>CM052546.1:31423438-31454112 GCA_028533065.1 Trachops cirrhosus | reverse complement strand
GCTGGAAACAACCTAGATGCCCATCAGTAAATGAATGGATCAAAAACTATGGTACATTTGCACAATGGAATTCTATGCAGCAGAAAGAAAGAAGGAGCTCCTACCCTTTGCAAGAGCATGGATGGAGCTGGAAAGCATTATGCTAAGCAGAATAAGCCAGGCAGTGAAACACAAATATGATCTCGCCTTTAACAGGAACCTAAACAACCAAACAAAGAAACAAGCAAAATATAGCCAAAGACACTGAAATAGAGGACAGGCTGACAGTGACCAGAGGGGAGAGGGGAGGGAATTTCAGGGGAACTTCAGGGGAGAATGGAAAGGGTTTACAGGAACAAATATAAAGGACATATGGACAAAAACTAGGGGAGTTGGAAATGGGAGGGAGGAGGGGAGGGATGGGTGGGTTGGCTGGAATGGGAGTAAAGGATAGAAACTGTACTTGAATAATGATTTAAAAATAAATTAAAAAAAAAAAAAAAGATGGGCCACCTGCACATGGCCACTGCGGAGAAGCTTCAGCCCTTCAGGAACACTCAGATGGCAGCAGAGGGAGCCCTTGAGACAGGCCATGGCCTGAGCCCTGTTTGTTTGGGAGATAATGAGAAGGTAATCCAGAGCAAAGCCAACAACAAACTCATGATTGGGGTTTTTTTTTTAAATGCTAGTTTGGGAGCTTCTCAGCGTCTGGCACTGCCCCTGCCACATCTGCCAGTGTGCCACAGGAGCTGCTCCTGGTTGCGCTGGGCAGGCTGACAGAGCCTCCACCCTGCAGTGGCCTGCTGCCTGCAGGACTTCTGTCTCCGACTGGAGCAGCAGGACCTGGGTGGCAGCTGCAGGGTGGCCAGAGCTGCCGCCCTACCTCAGCACCTCCAGCGGAAGCCTGGCCCTGAACAGGACCTGGGCCACCTTAGCTGCAGCAACTATCCCGTGTCAATAATTGGATTAGAAATTTTAAGTGCCTTTGTGAACAGTTTATCAGAACAAGGTAAGTCTCAAATTGCAATGGTTATTTTAGCTTCAGTAGACAGAGAGATGAAGTTCCAGATGAAGTTCAGAATCTGATATGAAAGCTGGCTGATCAAGTGGCACCACCAAAGTCCACCTAGGAACACTTTCTGAAACCCTAAAAACTTGTGGTGCTCAGCTATTAGTCCTCAGAAAAGGGGTACTTTTAGTGGATCCCTCTGAGCAATTCCAATCATCAGATGAGAAATGCTGCAAAACTGGCAACCAGGGAGCCCATGAGGGAAGGCAAGGGGGGCCAACTTCACCAGAGAGAACCCTCCTGTGGGGGCCCAAACAGAATTTGTCTCATGTGATAGTTCTGTAGTTCAAAGTGCAGAAACTGGGCAGCATGGCTTTCAGTCTTCCCCAAAATAAAAATCTTGACATGGAGAATCAAGGGATGAAAAAAGGCAGTCACCCATGGCTTCAGCCTTCAAGATGCCCACACCAAACCCCCCGGGCACCCTGTCAGCAGAGCAGGGGGCCTGGCTCGGTGGCTGGCCCGCAGGCTGGAGGGGCCTCTGCAGAGGGAAGTGCTGGAGTGGATGATGAAATGACTGCACCAAGGCTGTTTCTGTGGCTCCACTCAGGTCGAGAACTGAAAGCAATTTCAAACATGACCGTGCTTGCTGCGCCGCTGCACTGGGGAAAGTGCCAGCGCTGCACGCTGCTCTGCTTGCTGCTGGGGCTGCAGGGTATGGCTGTACCCCCAACACTGCCACATGTTGGGGGCAGTGCTTACACATTCAAATCCCAGGTAGTGAAAGAAGCTGCACTGCTCCAGCTGGTTTGTCTTTTCAGCTGGAGAACCACATGCGGTCGTGGAGCCAAAGCCCTTGGACCTACACTAACGCCGTCCCCAAACAGTGCCAGTGCCACGGAAACTGCCGGATCTGCAGCCATCTGACTCACGGTCTGGGTGAGCTCCAGTCCCCAGGCTCACACCTTTAATCACAAGCAACTGCACGTCCAAACTGATTCCTGGGAGGAGGCATTCATTTGAACCTTCGGATTTGTTGTTGCAAAAGTAGAAGAGTAGTCATGGGAGAGAGCAGGGTTTTTATGATGCTGAGATACAAGTGCAGGCCAAAAATAGTTAGAAATCGCTTTTTTGGTGAGACTGAGGCATCAGGTCAGAAATGTCTTCCATCTTAAAGGATTCTAGCACTGTAACCTCTATCTGGCCCTTACCCAATTCACAAGAAAACCTCAACTGCCCCTTTTTCTTCTAAATGATCTAGAGCAAACCAATTAACTACAGCTGAACGAGCGTGAACTGGCGACAGAAGAACTGGGTCCCGTCCAGAAGCCTGCAGTGCCCCCACAGGCCCTGGGCATGCGTTCATCACGCTGCAAGCCCTCCGTGTGGAACGGGTACTTCGAGGCGGGCACCGAAACCCACACCCCTGTCGCCCAGACAACGTGGGACCAAAGCGTGAACACTGCTGGCCGGCAGTGGAAATGCCAAGACAGCACCTGGAGGTAAAGCAAACAAACCGGTGTCTTGGCCCCCTGAGGCAGTCTGGACTGTCCAGAAGAGCCTTGACCACAGCCAGCACTCGGCCCCATCATCTGCTGAGCAACAACACGATGAGAGGCCAGGCCAGGCGAAGCCAGTCCAAGCGCAAAGATGCCGCCTTCTGGGACTGCGTGTGAGACAGAGCACAGAGGGTACAGCTGGGAGGCCAGCCAGGAGGGCGACAGGGGCACAGGTGCTGTCCCCTCTTCTCAGCAACCTCAGCCCCGGGTATGGGATCAGCCCATCCAGCAAAAAAGTACAGCTACTTGCTCAAGGCCACCAGAGTCCTAACATCAGCTCTGATGCACAAGAAGCAGAGGCGGGTACCTTAACAACAAAACCCTGCTCCGAGTGATAGGAATCACAACAGACAACCGGGATGCACCGAGCACATAAAGAGCCCTTATTTCTCTTGAAAGGGAGGTGTTTTCACACATAAGAAGGAAGTGGGAAATGCGGCAAATTCCTCTATCTATGAGCCCGTCTGTAGAACTTAAAAATCAGTTGAGAATTAAGTTGAGTTGCACTGAAAAGATTACAGAAAGTTTTCACAAGACTGTTTGTAAGGTAATCAGCATGTTTTTAGAACCTGTGGTTGACTTCACACAAATCCATAAAGATGACCTTCAAAGTTGTTTTTCTGATTGCTGACACAGCTATAGACTAAAGCGGGGGAGAAGGAGTGGGGAGGGGGAACAGAAAGCAAGAGAGAGACAGAGAGAGAGAGAGAGAGAGAGCGAGCCAGCGTGCACATGCCAATTTGCTTGGGTATGTCCAGGCACAAGTTCAGAGACTCTTTTCCAAGTGGCCTTCAGTGCAATTTTCTAATGAGAACTGCAGTTAATCAGACCCAAAGTCCAAGCCTCAAGGTGAAGGGTGAGATCCTCAAATACATAGAAACCCTAGCCGGACAGATCCAGGAGACTCTACAAAAACGCCAGGGAAGCTTCTCCAACAGTGTCTCAGGCCATCGCTTTACAACAGAACCAGAGGCTCCGATGTTCAGAAGGAGGCCAGTGCTGACTTGAACTCAACAGGCTGAGGATCATCATCAGGAGCTTCACCCTGAACCTGTCAGCAGTACGGCCACGTGTCTTCATAATCACCTTCGAAACACAGGAAGCCAAGGACCCACACGGGCGCTCTGGGAGGAGCACTCTGCCTTCACCAGCCAACCGGTCCAGGCTCTCACTTCTAGCAACACACCCCGGAACACTTTCCCCCCAGGCACACTTGACCAGGACTCGGCACCTGCCCTCTGAAGACATTTACAGTTCCCGCAGAGGTGTCCCCGGAACAGCTCAGGATTTCTGCATCTATTAGGTCTGCAGAAGAAAATACCAACGGGCCTGCCACGCCCGGCTCCCAGTATGATACTTGGCACACAGAAGGTAATCGATAGTTGCTCACTGTTAACTGCTGAGTGCCAGCGGACATGCTTAACTCTGGATTCCCAAAGTGAGGTCACTTCATAGCCACAGCATTATACAGTCATTTCGTTTATTGGACAAGCCTCCCTAAGCCTGTCCCTGGGCACCATGGGGGACCATCTAGCCAGAAACACCCGCTCCTAAAGCAGGGTCCCAGGGACCAGCCATACCTGCAGCAATTCTGCAGTCTTTACTGTTAGCCCTGTGATGTGCTGCATCCGGCGGTTCACTCGCGCCACCACGGGATCGTCGCCCTCCTCCAGCCAGGAGCTAAGCAAAAGGAAGAGGGAGAGAAAAAGAGGGAGGGAAGACAGGCTGAGGTGAGGCCCTGCACTCTCTCCCCAGTGTCAGGGCTGGCACTAACAGGCAACATGGGGACTGCTGTAAGCAGGGGAGGTGCCAGTGGATAGGACAGACCAAGCCGCCCTCCCCTGGGACCCCCTGGGTGGGGACTGGGAGGCCTTGGAGCTGGGCTTGAGCAGTTGCCCCACCACCGTCACCTTTGCTGACCTTTTGGAAACCCTGTAGCTGGCCACAGTGAGGACGCCTGTCTTGGGATCTCGAACAGTGGCTCGTGCGAGCTGGAAAGCAGAAAGAGAGGGCAGACTTATCTTCCTTTGCCTTGAGTGTTTTCCTGGAGAGACTGGAACCAGATTTGCCAGTAAAGCCAGTGTGGGAGGAAGCTTTGCAGGCAGTGGCTCCAGCCATGGCCCCATGATCCCAAAGCCAGGCTGGCGCAGTCGTCTGAGGCTTCTCCATTCCTGCTCCATGGTCAGGCCCTGGCCACTGACCTGCTCAATCTCTGCACGCCCCTGCTTTCACCCAGGTCCATGCCGTCTGCAGGACTGTGCCTATGGAGTCTGCTTGTCCATCCACCCATCTGCCCAGATGGCTGCCTTCCTCACCAGGCCCACACACCACCACCCTCCCGCCAGTACAGCCTGCGCTTGGCTGCCCCCCGCCCCCTTTCAGACAGTGCCACCATCCCCGAGTCTCAGCTCTGCACGTTCCTCTCAACCTGGTCAAGTCCACAGCCCTTCCCAACCTTGGGGGCCCTCTCTGCCGAACACGTATCCAAAAGCTCCCCTGCCGCCCCAGCTGGCACTGGGCTCCCACTGCACAGGAGCAAAGACAGGAGGCACAGCATCCGTGCCCCTAGGAAAGGAAGTTCTACAAGTGGAACCAAATGAACTGCTGCCAGGAAGCCAGCCCCCTCACCCACCTCATCACACACGTATGCCCCTCGCCTACCTCATCTCCCCCAGGCTTCACAGGCAGGTGCAGTGATGTACTCCCGGGGGGACCTGCTGCCTGGACCCGGTCCCCAGTGCTTCAGCTGTGGACCGTCCTAATGAACTCACATGGCTGGGACCACAGACCAGGATGCCCCCACCTCCACAGCACCTGTCCTGAACTTCAATAAGCACTTAACGAGTGCCTCCTACACGCCTGGCACTGTGCTGGGTGGCCAAGACACGACACCTGCCCTCATACAACTCAGTCAAGTGAGGAGGGCCGAGAACCAGCTGGGTGACTGCTGCGCAGCATGGATTTGGATGTGAACTTGCAGCCAAGGAGAAAAAGGGAAGGCTTTACGCAGGGGAGGGACACTCACAACCTGAAAGTAAGAAGGGTCCTCGTGGAAAGTTGACTAGGGTGGGCCAGAGTGGGAACAAGGGGCCAGTGAGGAGGTCGAGACAGAAGTCAGGGCAAGGGGTGACAGTAGCCCAGGCGGGGCTGGCAGAGGGATGGCGGTGAGAAGGTGGGCCAGGGCTGGTCAGGAGGTGAGACCAGCTCGGACACCATGCTGCTCTACCATGTTCTGGTGGGACAGCCAGCGTGCTCGGGACAGAGGGCTCCTCCCTGATGGCAGCCATAGCCACTGCGAGACCCCATCAGAGCACCAGGGCCTCGCTGCTGGCCAGATGCCCACAGGAGGCTCTGGGCAGCTGTGCTCTGCTCCCAGGGACAGACAGAGCTATTCTGAAAACAGACTGGGGACTCAAAGGCAGCTGCCGAGCACTCCCCACAGGCCGAGTTAAGCTCGTCGGCCCCACTTCAAAGTCGGTCTAGCATCTGTCCCTCAGAGACTCCGGAAAAGGAGAGGTCAGTGTGTTTGGCTCTTCGCATGGCTTCTGTTCAAAGACAAGTTTTCCCAGCATCACCCCCACCGCCCACGCCATGCACGTGCATGCGTGCACCACCCCCACCCCTTCACAACACACACACACACACACACACACACACACACATACACAGAAATGCCTCACTGCCTGGGTCTAAGGGACTTGTGAGGATTTTCTCAGGAGATTCTGACACACAACACCTCTCTCACCCGGCAACCAGGAATGTGGTTTTCTCCCCTGGAGGCTGTGGAGCTGATCCAGGGGGTGCGAAGCAGTAGGTCCTGGTCCCCATTCTCCACGCACACTAGCTAGACCGTCCCTTGGCCACATCAGTGACACAACTGACTCTGGCACCTCAAACCAAGGTCATTCCAAGATGAGACCTGGAGGCCAGGGCAGGAACCTAGCTTAGGTCTCTCTGTGAGCACCAGGCCTCCTGGCCGCTACAGTTCTATGAGGGGCAGAATCTTCCCTGCCAATCACCAGTGACAGAGAGGGGAGGGGAGATGGCAGCAAGCAGTTCTCTTTGAAAGACATCAACTCTTTCAAATCTTTTATGCACTAGAAATAGAAGAATAACTTTATAACATGATGACAGATATGCAATAGACCAATAGCCAACTGCATATGCAGCAGTAAAATACCAGAGGAATTTCTAGCTCATTCAGGAATAAGACACGGGTGCCTCTTGTATCAGTGATCCAGAAGTTCGGGGCAATTCAATAAAAACAGGGGAGCTATAACTATTAAGAAGAAGACAAATTTTTTCTTATTTGCAGGTGATACTACTATCTGAACAACCCAAGAGAATCGGCTAAAACCAAAGAGGAGTAAGTTCAATGACAAGCTGTGATAGGCACAAGTCTCCGTTTCCTCGTGGGGAGGATGAACGCAACAACCCAGCCTGCTTAAAGTCACTAATATACGTTAAGCACTTAGAACAGGGCCTGCTGCACTTAAGAACTCTGTGAATATTAGCTATTACTAGGAAATATACTTTTGCAACCAACAGTTTAGCATACAGTAACATAACCAGGAAAAGTACAGTGATGGAGAAACAAAGTGAAGCTGCAGAAACAAAACACCTGCTCAGGAGTAGATGCCACGAGGCGCGTGCAGGGCCTCCTGCAGACAATGTTAAGAGATACGAATCCATGACGACACCCAAGGTGGAGGAGGAGACTCAGCGTGGTAAACATGTTCTTTCTCCCCCTTTGCAGGCCTGATCAGGAGCTCCCCAGGACCCGCCCGGGTGGCTCCCTACAGCATACCTCCTAAAAACTCACCCCCCAACCCCGGCCCCCACAGAGGGGGCAACATGTGGCCCTGTGGGCCTGCCCTGGCCCCGGTGTGTGCTGGCTGTCCTCCTCAGCTCCTTGGCTCTCTTCCCCACCAGCCTGCAAGGTCAAACTGAATCTGCAGCTCCTCAGTACCACGCCCCACAGCGGACTCACGCTAGACACCGGCCAAAGCCAGCTGGGGAAGGACAAACTGCCCTACAGTACCAGGGACAAGTGCCCCAAGAGGGACCTGCAGAGACACCTACTTTGGGTTTTGCGAGCTCCTTGATCCTCTGGATCTCCTCATCGGACATGACGTCGTAGTACCTGACGATGTGCGGGCTGTCCCACTCATCCTCCTCCTTGAAGGGGGCAATGAGCAGCTGGGGTGTCCCGTTGCCGTGGTGATACCTACAGAAAAGCCTCTTCTGCCTCTGGGGTGTCTGCAGAGCACAGAGCAACAGGCCCCGAGCTGAGCGGGCCCCAACCCGCCGCCCCAGGCTGGCTGGCTGCAGACACTGGACTCACACTCTGTGCCCAGCAGCTGCTCCCCCCGCCCCTGCCCCCAGAAGAGATCAAAAGCCTCTCAGCTTGGCTGGCATAAAATGACATCCCACACATCAGGCGGTATTTCTCTTTCCCCAGAGTACCACTGGGCTCTGTGGCAGAGGGTAACCCCTGACCTTTCTCACAGAGATGTGAGTAGGTTTAAAGGGCTGGGGCAGGGGGCTTTCCAGGAGGAGGGGCCAGTGAGAGCCAAGCAGTTGGCCTGGAGGCTGGAGGCAGACTGCCTCACACCTGAGCCTCCTTGTGGGAGCCCTGGGACCCCAGGGCTCTCAAAGGCCAGTGACACCTGACACCCAACTGTCCTATAGAGCCCACAACTTCCCTTGGGGACTCAGGAATGGCCACACCCAGAGTTTTCTTCCCCAGAGTGACTTGGGCAGAAGCTGGGCGTGCTGGGGTCGGGAGGGGACTCAGGAATAACTTAGAGAATTGAAAATCTGCCTAGGACATGAGGGGAGAAAGTCTCCTGTCCTATACCTCAAAGAATGCCCACACGTCAGCCTCTGCAGACACTAGGAGAACTAGGGAAGATGCTGAAAAGTAACCTACAGTGGAACATCCTCCCCAAATCTGCCTGTCCAGAGTCGGAGCGCCGGCCCACAGCCTAAGCTCCAGACCCGCCCACGGGTCTCACCAGTTTGACACCCTCCCCACGACACAGGCTCTCGTAGACGTCCCTCTCGGGCAGGTAGTCCACAGGCCTCTCATAGACGCTGTCCTGGGTCGCCTGCTCAGCTCTGGTCTGGTTTGATACCATTTTTTCTCTTTCTTCCTCCAACAACTGTTCAAAGTATCGCAGATTCCCTCCAGCTCGTTCGTGGCTTGGGTCTAGAAAAAGCAAAGAACAAGGAGGAAGAGGAAACCACAAACATCTGTTAGGTCATTTAGAGAAATTATTCTATAAGCGGTTTTCCCTCCCAGCAGCGCACTTGCACGCAGCATCTGCCTTCCACAGCACCTAACCAGGTTGGAGAGTCAGAGCGAAAAACACAACAGACATTCTCCCATTCTGGTCATCAATGAGAAAAAGGCAATGAAGGCACATGGGGGGCGAGGAAGGCTGGGGAGGGATACTTAGCTGGCCACTGAGGGAGCTGTCCTCTCAGGCCTCCCTGGAGGTCCCAAGGACACAGGTCCAGAGTCCTGCCTCCTGCCCCCCGACTTGGCTGTGTGCCAGTTACATTTGTCCCCTAGGCTACATCCATCCGGTGACCCCATCACAAGCTGGCCCCAGCCAGAAGGCAGGCTGAAATAGTGGCCACGAAGAACAGCAACATGGCACTGCTCCAGCCTCACCATGCGGGCCTCACAACACAAAGGAGCCAGGATTACTGTGCCCCTTCTCGGACAAAAACACTGAGGCCCAAAGGTTTCCTGACTCCCTGTCCAAGGTGCTTAGTGACATGCCAGAATCTATAAATCTCTCTTCCCACATCTGTCTTGCTGGACACGCATATACTAGTGAACATCAGACTCACGAAAAGCATTTCCAGACTATGATGTTCCATCTATTACTAAAAGGTGGAACAGATGATTTTAAAAAAAGTGTTTTTGACCGCATTAGTCCCACAGCATGAAACACATTAACCACCAGAGCCAGGGCAAGTCTACTAGGTAGACAGCAGGCCTGTGCCCAGGGGTCCAGTTACTGTTGCCGCGGTGACCCTGCCGCACAGCTTGCTCTGAGCTAGCTGTGGGGGAGCCTTCGTCCTGCTGAGCAGCAGGTGTGCTGCGGCACCAACTCCTAGACAACAGCCACAGGGGTCACAAGCCTCAGTGTGCCCATTAGTGACAGGCCAGATCTGAGTTGGTTAAGGAGCTAGCTGGCAGCTGGACTGGGTCTGAAAGCTGTAAGGTATTCGTCACCGGCCAGGGGACAGGTCAGGCTGGCTCAGTCCCAGAAGAATGGCCAGGTGGTGGCCAGGAGAGTGGCCAGTTCTCCTGCCAGCTGCCGATCCCCATCTGACTTTCCCCTAGAACCTCCTTACCAAGAGACAGCAGGCGGCGGGTGAGCTCCAGGGCACGGTGCAGGTCGCCCAACTGGAAGACGGCATAGCTCAGGTAGTCCAGCACCTGGGCCTTGGTGCTGACAGCCTCTTCCCCAGCATCGAGCTGCTTCAGCACCTGCTCCATCCACAGCACCGTGTGGTAATAGTCCCCATCATTGTAGGCCGAGCGACCCATCCCAAAGCAGTCATCTGCACTCATCACTGCCTGGTACTTGGTTCCTGCAGCAGGTGAGGCAAACAGTCAGGCTCCAAGGGGCCTCTGCACTGGAGACAGACCCCCACATTGAGGAGGCCTGGGCCACTGGCAGGCGGCATCCTCCCAGCAGAGCCTGACCAGGACTTCAGACCACACACTTCAAAGGGCCATTGGAACCATGAGCACAGCAAGGCTGGCCCTACCGTGGGCTGCAGCTCACAGCCAACCTCCCAGCCTCAGATGCCCCTCTCCCGAGTGGGAAGGGGCCTTTCATACAGAGTTGCCCAGGAAGCCCACCAAGAAGTAGTTTTCAGGAGAAAATGAAGGTCCTGTGAGCCATGCAGCAGACGTCTGTGGGCAGCTGGATGTGTGGGGCTAGAGGGTAAAAAAAATTAGATGAATATATAAAACAGAACCTAGCTGGCATCTAAAGCCATGGATGAGGCTAAGTGCTTCCAAGAGAAGTCTGAGGAAAGAGCAGACAAGGTGGCTGAGACCAGGGCCCCAAAGGGCACTTGTACGGAAAGGACAGAGAAGAATAGTAATGCTGAGAGGACCTCAGAGGTAAAAGAAATAGGAGGAGCAGGAGCCATGAGACAGACACCAAGGGAGGCCAAGAGCCAAGGCTGCAGTGCCAGCTTTGGCCGTTAGGTGGCAGGGACCTTGCTGAGCATCATCTGCTGCAGGCTGAGCCCTGGAAAGGGCCCATGAAGACAGCTTCAAGTCAAGGAGATGCGGGTGTGTCAGCTATGGGGAGAGGCGGGGTTTAAGGTAATGGCAAGTTGGGAGGGGCCGTGAGTGTGTCCCTTGGAGAACTCTGGAAGCAGGTCCCATGGAGAGCAAGAAGGAGCTGTGTGACCCCTACTCTGGAAAACAAGGGCACCTCCCCACAGCCCTGCTACCAGTAACAGGGCCTGGCTGACATGGGGGAGCTGCCTCTGAGGGGGCTCTTCTCACCCGATGTCCAAGATGGGGCTCTGCATGGAACAGAACCCCTGCTGTGATGGGCAGGCAGCTTCATAGACCGGAGTCTGCTTGCCCTGCTGGCTCAGGAACAACATGGAATAGGGAGCTGAGGACGAGAGGAGTTAGCAGGCAGACCAGAGATTATGGGTTTCCTTGAGCCCCTGTCCACACTCCATGGGCCCCCACAGAGCTCCTCTGGCTCTGGGGGCCCAGGAACCCACGCTGCCACAGGCAGTGTGACGTAGCTGAGCAAGCTGGAGCTCCAGGTCTGGGTCAGGACGGCTTTCACTATGGCACCACCAGCTGTGTGACTATGGACAAGTTGCTTAGCCTCTCTGAGTCTTAGTACCCTTATCTCTAAATAGAGATAATACCATCAATTTCAGTGTCTGTCTCATATGTTTCCTGCTCCTCCTGTTTCTTTTACCAATGGCAAGAATTTAAAAAGATGATGTACAAAGATATCTCTTATGGTCCCCAGGATGCTAATAATCCATAGCTATTATCAACATGTCTCACAGATGCAAGAATGTCAAGAATGGCTCCCAGATACTCAGCATCCTCCCCAGAAGCCAACTCAAATATCTACCCCATGGAGAGTGCCAGCTAAGCTGGCTAAGAGCTGGAGGGCAACCAGACAGGAGGCCTGCTGGCATGGGTAAGGGATTCCTGCAGAGGGCATGGGGTGAGCAAAGGAGCTGAGTGGTGAGGAAGCCTTATCCAACCAATGGGCAAAGAGGCCAGTGAGACAAGGTCACACAGGACCTCAAATTCCACGTGTAAGGGGGGTTTAGGTGAAGTCCTGAAAGTTAAGTGCTGTGATCTGGGACTCACATAAAGAGACAAGTGCCTCAGACTGCATGGTGGGCCCTTCTAGGGTGGCTCAGTAGCATCATCCCGTATACCAAAAGGTTGTGGGTACCATTCCTGGTCAAGGCACATACAAGAGGCAACCAATCAATGTTTCTTTCTCTTTCTTTTTTTCTCTCTCTCCTCCTCCCTCTATCCCTCTCCCTCTCTCTCTCAAATCAATAAACATATCCTCAGGTGAGGATTAAAAAAAGATCACGATAGATGATTTTTAAGGCTGAGCTGGAAGTACACAAGTCACAACGGTATTTCAACGACCCCACTGAGAAAGGAGTGGTCACAGAGCTGCAGTCAGGGCCTCCTGTACTCCGAGCTATGCTGTCTCGGATAAGGGCCTCCAAGCACAGAAGACATGAGGGAGGTGGAATCTCCAGGCCTTAGGATTCTGGCGTGGGCAGCCAATGAATGGAGGTGCTTTTCCCTGAGATAAGGGGTGAAGGAGATGGGAAGAGAGCTCAGAAAGGGACAAAGATCTTAGTCTGGGACATGTGAATTCTGAGGAGCCCAATGGAACATCCAAGTAGAGCGGTCCCACAAGCCTTTGTCTGCCCTGACTAGAAGCTCAAGGGACAAGCCTTGACAGGGAACTCAGATCTGATGTCATCCACGTACAGGTGATACCTCGAGTGATGGAAAGGGCTGGGCTCACCTGGGGAAGGTGTGCAGGGAGACCACGAGGTAGGGGTGGAATCCTAGGAAGTAACTCCCTTCCACCTCTGGCTCCTCCAGGA
Organism: Trachops cirrhosus; assembly: GCA_028533065.1. Classification (NCBI taxonomy): domain Eukaryota; kingdom Metazoa; phylum Chordata; class Mammalia; order Chiroptera; family Phyllostomidae; genus Trachops; species Trachops cirrhosus. Next base: position 31,441,410 of record CM052546.1, on the reverse strand, counting down.
CGCACACAGGACTGCTAACTGCAGTAAAAGACCAGTGCCTGCGCATGGCTCCACACTGGTGGCTCTTCCCCAATGGTCTCGCAGCTACAGGGCGAGCTGACCTTGCAGGTGCCCTGAGCTGCCTTCTCCCTCTGGCCTCGTGGCCTGGCTGGTCAAAGACCTGACCGAGGCAGGAATAAGGAGAAGTCCATACCTATAGTGCTGGTTCACAGGCTCCTCAGTACCAGGGCTCTCCTTCTCCTACACACCATGATTCCTTTGCTTGTACCTCCTCCAGGGTCTCCCTGGGGGAGGTAGTACCCAAGGTTTAACGGGGTCTAACTGAATCCCTGGGTTTTTGGCCTCAAACAGCCCTCCCCAAACCCCAGATATCTTCTTATAGACACACTGGAGCAGTCAGTGGGAAAGGGGCCTGTGGGGAAAAAAATGAGAAAGAGAGAGAGAGAGGGAAAGATTTAAATTGAGAGAATATAACCACAGATGCCAAATAAGAAACAGCCAAGATCAGTGTCCCAGAATTCAAAGGAGGGAGAATATCAGGAAGAAAGGGGCTATCGGCATGCCAAATGCTGCAGAAAGTTAAAGAACATTATGTCTGAACCTGTCCTTGGTTTTAGCAGCTGCCTGGCCCCTGGTGACCTTCCGGCGGCAGGCTTGGCGGATGGTAGTCAGTGGGGAGGGGCAGACTTTGTGCGTCCAGGAGGGCCTGAGAATCAAGGAAGTGGAGGAAGACTGTTCGGCAGCCTCACCACAGGGAGGAAGAGCTCTATGAGCAGCAGAGTCTCAAAACGGCCTTTGGCCCTGAGGGCAAGTTTGTAAGATGAGTGAGAACAGAGCCTGCCGGTAAGCTCAGGGGTAGAGCCCAGAGAGGTCCTCACAGAAGGAATGGGGCAGGGACTACAAGTGAGAGCAAACAGGACACAACTGTGAGCCAAGAGATCAGCCCTAGACAAGAAGAAACCAAAGGGAGGAGGAGGAATGGTATGCTGGGGGCAAAGCCAAGGGGGTCCTGAGCAGCAGCCTCGGCTTCCCCTGAGATGCAGACTAGGAGAGGAACTTGACTCATACTGGGAGGGAGGCTGCAGGGACACAGCTCTGGGGAGGTGGCTGTTATGGGAAGGGGGACTGGCACCAACTGGAAACCCCAGAGAGGCTCACCGCCAGACGTGATGGGGCACCTGGGGGCAGAGACCACAGGTGGGCAGTGGCTCCAGCCCTGCCCAGACACTGCAGCAGAATCACAGGCTGAACAGGCAAAGCCTGGAGTTACCTGGAAGTTGCCCTTTGGAAATCGTGTCTGAATCCAGCTTGTATGTGTCCTGAAGCCTCATCAGGGCCTTGGCGGCTCCCATTTCATCCTCGTCAGTAGGGAAGAACTGTCGCTGAACTGAGAGGTTGGCAATAAAACCTTCCAAATGAGAGAGTGAGAGCAAGAGGTTACCCTTGACCCAGGGGAGGAACGCCACCTGGGACCAGAGAGGTCCTCACTGGAGGGTCTCTGGCTAGTGCAGGTTCCCTGCCACCAGGAAGCTGCCCCAATAGCTCCTCCATGGAGACCTCTCCCTTCTTACCCCTCACTGTACCAACTGCTGGTGCTGCTCACTGGGAACTGGACAGAAATGGCCCCACACATTGGTTAGCACGTGGGAGTCTTGGCTCAAAAGCACTCAGCTGGGCCAGTGGAGATAAAAGGGACAGAGGACAGAGAGGGTAATTGCAAGGGGTACAGAGAGGACTTGCTGACCACTCAGTGGAAAATGACTCACATGGAAAACCTCGACCCAGGATTACTGGGTTGACCAGGTAAACACAGACTTCCAGCCCACATCTCAGGCTGAGGAGCCCAAGGGACAGAGGTAGTTAACTCAGGGAGCCCAGCTGGCTACTCATCACTGACCACTGGCCCTTATCATCCAAAACAGTGATGATGACAGTCCTGAAGGCATCTGGCCCTGTCTGCACCCCCTCGATCAGGGTCCAGGACTCCATGTGGCCAGGCCCAGCAGGTGGGGCTGCACCAGCCCAGCATGGTCCCCTCAGAGACGGAACTGGGCCTTGCTATGCTCTCTAGGTAACCCCCACCACTCAAACCTGCTATGACCTCAGGGTAGGAGCTCCCCAACTATGCTGTTCAAGACCACAGCCTGGAGGGTGGGAGAACCCCTCACCTTAGAGAACACCAAGAAAGCTGTTCTAGGACTCTAAGCCCTCGCTGTAAAGCAAGATGTGCACCTCTTGCAGTCTCAGGGCTCCAGGAGGGGGCCGGGCCCCCTCCCCAACCCATGCTGATTCAGAGGCTGCAATTCTGCCCATGAGCTGGGATCTGGGATCAACTCCAGAGCTGCTCCTTCCCAGCCTCCTCCCCAGAGCAGCAGCACCCACAGCACCTGTCCTCACGACTCCAGCTCACACACCCACTCCTAGCCGTGCCTGGGGACCCGGGGGCCAAGACTCTGCAATGCTGTCTTCCTCCTGACTGTATGGCCAGGGACCCTAAAGAGTTTACAATCCAGGAAAAAGAAAACACATCCCCAAAAAAGCCACACTATCAGTGTGTCCCCTCATTTCCGGAGCAAGAACTCTGAAAATTAGAGGCGAAAAGAACCTATCGCCCTGTGGGCCCATCCTGTCTCCTCCAGGTAATTTCTTCCTAAAGAAATGAGATGATGGTGGAGAGGGGTGTGGACAACAAGGGTGGAGAGTGGATGGTCCCCTGAGTAGGCCGCAGCACAGGCCGAACGCTCAGTTCTGAGCTGCAGGCCCAGCCTGGGAGGCCAGGGCCTGGGAAAGGCAGCCTCGGCTTCTGCAGGCGGTGAGCTCACTGGGCACAGCTCCAACCCAGCTGAGCTCACCAACCCCTCCTCAGAGGCTACCCTGTCCAAGCCCAGCCCAGTCTGGCCACAAGGGCTGAAACGCCTCGGCCAGAGAAACAGCTAGTCTGAAGTTAATCAGCACTCCCAACTCAGGGACACGAGGCAGGGAGTCCTGGAGGCTGAGCTCAGGGCTCAGAGGCAGGAAGGCCCACCCCACCATCTCCTGCTGAGAAGAAAATGTTAGAGCCTAGAAAGTTCTATCAGAGCGAAAGCACCAAGCACAGTTAGAGCTTTAAAAAAGTCCCTGCGCGGACCTGCAAATACCACTTCTAGGAATGTATCCTAAGAAAATAACCAGAGATGTGTGTGCCAGATTGCTGATGATTTTTAAACAAGGCCACGTCCACTGGCTTGACCAAGTTTACACAACATCTGTATGACAGATGACTGTCCAGCCATTAAAATGGTGTTTCAGAACAGCATTTAATGGGCATACAGAGAAGCTGCAAAATGTAGGAAAACAGTATGTTCTTATGCCACAAATCTGCCAGTAGATTTATTTTATATCTAAAAGACATAAATGGGAAAATTTTTTAAAAAAGACATGAGTGGGAATGAATTTAGATGAGGCCCCTGAGCCCTAGCTTGTGTGGGCCCCACCACCCAGCCCCCTAACTCACTCCTGTCAGTTTGTTTGGCCCCTCAGAGCAAGTGAGTCTGCGCCCCTGGTATATATGCATGGTTCCATTTTCTTAAATGTATATGTATGTCTAAAAAACCTGGAACTTGAGTAGTACTTATTACTAGGCGATTGGATTAAGAACTGTCACTTCCTTATGTGAATGCTTTTGTATTTTCCAACTTTTCTATAAAAATGTATTATTAAAGTATGATTAGAAAAAGTCACTACCAAAAAGGGGAAGTGAAAACACCAGGAAAAGGCAAGAACTGATTACTAACATGTATTACACCACAAAGCCAGCCACCGGCTGGTCCCCACAGAGAAGGGGGAGGACGTGAGACGAGAGGGACCCTGCTCACACGTGGCACCCGCCCTCCCGGACCCAGACCCAGCACAGGCTCAGCCACACGTGCCCCAGGCTCTCCCAAGCACCCGCTCGCCGTCCCTCACCTGCGGCCGAGTCCTGCAGGACAAGGCCCTCCAGCTCGGGCCACTCTGTGTTCAGCCGCTTCACCAGTTTGTAGGCATTCACAGGGTGGGACAGGTAGCCCTCGGGGTCGGCAGCTGATCTGCTGGTCAAAGCTTCCATTTTGTCGGCCCAGCTGTGGAGCCAGAGGAAAAGGGAGGCTGACACACCCATCCACAAGGGCCTTGACCTGTGGTAACTTCCCTGGTGGGACTTAGGGTGCTCTTCAACAAGAGGCAACAAAGAATGAATACAGTGAGGCCCCATGGATCCTTGCAGCCCCTTAATCTGGACAAGAGCAGGGGAGCCCACTGAATACAAAAAGGCTCTTAAACAGAAAGGAAAAGGCAGTGGGTCATCAGCCCACACGGAGCCACTCTGGGAACGGCCACGGGGTAACTCCTGGCCAGTGGCACAGTGCTCTCTCAATGGCTTTCTCTTATGGGTGCCCCAGATGGGTTCCCGGGGGACAGGAGGGCTGACTCAGGGTGGCTTGGGGACTTAGGACACCAGGCACCTCTTAATCTTGGAGAGCTTGGCTTCCTCCACAAGGATGTACTCCTTCAGAGACTGCACCAGGTCCTTCTCTGCATAAATCAGGTCCGTCATGTGCCCTACAGGGGACGGGAGAAAGGGCCCGAGAGAAGTGATGAGAGTTGTCCCGCTCCCTTCCTCAGGGCACAGAACACCCACACGGAGGCCAGTCCCCCGGGCCACAGGCGTGTTGGCTCTCTTGGTTTCATGGGGACCTGGAGTTAAAGCGGACTAGGCGCTCACACAGTCCTGGCCCTCAGCTTCAGGAAGAGAGAGGCAGAGTGCTCTCTGCTCAGAACCACTCCCCCATCTGGGAGAAAGGGAGTCAGGAAGGCCAGGCGGCCCAGCAGCAGCCTGCAATTCCCAGGGACAGGGGCCCAGCTGAGACAGCTGGCTCCCAGGACAGCCGGGTCATCAGGGCCTCGGAGGGGGAAAGGACAACTCTGCAAGTCCCCCTACCAGTGGGTGAGACCACCGATCCCTGAATGAGAACAGGTCTCAGGCAGGGACATCAGGGCACTTGAACCAAAGACTGCTCCGTAGGGGACAGCCCCACAGGCACATACCGATAGAGGTGAAGAATTCAGCCTGCACGCAGCCCAGGACACCAAGCCAGGCCACCAGTAACGTGGACACCTGGAGTTTCATGGTCGCAGAAGGCAGCGTCTGCAAGGTATTCAGCGACAGTCACTGGGTGCACAGTGGGGGAGGAGACACACATGCATGTGCACTTGTATGCACACACTCAAACACGCCAAAACCCTGACCCAGCACACAGAGGCTAAGGAGATTCAGGATAAGCCAAGGGTAAACCAGGGATGTGGGCTCAATTCTGGCCCCTGTTCTAGGAGGTCACGGGCCCTTGGGAGACACTGCCCTCTTGGCTCCTGGTAGCCACCAGCCACATGGGAAGGCTGGACTGCACGGGGTCAGTCACCACAGGTTCTTACAGTCTGTACGCCCGAGATTCTGGCCCACCCCTTCTTGTTTCACAGATCGCTTGTCTGTTTCTGCCTTTCCTTCTGCACATGCCAGGACAGAGCCAGCTGCTGGGGACCCAGATGTAACATGCAGCCCTGCCCACAAGGACACTGACATTGGCAGAGAGACAATGACAGAAAGAGAAACTGACACACGATGCGATGTTCCAGGGCACCCATACCCACGACGAAGTGCACAGCAGCTGGTCAGCCAGACGGAGAATAAAACTGCCCCTGCCAGTCTGCACTACGCCACAGCGACCGCAGTCTGGGAGCAGGCACGCCGGGCAGACGCCTCTCTTCCCGCAGCGAGGCTCCCCAGCACGTGCCAGCCTCACGGGTGTGTCCCCATTCACAAATGTTTACTGCAGGCTCATGTGTGCCAGGCACTGAGCTAGGCACTCTGGGTACAGAAATGAACCAGCCATACAGGGCCTAAGCCCAGGGCTGGGCCAGGCTATGCTGCTGACACAGGTGAGAGGCCAGCTGCTACCTTCTCCGGAGCCTAGAACCAGCCCTGAAGGCAGCAGGCACAGCCTGCAACAAGCCCCACTGGTGCTGGACTAAGTACACAGCAGAAGCTTCAGGCGCCACTGCAAGCTCAGCCACGCAGCTCGGGGCATGCTGGGGGGCGGGCACCCGTCTGAGCTCAGCTCTGTCAGTCCTTCCTCTTCCGGCTCTACTCCGGCCAAGCCCCACAGGAAATTTACTAAGAGAAAACAAGGAAAAGAAAGGAAATACAAATGCTTCCCCCCAAAATGTAAGCCTTATCTAACTCCAAGTCCAAGTTGACTGATACCAGGTTTTCTTTTTTGGCTGCTGTGGTTGATTAGACACAATCACATGTGCCATTCCTCGCCTCGCCTTCTCAGAAGAAATCCCAATCCACTGCGGTTCCAGGTTAGGCTCAGAGAAGCCCAACCACAGCCCCTGCCCCCAAACGGGTTCTTGATTCAGGAAGAGGGGAGAGTAAGTGAAGGGCCTCTTTTGTCCATGCCCCTGCCCAGCGTCTGCAGAGCCAGCGGCTCACCCATCAGTGCCCTAGGTGTTGGAGGCCTAGAGATTCACGGGACAAGGTCCTCCAGCCCGGAATCTGCTGCAGTGCAGGGAGTATCGTGCTAAGGGGTGCATCCTGGAGTGAGGGCAGCAGAGGAAAGCAAGTCACAGGAAGAAGGGGAACAGGCTAGCTAGCTCTGAGGGGCGTTCAAGTCCCCCTGATGCAGCCCCAGGTCTGCTCCCAGGCTCACCATACTGCATTTCTGCCCCAGGGTCCCAGAAGGCCTTTCTTGTTGTTTACATGAGCCCCTCTTGTAAGCCTTGGTATCTGTTCCTTATCTCTCAAGAGGCTAGACTAGCTCAGAGAGCACCTTGCTGTGTATCTGTAAGGAAAGGACAGTAAAAACCCAGGCTGGAAGACTGAATCTATGGACAGTGAAGGACCAGCCGACAGGGCACAGGCTGGTGGGAGAGGGGCCCACAGGCAGCAGACCAGACCAGACCAGACATGGTCGGACGTGGGGGACCCCAGCACTCCTCCTGTGTGTCACCAGCTGCAGTGGCATATCTCTTCAGAGAACAGGTGACAAATTCAAGGAAGGGAGAAGCCTCTTCATCACTTTCAAATCACCCTGGTGATACTGTCCACGGTCCATGCCTTACAGGACACAGGAGAAAGCACCCAGGTTCCTTCACTACATGAACACCAGTGGCCATTTCTCTGGAATGGGCCATCAGGCTTAGACCCAGCCCATCCATGAGTCCCGGCCTAGAGGCAGAGCTCCAGAGAACCTCGGATGGGGTTCTGGGAAACTGCTTCCCAAGAGCCTGCAAAGCCCTGCTCTGATGGAGGAGGGGACGACTCTGCTGGCCCAGAGAGCCTGGCCCAAGGAGCCCCAGACTGCCGCCAGCAGCACCGCCACCACAGGCAGGGGTGCCCTGGAGCTCCAGCCCGTTTCTCCTGATCTTGGACCCCTGAACACCAAAGGCTTCGTACAAAAAGGGGCAGGTTGGGAGCGGGCAGCATCCCATCTCATACCTGTATTCAGAGGCTCCTGGGGACAAGGCAGGTGGGAGTCTGTGTGCCTGCCCTGTGCCCCCACAAAGCGCCCAGGGCTCCTGATGCCTTCCAGGAACCCTCAGACATCCATGCTGAACAGTCCGGGAAACGGGCAACGTCGAACCTCTTTTTATGGAAAACAATGTGGCATGGAGCCCGGGCAGAAAACCAGCACTGAGTTTTATGTGAGCTGCTCCTGAGGTGATAGCCATTCCTGGCCCACATCGCACGCCCAACACACAACACTTCACCACAGACTTGTTCAAGTTAGGAAACCACCACGACGGAAGACCGGACATTTCTTCCCTGCGAAGAGTTGCTGTGGATTGTGTGAGAACGGATGCCATGTGCATATACCATTGAGTGAAGGCCAAGCATACTGCCCAGTGAGAAGAGCAGGCTCCCACACAATATGTACTCTATGATTCCACTTTTACAAGGAAAAGTGTATATACAGATTTCCGCGCATATATGCAAATTCATACACACGATGCAAGAAGAGAATCATAAATCTAGTTGTAGCTTGGTGAAATAAGTTTATTTTCCTCTTCATGTTTATTTGTATTTCCTAAACTTTCTACAAGGAGCTCTATGGGGAATTCAACATAGATTTTCTAATATGCTTAAAGTAAAAAAAACCAAGTAGGCTTCTCAAATGGACTCCAAAGCAGAGCGGGCAGTCAGAGTTGGGACCCCCAGGGGCAGGCCCTCCAAACCCTGTCAACGCCCCAGGGACAGTGATTCACCCACCAGGCGACCAGCATTGTTTCTAAGCACAGGGCAATTCCAAGACATACAATCAGAGTCCCCAACAAGCCTTCTCTTTGGAAAGGACATTTACAACCTGGCCAACTGGGCATGAAAAGATGTTTCCAGCTGCAAACCAGCAGCGTCCTTAGCTTCTCCCCTTACCTCATCCATCAGGCAGGAACCTCTGCCAAGCTCCCAGCTGCAACCCAAATGCAACAGCTTGCCTTTTAACAATGTATTTAACAGCCTAGAGACAGAACATGGGTTTGCTGAGAATAGGTCTTGCTTGGCACTGAACGAGAGGCTGCCTGCCTTCTCCATAGGGGCCAAACCTGCCTGAACAGGGCTCCCCACAGCGCCCCTGCCTCCTGGCAGTGTGGTCCACTCCGGGGCAGCAAAGCCAAGAGGACAGGCATACTCAAACCTAGGAGCTGTGTGGAGGCTCCCGCAGGCCCTGCCACCTGAGCACGTGGATGTCCCCTGAGACCCACAAGCTGCTGTCACTGGCACCCCACGGAAGGAGGAGAGGCACCCTGCTCCCCTCACCTGATGTCACACCAAATCATCACCCTGGTCTGAGTCCCCCCAACCCCCTGCTGCAGCCACGCTGGCCGCCCACACGGCTCTCTCATCTCGCCTGGCCTCCCACCCACCTCTGCTCTGCCAAGCAACCAGCGAGGCTTGCTACAGCCCCTCCTTTGGTCTCTCTCTCCCTAAGAACCCTCCAAAGGCTCTCCACTGCCCTCAGGATCAAGTCCAAACTCCCTAGCCTTCAGGGGCTTTTGGACTCTCGTGACTTGGCCCTACTGCCCTCTCCGGCCCCATCTTATGACTCCAGGTTCATACCTTCAACTACCACCTCACAGGAAAAACGTCTCCTTCACTGAGAACCTAACGAAGCCAAGGTGTTCACCTGTAGCTATCCTCACACTTTCTCTCTCCAGACCATGCACATGTAGATGTGTACTTCCCACTTGGGCACCATCAAAACCACAGTCTCCTGCTCCAGTAAATAAGCCATGAAGCAGCAGAGAAGGCTGTAAAAATCGACCTGCAAAAGCCATGTTGGATATTCAGTCACCGTGTTGGCAGAAACTTAGCAGTCTAGGCGAGACCAACTCACAAGAAGGAAATCCACACGAGTGGCACAAAATCCACATGCCATTGTTTCCGATGCATCGGACTCACCGCCTCCACCTCTCTGGGCCTCACCTGTCTCCTGGGCAGCTGGCTCACCTCAAACCCAGTGGAGGAGACTGTCAGGCCCCGAACCTCTGGCTCCTTCCACTTCTTGGGGGCTCCAAGGACATGCTACACCCACCTCCCCAGGGGCTGCTGGAGGGCCCTGCTAGTGCACCCCAGGTGCAAGGGGAGTTAATGCCGCACGAGGCAGCTCTGACCCGTGAAGTGTAGAGGACAAGAGGAGGTGCACTGAGGAATTCCTGTAACATGGACTTTCTGTCGAGCTCGCCCAGAGGTGGCCCTTGTGGCTGAACTGGCGCAGCTGTGTGCAGACCAGCCAGCTTGCTGAGCAGCACCCTGCGTTGCTTCCCGTCCTTCTCCACCTCACTGCCCCTTCCCTCCCTCTCCCGCCCTGCAAGTGCACCTTCCCACGAAGCAGTCAGCACTTACGCTCCACCTTGGGCTCTGTTTTCTGGGAATTCGGCTGAGATAACCACTATTTATGATTCCAAAAATCTTTCATTTCTACCTTCTAATCCTCACCCAAATGTTGTAAACGAGATAGATTATCATCTCCATTTCAGCTACAGAGGGATAACTGAGGCTGAGAGAGTCTCCTGCACACCTCACATGCTCCAGCAAATCACCGGCAGAGCGGAGATTCAAACCCCAAACATACTTTCCACCAGATACTTTTGTCTCAATCCTTCTCAGCAACATCTGCTGGCTGACAACACCAGGGCCTCCCAACAAGGGGAAGCCCCTCTTTGCCCTGGCACAGCAGGCCTGCCCGGGTCAAGGACTTTACTGCGGTTCACAAAGCAACTTCATGACACCCCTGGCTGGATCCTACCAGAAGGCAGACAGCAACATAGAGCCAAAAGATGGGAACATGGTGCCCTGAGTTCAAGTGACAGATGCCCCTACCCAGACATCTATCGCAGCCCTCACAAATGACCAAGCACCCCAGCTCAGGGCAGAACAGTCCAGTCGGCAGGGCACGCCCACCCTGGCATCAGACAGCCTCAGACCACCACCACCACTCAGCTCTACCACCACTGCCTGGCCTGTGACCTTAGCGAAGTTACAGGTTTCCTGCACCTCAGTTTTCTCATCTGCACAATGGTGCTAACATTAGGACCTGCATCGCACAGGGCTGCTGTGAGGACTGAATGACATGACAGATGTCGGTGGGCAGCCCAGCAGCACCAGGCACAAGTGATACCAGTCGGCAGCACCGAAGGTACTGCAGGTACATCAGTAGACCTGAGGCGGCCGGCTGCCCAGCTGACCCCTGGAGAGGAAGAAGGTTCAGTTTAGGGGACAGTGAAGATGAAAACAAGGCAGAAACTGGGCTGTCTCGTCTCAGGAGTGCTCGGAGAGATGCAACATTCATTCACAAGACAGAGGCGTCAGAGGTATGGCAGCACACCGGCCATTCGGAAACAGCCCTGCAAGCGGTCAGTCGGTCACTGGCTGGAACTCTCCCCAAGGGAGGGACGTCTCTGGCAAAAGGCGGGGCACTGGGCCAATCCTCCAGGAGCTCAGGTATTTCCCTGCCTCCCATAAGTACAAGGCCGCAGGATGCTGGCCACACCCGGCCCTCAGGAGTTCCAGGTACACCACAGGCTATACTCTAGTAAGCACTTCGTGAAAGGTCCAGAGCTGACGCTGGTCTGTGAACAGGCTCAGACAGATCCTATCTCAGCTGGAACACTCACCGCCCAAACACAAAAAACGCTCTTCCACACCTTAGGAAGTCGAGTCCCTACTTTTCATTCCCCTCTGCTCTGTCCCAGATAAAAACTCTATCCCTCATTCCACATCCCCAGTACAACCGAAGCCCAGAGAGCCACCCTCCCTCTCCACTCTAGGACAGCCCGACGTTCCATCGAGACACTTCAAAAGCTCAAATTACTAGATTTGAGCAACGTTTTCAGGGAGACTCTCGCTCCAGCACTCTGGGCCTGCACGTGCCTGCATCACAGCACTTCCTGCCAAAGCCATCTGCATAAAATTAAACTCTGACAGATCCCAGGAGTCAGGGACACACCCACCAGCACAGTGCACACTATCAGCCAGCGTGGCCACAAATTGGGCAGCAAAAAGTGAGGCTTTCTCAGGAAATGAGTGGATCCCAGATTCCCTCACTCCACTCATTCCGCAGGGCTGCACCCTCACAATCTCTCCTCCTGATAAACACTCACATTCTGGGCTCCTCCCCCAGAACTCGGCCAGCTGCCAGCACAAGGCAGCAATCACAGAGAGATTATGAGCTACCCAGGGGTAAGAACAGTGCTGACACCTCCTCCTCCTTCCTCATTCCAGCCTCAGTCATGTTCTAGCAGAAGCCAGGCATACAGGGGGTACTCAAGGAATAAACAGAGATCAGCTGTGACCAGATGAAACCAGCAAAATAAGTACTCTCCTGGGCAGCCCATTTCAGAGCCTGCAGCAGGGCTGAAGGGCCTATCTCCTGCCCCAGACTAGCAGTCACCATGTCTGCCTGCTGAGCTCTGGGAGAACTACAGTAGCCCAGTATGACAGCATCTCCGGGATGAGGCCTCCAGCCAACACTCTCCATCCTTGCTACGTGGCTTCCTTGGCAGGGCCGCACACTGGACACGCTTGGCCATCTGCGAATAAGAAGGCACTAGAAGCAAAGGATTCACAGCCCAAAGATCTCATGAGTAGAAGTGAACAAAGAGGCTGAGCCCTGCGGCCCAGAACCACCCAGTGAGAGAACTGCACCCTGGGCACTTCGGAGTAGTTTAAGCACAAGGCAAAGGAAATCGTGGTTCATTTCACAGAGAACTAAACCAGGGAATGTATTGCCCCAGATGTGACATGTGCCGAGAAGCAGCAGCAGCATGCAGGAACATTCTACAACTTTTAGGTAGAGAGTGGATCTCTGCAAAACCTGAGACATCTGAGCATGCCCTAAGCTACAAAGTGACATTCTTCAGCCCTTGTACTCAGGGTCCAGACCTCCTGCAGGAGGGCTGCCACTGTCAGGCTTCCATCAGGGAGCACAAGCCTTGGGTGTCACTCCACAGCAGGGGACACAAGCCTCAGTCTTGGAAGGAACTCTCACATTCTTCTTCGCCATCTTAAAGGTGTCCAGTGCAGAGGCCAGGGGCCCACCTCTGCTGTGCTGATCACTCTCAAGCTGCAAGGGCTTGCTGAGCACTCTCCACATGCAGGGCGCAGTACAAGGCACTGTCCTCTCACTTGAAGCTCTTGTGGACAGGGTCCATGGGCAGCTACCCGCTAAAGTGTCCCTTCCCCCACCACCCTGCTTCCACTGGAGCGCCCAGGTCTGCTCCTTCTCACACAGGCTGTTCCTCTGTCCAGGTTAGCCTTTACTCAGACTTCATCTGACCTCTCCAGCTAATGAGTCACCTCCTCTAGGGAGCCTTCTGGTCTGAAGCATCCTTCCTCTACAACCACCCGCAGCCTGGTGCTCCCTCCCAGCCCAGCACTCACCACACTGCTCTGGGCCTGGACTTCCCGGTCTTCCAGTCCAGTGGGTCTGCCCCACCGGGTAGCAACCCCTTCGTTTCTGACGCACAGAAGGGTCCCTTTGTTGAATTACTTAACTAGTTATCACAGTCTTCGCAGACGCTGAGGAAAAGCAATGCAGATTCCCAAGAGATGTCTGGAGAGGGAGGGAAAAAACCCGACTTTCTAATAAAACAGCCAGTCTTTTCATGAGCGCCAAGGTGGACCTCGGTGGGTCAGGATACAGACTGCCAACCCTTTGCCCTTTGGAGGGAGGAAGGTGGACTCACTGACGCGAAGCGGACCCCCAAGGTCCGCCGACGCTCCCGCCCCACCCGCCCCGCCCCGCCGGTCTCCAACTTCGGGCAGCCTAGGGGCCAGGCCGCCCCTTCCCGGAGCGTGACAGGGCCGGGCGGCCAAGTTCCCCGCCCGGCGCGGCCGCCGAGGGGACCGGCAGGAAGGGCGCCGCTGACCTCACCACCCTGAGTCCCGGGAGGGGACGGGGACGGCGGGACAGGAACCCAGACGGGTGTACAGCCAGGGCGGAGGGCGCGGGGCTACGGCCGGGGCTGCGCTGCGTGGACCGGACCCCCGGCCCGGCGGGGGCAGGACGCACCGCCCGGCGCCCCCGGCCTGCGCCCGAGCCCCGGCGGCCGAGCAAGCGCTGCGCTCACCTGGACGCACACGCCGTTCCCGGCGTTTCCAGAACCTCCCGCGGCGGCGCCCGGCCCGCTCGGCGCCTCCTCCGCCCGCGGCTCCGCCTCCCGCCGCGGCCGGCCCCGCCCGCTTGAGCCGTCGCCACGTCCCCACCTCCCGCCCCCCAGCCGGCCGGCTCCTGGCTCCGCGCCCGGAGAGCCTCGGCCAAGGGTCGCCACCGCCTGCGACCCCGCGGGCAGGCTCGGGCCGCCGGGGTGCGCGGGAGCGGTGCGCGGGAGCGGGGCGCGGGCCCCGAGCCAGGCGGGAGCCCAGGGCCGGGCGGGAGTCCGCCGCGCGCCCTTCATGCCGCCCACCGCTGGCCGCACGTACGCCGCTCCCGCCACCCTTCGCCCGGCTCCCACCTGTGAGATTCGGCCCGCCCTCCGTCCCAGCTCCCGGGGCTGCAGAAGGGCCCCCGACCTGACCCCGGCCCTCGTGTGTGCGGGGAGCGGCCCTGGATGCTGACTGACTCCCCTGGCCTCGGCTCGTGCCGTTTTGCTTGGTGGTCTTGCTGGGCACAGGCTCAACTACGGCCCCCTCTCCATCATCACCACCGGCGGGTTGGGTGTGTGTAGGGGGTGAGGTGGGGCGGGGAATGTCACCCGGGGCAGGAGCCGGGCCATCAGAGGAGAGAACAGAGCAGGGGAGAAGGCCCTGAGGACAACTAGAGACATGGTAGCCACCCCCAGGGCCAAGCTCCCAAAGGGATTCAGAGTGTCCCCAGCTCCTGGGCCACGCACCGCTCCTCACTGAAGTGTAGGCGAGGGGCTGGTGGGGGAGGGAAGGGGGTGTTGGCACACTAGGTCCAGCCCTTGGTTTGCCCAGACCCTGCCATACTACACCGGCCAAAAACAGTGGCTCCTTCAGCCGCTCCAGTCTGAGAGGGAATGAACGCAGGGATGCAGCAAACCTCAGCCTGAGCTGCAGGTTCCCACGCCTGTTCTATGAACCTTCCTGGACATGAATGAGGGGAAATTCATCTGAGAATCTCATCAGGGAGCGAGCCCAGAGTGGGAGGTTCCCAGCCTCTGCCAGGCACTGTGGGGATGTTCCCCAGGACACACTGTTCAAGCTGGCAGCCCAGAGCCAGGAAGGCACGGGCACACACACAGAATTACGCACAACACGTAAAATACAGAAGGAGCCGCAGTTCTGGCTTGCGTCAGCCACTAGTCAGAGTGCAGCTAAACCCAAACAGAAAACTTCCTGCATCCATGACACCCTGTTATCCCACCCTCGGTCCACCCAAATCCTCTCATCCTCTCCTCCTTCTGGGAGCTTGCCTTGTGGTCTCCTGAATGGCCAACCTCCCCCTCCCAAATGGATCCTTCCCTTGACCTGCAAACGTGGCTGAGCCTGTAGCTATAGAAAAAAACCCTCATTCGACCCCACCAGCTACTGCAGTGTCGCTCTCCTTCCCCATCACAGCAAATTCCCCTGAAAGAGCCCTCTGTCTCCTCATCCTCACCTCCCTCGCATTCCTTAGCCCCCTCTCTACAGAAAACCAGGTCTCAATAAACTCTCTGTAACCTCCAAGTTCCTAAATTCAAGTCACTCTTCAGTCCTCATCTGCCAAAGCCGCCAATAGTGTCTGACAGGCCAGCAGCATCTGACCACTGCCTCCTTGGAACACTCACGTCCCTGGGTTTCCACCATGCCCTCTGGCCACCTCTGCCCAGGGTTCTCCCCACCTCGCCCCCCAAGCACATTCTCCTCTCCCTTTCTCCCCATTAGTCAGTGAAAGTGGGGGTTCCTCAAAGCTCAGGCCTAGGGACTCTCTTTTCCTCTTCTCTGTCTGTAATTGCTTCCTCTGCACAGATGACTCACACATTTCTCTCTCTGCACTCGCCCTGACTCCTGGGCTGCAGACTCGTAGAACGGACTGCAGAGTCTACGTCTCCACCTGAGTGTCCGCAGGCCCTGAGTTCATGCTCTCTCCCCTGTCCCCCTCCACACCTCTCTATTCCCTGCTGCACTGGAGGAGCCACACCCCACCCGTGGGTTCCCTGACCAGAAGTCTGGGAGTCATGCCTCCTGCCTCACCCCCAGACCCTGTCCTTCCGTATCCCACACCCAGTGAGCCCTACCACCTAAACCTCTCTCAAATCCATCCATTCCGGCCCCTTCTCTTTCGCCTGAAAGATTGCACTGGTTTCCTAGCTGGCTGCTCCCTCCACTCTCGCTTCCTCCCACCTCCCCTCCACACTGCAGCAACACTGACGGCCTCAAAATGCAGACGCAAACCCATCACTCTCAGCTCAGTGATCGCACCGGCCTTTGGAACCCCTAACAGTGGTCTGTGGGGCCCCCTGTGGCCTGGCCCGTGCTCAGCTCTCTAGCTCCACCGACCTTCCTCCAGTGCCTCCAAATGGCTATTCTCCTTCTGCACCCACTCCCAGGCCTTGGCCACATTGTTCTCCTGTCTAGAAAAAGTTCCCTCCTCCCCCATTAAATCCTTCTGACCCCCTCTAAGGCATTTTCCTCCCTTCCCTGAGAGGGTCAGAACCTCCTAGAACAGTCTCTTAGGCCCTGTGTGCTTTGTAAGATTTGCCACAGTTGATGTAGTTGAATGATTGATTGATAGCTTACCCCCCCACACTGGCCTGGGAGTCAGGGAGCACGTAAGTTGTGTGCAGTTTTGTCCGTCTTTACCCCCTCGCCCCACCACAAACAGGTGCCTGCTGCCCCCGTGAAGGGACAGTTGCCTCCTTCATGCCTCGTTCCACATGGCGGTGGCCGAAGGCCTTGCGAGGGCCCCCACGGCGCCTCAGAGTCTGGGACCCTGCTCACTCCTGTGTCTGCATCTTCTCTTCTTCTATAAAGACACTTCTCGTCGATGTGGGGCCCATGGAGGTGATGAGAATGACGTCATCTCATGATCCTTAACTTTGTTGTCTGGCGAAGTCCCTTTTTTCAAATATGGTCACGTTCACAGGGCCCAGGTATCAGGACACAGACATAGCTTTCCAGAGGGCATTATTCAACGCACTACACCTGGCATTCCTTCATGATCTGCATGGGCTACTGGGTCCCCGTACATCTGTGACTCTCGGTTCTGAACATCCGGCCCAGCCTACTGCAGACATGCATAGACTTTTCTTTGCAGCCACTTGATAGGTGAGCTCATCGGCTCCCCATACCCTGCCCTACACCAGCCGAAGTGCTTCTGCTCTGGCATGTCCCTCCCTCAGGAAGTGAATCCAGCCCCTCCCAGGCACGTCCATGTTTCCCCAATGTGCCCCTACTGAAGGTCTCACCTGAAGGATCTCAATCCAGGGTACCAGTGTGGCTCACCCGGACCTCCATCCTGGACCCCAGCTCCTGCTCAGCTCCCTCTGCCCGTCCTGCACACCACAGGCACCATGGCATTTTAACAATGTGATCCTGTCCCTGTCGTTCCCATATAGGGGCCCCTCAAAGGTGTCCCTGCCTCCAGGATAGACGTAGGTCTCACGGAGGCTCCCAGTCCCCTTATCCAGCCCCGATGGCCGCGCTCACCACGTGCAACCTCACACTCGGGGCTCCAGCACCCTGGGCATCTTGCAGTTCCCTGGCCTTTGACTGTGTCATTCTTCCTGCCTACAACCCTCCTCTCTCCAAGGTGGCTCCTATGGAAGCCCAGGCCCAGCCTGAGCCAGGTTCCCACATAGACCCCACTGCTCCTTGTGGGTGACCTTCAGGAGTGCAGCCTGACCTTGTCCATTTCTGTTCCCTCCCTCCGCGCTGCCTGCCCACAGAGGGGAGCTGCCTCAGTCCTGTTCCTCACTGCGTCTCCAGCTCTAGCACAGGGCCTGGCACCCATGACCCAGACAGGGGGTGGGCAACAAAAGTGCAGGGAGGGAGGGAGGGAGGGAGGAGGGATGTACACCTGGCACCACTGTGGCCTCCAGCAGACCTCACTAAGCAAACCTCTGGGTGTCACTTCAGAATAAACTGCCACCTTGAACAGCCAGGTCACGGTCCTTTCCCCAAATGCATGGTGGAAGCAAAGCCACACCTCCCTTCTGGTCACGACTCCACTGTGTCCCTTCTGCATTCACTCCACAAGCATTTGCTGGGGGCAGTTGAGGCCCTGGCAGGGATTCAGGGACCAGGAATGCCACAGAAGCTCCGTGCAGTGGGGACACTAGCAGGAGAACAGAGGCCCCGCAGCACCCTTCTCCAGGGAGGGAAGGCCCAGGCCTTTCCGGCCGGGGAAGGCTGCTCTAGGAGCTGCTGCCTGCCAGTCCCGGTCCTGGAGCCCCTCCTCAGGCTCAGGCTCAGACTCAGGCTCAGGGATGGGCTGCTGCCTTTTCCCTAGCTCGGCCTAGAG
>CM052546.1:31400408-31422938 GCA_028533065.1 Trachops cirrhosus | reverse complement strand
TGCAGTGGGGACACTAGCAGGAGAACAGAGGCCCCGCAGCACCCTTCTCCAGGGAGGGAAGGCCCAGGCCTTTCCGGCCGGGGAAGGCTGCTCTAGGAGCTGCTGCCTGCCAGTCCCGGTCCTGGAGCCCCTCCTCAGGCTCAGGCTCAGACTCAGGCTCAGGGATGGGCTGCTGCCTTTTCCCTAGCTCGGCCTAGAGTGCTGCCCAATGAGGCCCTGCCCCCATGCTGTCCCTAAGCAACATCACTGGCCAATGGCCTCTGAAGGAAGGCTAGACTTGTCTCCCTACCACCTCCATCCTGAGCGTCTGGGTGTCTCTTCAGAAGGGATGGCAAAGAAATATCTGTGCTGGGCAGACAGCCACTGAGGGAATGGGGGAGCTAGTGGGCTGCAGGCCTTCCCTCTGCACAGAGACTCCTGGGCCTGCCCTGCCCCTGCCCTCCCCACTCACCTGGGGCCCCTCCCTGGGGCAGGGGGATGGGCGGGCAGGCTCCACTGCTGGCACTGAGGCCGGCCTGACTGGTGGGGGTGGGGTGCTTGCATCTAGTGAGCCCTGGCTGCTGCGGCCACAGCAGCGGGAGGCCTGGCCAGGCTCTATGAGCACCAAGTCCCTCCATGGAGCTCCCCAGGGCAGAGTCCCAGGACTAACCAACACCGCCCAGAGGGAGCTGTGTTTGTTGACCCTCCACACCCATCAGCAGCACACTCAGCATAGGGCTATTCACTAGACTACAGGACCAACCCTCCCCTCCAGGCCCCTCCCATTAGGGACTGAAGAAAAGCTAGGTGTGTGGCAACTGACCCAGCGCTTTGACTCAAGGCCAAGGACAGAGGGCAGGAGATGCAGTTTGAGTGGAGCCACCTCGTGGTGGCCCTGCTGCTTCAGAATGAGGGCCTCCCAGCAAGTCTGGTCTCAGAGCCTGATGCAGGACCCTGGAGAAGGAAGAGAATCTGGAAGCATTCCCAGGAGCCTGTGGGGCCAGCCCTGAACAGGGTCAAGTGTGTCTCCAAAGACTGAACCCCCCCACCCCCGGCCAAATCCTTGAGCCCATTCAGTGAATGCAGAAAAGATAATACTGGCCCCACAGGATGACCACAGGTGCCCTCCCAGCGGCTCCCACCACGGACCCTGGAGCCCAGACAGCAGAGCCAGCCCACACTGGGCTGTCATTACAGGGTGGAGAGGGCTGGTCCCTGCCCTCAGGAGCTGTAATTACACAGCAGGACCAGGCAGGCCCTCAGGGCAGAGACCTCAGCTCCCCTGCTGCCTTCCTCCTGGGCAAGAAGCTTCTGGGCCAGTGCAAATGCCCGGAGGGCCAGGGGTTAGGTAGGCATGGTGCTTATGAGTCCTGGTATTTTGATGCACAGACTGTAAAGCATCCTTTTAAAAATTATTATCACCACTATACAGAAGCCCCCTTCTCTCCCAGCCCATCCCTCCTTCCCCAGCCTTGAGCCCAAATGGGGCCTGGGGGGCATGAGAAATGGGTGAGGACGAGGTGAGGGTGGGGGATAGCTATTGGACATCTGACTTAGCCACTGTTTCAAAGGCTGTGAGTTCAGTGGTTTCACTATTTTGGGGGGTCTTGTCAAAATGTCAGGAAGCCAGGAAAAGCGAGAACAGGGCAGAAATGGGGGTGAGGCTGCCGAGGTCCCAGGGGCAAATTGCCAAGTCCTCCCGGGCTACACAAAAAGGCTTAGATGGGAGGCTGAGGGTGGCGAGAGGCACCCCAGCATTGGTTCAGATAGGAGCAGGACCCGGTTGATGGGGGTTTAGGACGAGCCCCCTGACTGCCTCCTGTAGGGGTGGGGGGAGAAGGAGGAGCAGAGCCTGGAGGTGAGCGGGAGGGGCTGCTGTCCACTGGAGAAGAGAGCTGGTGGCGGCTGGGCTGGGGAGTGACAGCGCATATGGGAAGAAGTGGGCAGACTTAAGAGTCAGTAATGAGGAAGGGCTACACGTCCAGTCACTCACTCACCCATTCATCCAGCAAACACTGAATGCTCCCCTCCCCGCCCTGAGCTCCCTCTTGGAAAAGAGGCCCTCCCCTCCCCTTTGGCTCCCTCTGCACTGTTGCCCTGGAGCAGGCCCTGTGGAAGGCAGTCAGTGCAGCCCCCATAGTGCAAGCTGCCCCCCACAAAGAATGCACCCACATGCTTCGGGGTGCATTCCAAGACGAACTTGGAATCCCAATCAGGGTGCCTGGTCTCCTCAGTCCCGTCTCCTTCCATTACAAGGCATCCACCCTTGTAGTGACGGTCTGGGCACTGGTTCATTGATGCCACCAGGCCCCCGGAGCCCCATTTCCCACTTCCTCTTGCTACAGTGACACGTGTTTGCAAGTCACCCTTTATATCCTCTTTGGAGTGAGACGGTGAGTCAATCCATCCATGAATGACCCCCGCCCAGTCGAGTTATGCAAATTCTGCCCTCCACAAGCCTGGGGCTCCACGCCCATCACAGACAGTGCAGAATTCCATGCTCATCACAACTTGCTGGTCAGTGAACATAAAGTGCCCTGGAAAAGGGATGTCCTTGCTCACTTGTACAAAACCAGTCCTTCCACATAATCACAGGAGCTTGTCTCCTGGGGGCCACAAGGACTGCAGCCCCTCCTGTGGGCTCTTTCCTGCCTGTACCAGCTCTGGCTGTGACTCTGACTCCACCGTCCCCTGAGTAGACACCGTCATCGAACTTGCTGGGGATCCCTGTCTCCTAACCTGTGGGATACTGCCCAGGACTCTGACCCGCCCAGGGAGACCAGGGCGCTCCTGCCTCCAGGGGCCTGGCCACCTCACCCTCAATGACGCATCCAACACACCGTGCCCCACTGACGTCCGTCTTATATTCACCCGGGAAGAACATGGCTGAGCCACAGTTGACTAGCTTCCACGACACAAGGTTACATCTGCTGGCAGTTAGTGTTGATATTTTCCCTTGTGTAGCTTTCTCCATGTTTTCCTGTCTGCAGCAGTTGCAGGAACTTGTGAGAAGCTTAACAGTCACTGTGCCTCTAGCGCCTGACGGACAGAACGACGTGGCCCGTGTCACCCTCAGGGTCCTGACCCACTGGACACACAGGGGCACACACAGGCACACAGGTGGTGGTGCATGGGGAGCCCCTGGGACTTTGATCCTCGAATGAGGAGGAGGAGGAGGTTCTGTGCTCTCTACTCTGGCTCTGCCATTCACTGTGACCCAGAATCAGAACCTGGTGTCATTTGAACCAGAACCTGACCTTGTCCCTGACCCTGAACCAGTCAGCTGAGGTTTGCCATCAGGAAAGTGTCCACCTCCACCATCTGCAGGAATCAGAGCCCCGAGGGGAGCAAGGGTGGCTGGGACAGGGCATCTCCCTGGCTGAAGCATGAATGACCTGCACAGTTAACGGGAGACTTCTCCACTTTCCCAATGGCTGGGCCCTCAGACTGTCCTGAGCGTCAGCGGCCTTGGGGATGAGCAGTGCCCTCTGACCCCAACAGTCACCCTACAGCTCCAGGCCAGCCTGACCCCTGCCCTCATCAAGACTTGGGATGTTTTTCTGTATTTTATCCCAGGACACCCGCAGATGTGTGTCCCAGGGAAAGACTGTGGACACTTGGGGGCAATTCTGCTGCGGCCCTGGTCCTGTCAGGCTGCATCTGCAAAGGCTTGCACAGCCAGCAGAGGGCGCACGGAGCCCGCCGAGGGGCGCCCCTCGAAGGAGCGGCCCAGCCTGCTGGAAGGGACTCGGGCCTGATCAAGGGCCCGGCCTCTCCACCAGGCAAGGTTTAGCTGAGACCTTTGCCCGCAGTTGCTAAGCACGAGCGACTAAGGCAGATGGAGATATTTACCGGGCTTCAGGGAAGTGGTGGGGAAGGCAAGGAGGATGCTGGGAGAGTACCGCTGCTCTGACCAGCCGCGGGTGACAATGGGGCCTTCGCAGCCGGTTGTCCTTCAGCCTTGGAGAACGACCACCCACAGGCCAGAATGTGGCGACGTTAGGTAAGGGGCTGGCAGAGGCACCAGCCGGCTCAGCGCGCCTGGCTCTCCTGGCTCCTGCTGAGATGCACCCCTTTAGGCGGAGGCTGCCGAGAGGGAACAAGCAGCCCTCGCCTGCGTTTCTCCTGTGACTTGCATTTAAGCAAGGAGCCCTGGCCCTGTCCAGGTTTGACCTAGCCCTTGGACGGCGTCCTTGGTGTGGGA
Source organism: Trachops cirrhosus (assembly GCA_028533065.1). Classification (NCBI taxonomy): domain Eukaryota; kingdom Metazoa; phylum Chordata; class Mammalia; order Chiroptera; family Phyllostomidae; genus Trachops; species Trachops cirrhosus. Next base: position 31,418,755 of record CM052546.1, on the reverse strand, counting down.
CGGCTTCTGTTCATCCCTTCGGGCCTATGGCTGCTCACCTGCACGGGCAACATCAACAGGATCTGCTGTCCTGCGACTTCTGGTTGGGGTCAAGACGAAGCTGCAGCACCAAAGAAAGATCAGCTGGAGGGAAGGTCATGGCCAGGGAAGCTGCCTGAGCACGCATGGGAGAGCCCAGCTGCATGACCCGTGTGGCCTCGGGACTGGCTGTGACTCCACTGCCCTGGAAGGACTTCCACTCTGGATCATTCAGTTCAAGGCCTCCCGCTGAGTCAGTCTGTGAACGCTGGCTGACACCGCCTCTGCTCAGGCCTGGGTGCCCAGGGACAAGACGGGAGGATCTGACAAGCTTCACCCCCCACCGGGCACACAGGATACTAGCAGGGTGGGGTAAGAAAGGGAGCAGGGACCCAGGTGAGGAAACGGGGCTTCCCTATAGCACAGTGGTCAGGTGAGGAGGGCGGGGTGCAGGTTTCCCCCAGGAGTCAGCCAGGGGGTCCTTGGGGGTCTGGGAGATGGAAGGAGCAAAACCTGGGTGAGGGAATGGCTAACTCACAGGGAGGCCTGGGGTAGTCAGGTGGGGCCTCACTGCACCCGCTGGAGAGCCAGCCCCTCCTGCTTGAACTTCACAGAGACCCTAGCAGGAGTGGGGTGGCAGGAGCACCCAATGGCACTGTGAACTTTGGTTTCAACATTTCCTTATGAAGAGGTAATTAGCATACAGTAAACTCCACATGTCTTGATACACAGCTCAATGTGTTTTGCACACTTGCAAATTCATGTAACCACCACCTCGATTGAGGTACATGCTAACCCACAATAATACCAGAAGGCTCCCTTGTGCCCCATCATGGTCCACCGACCCTCCCAAGGGACCACTCTTCTTTCTCCTTTCCCCTTTCCCCTTTGGTTATTTTGTCAGCTTGTGGACTGTATAGAAGGGAAATTATACAATATATGCTTTTGTGTCTGCTTCTAATACTCAACATTATGGCTGTGATACCATCGCTGATGGTATATCCTTCTAGTTCCTCGCTGTTAGGATTCCATAGTTTAAATACACCACAACTAAGCCATTCCATTGTGGGCATTGGTGGGCATTTGAATTGTCTCCAGTTCTCAGTTATTTTGAATTAAACTGCTTTGCATGTATTTGTACGCGTCTTTCAGTGGAAACAAGCACTTTTTATGTAGAGTAGAAGCCCAGATCGTGGGATATGCATGCATTTAGCCAGAGCAGTTACTTCCCACCACTTTTCTAGACAGTCACCCAAAATTCCCAGCAGCAATGTATGAGAGCTCCAGTTGCTCCATATCTTTGCCAATATTTGGTATCATCACCCTTTTCAACTTCAGTCATTCTGGTGGCAGTGGAGTGGTCGCTCATTATATTTTAAATAATCCCTGGTGACTAGTTATTTTGAGCCTCTTTCATATGTTTATCGGCTATTTCTTATGGCATGTCTGTTCACATGTTCATGCATTTTTCTATGGGGTTTTCTGCATTTTTCTTACTGATTCATAGTCTATGCAGATTCTGGATATAAATCTTTTGTTGAATAAAATTCTGTCTCAGTCTGTGGCTGGACTTTTCATTTCCTCAGTAGTGTCTTTTGATGAACAAAGGTTCTAAATTTTTATCAGTCCAATATATCGAGATGTTGTTTTTTGGTTAGTGCTTTCTATGGCCCATTTAAGAAAGCTTTGCCTCTCCAAAGGTCATGAAATATTCTCCCATAGTTTCTCTAGAAGTTTCATTGTTTTAGCCTACATACTTGGGCCTATCGTCCATGTCGCAGAAATTTTGTCCCTGATGTAATGGGCTGTCAAGGTTCACATGGCTGTCCCACTGACCCAGAACCACTTATGGAGAGCACCGTCCCCACGCCACTGAAATGCAGTGGTGCCTTTGCTTTATATCAGCAGACTGGACAGATGTGCGTTTGTTCTGCATTTTTCTCCTCTATCAGCTTTTATGTAGACACTCTTTTTTCTTTGTTTAGAAGTTTCCCTAGGGATCCCAATATGTAAACCCAACTTACTAGAGTCTATAGACTAAATTAGAACTTTCATCATTGCCTGAACAATGCAAGAAACTTACAACAGATGAACTCCGTTTAATCCTTTCCACGCTTTGTGCTGTCGTCATTGTATATTTTAAATTCCACATATGTTATAAACTCTACAAAGCATTATTGTGAAATGATACACTGTCATTCTATACAGTCCCTATTTATTCTACCCTCATATTAACCCTTTCTGATGTTATTCAATTCTTAAAATGCCATGTTTTTATGTGGGATTATTTTCCTTTAGTATTTTTTATAGTGAAGTTCTGGTAACAAATTCAGTCTTGGTTTGTCAAAAACGTCTTTATTTTGCCTTCATTTTTGAAGGATATTTTTACTAAGTAAGGCATTCTATGTTGATAGGTTTCTTCTTTCTATAATTTAAAGATACCATTCCATAGTCCGCAAATTCCATCATTTCTTTTGAAGAGAGAGTTGACAGTCTTATAATGGCTTCATTAAAGGTAGTACGCCTGTTCATCTACCCTCTGACTGCTTTTAAGATTTTTTTCTTTGTTTTTCAGAAGTTTGACTATGATGGGCCTACGCGTAGGTCTCTTTGTATTTATCTTACTTAGGGTTTTCTTTCTTTCTTTTTTTTTTAGCTTTTTGAATCTGTAGGTTGATATCTTTTATTGGTTTTGGAAAATTCTTTGCTATAACCTCTTCTAATATTGCTGGTTTTTTAAATAATCTCTTTTTAGGATACCAATTATACATACATTAGTATGTCTGACAATGCCTCACATGCCTCTAATTCTCTCCTATTTCTGTTCTTTTCTTTTTATTTCGCTTGTGTGTTGTACTTTGGATAGTTTATAGTTAACTCATCCTATCTTCTGCTATGCCCCTTCTGCTATAAACCTATATTATGAGTTCTTCATTTCAGACATTATATTTGGTTTCAGTTGTATATGTCAATTTCATTCTCTTTTATATATTGTAATTTTATTTTTAAGTTCTCCTATTTAGTCCTTTCCTTCTAATTTCTTAAATATTTTAATTATAATCATTTGCAGTTCCTCGTTTCCAAAACACCTGTGGGTATACTTGCATTATTTATCTTTTTTCTTGATTGTCAGTCATTTGGTCCTACATTTTAGCACGTCTCATAATTTTATATTGAAGGAAACACATTTTGGTGGAAATTGGAAAGGCTCTGGGTGATGTTACCTTCATCCTGTAAAAGTGGATTAAGTTGTGTTCTGGCGGGCGGGACACGGACTGACAGATCTCCTTACTCCTACCAAGGGTTGGTTTCCTGCTGTGTTTTAGCTCGTGCAGTCCCTCTTTTTGTCCTCGTGTAAAACTGCTTTCCAAGATGTGGCCCTCCCTCCTAGGGTGCGACTCTTCTGGGACTTAGCTGAAAGCTGGGGTGGTTAGCAAAGCCTCTCCACCTGGGCAGGCCTTGAATACAATTCATCTCCCATGCGCTTAGCACTGCTCACACCTCTGCTCGGTTCTTTAGTACCCAAGCTGCTGTTTATAATTAGGCCACTAAGTCCAGAGGAATGTGTGTGCAGTCACTGGGCTCCTTCTCTGTGGTTTTCTCTTCTTGTAATCACCTGCCTCCCAAAGTTCCAGCCTCTTTGGCATCCCTGAACTCCGACCCCTGCAGCTCAATCTGGTAAGATGCATGCTTTCTTCCTGGTCCTTTTCCCCAACCCCCCCCCTCCAACAATGGTGTGGGAGAGGACCCCAGGGAGAAAGTCAGGGGAAACATGGAGCTCACCGCAGGTTATTCCCTTCCCTCAAGGACCACAGTCCTTCAATTCTTAGCTCTGTCAGATGTCCTCCAATGCCCCCGAGTAGTTGTTTTATATTTTTGTGCAATTTTTATAGTTTTTCTCAGCCAGGGGATTAGTCTGACACAACCTAACATCATAAGCAGAACCGGAGGGTGTTTTCAGTCCCGTCCTAATGGCAGGTTAGAGAGAACTGCAGAGGCGGCCCCACGGGCCTAGCTGCTTTCAGCCGAAGCTGAGCTTCTCAGAAGCGCGTCGCACTAGATCCACAGCCTGAGTCAGGGCTCCCTGTTTTCCTTTCCTGTCCTTTTTCCTTTGGAACTTTTATTGTGTTCCAATCATGACTGAGTAATCGGTCATAAACTTACTTCCCCACCGTAAACAACTGTAAAACTAGATAAAAGATTTATACCAACCGATTACAGGCACTGGACATGAAATAGCCTTGCTCCTTGACACACAGAAGGTGAATTCCACGTTCAGTAAAGCTCTTTACCTGGCACACTTGCCAAACTGTGGCAGAGGGAAGAGGACCCAATGTGAGCACTGGTTGAACTGGGTGGAGGAAACAGAGACCAGAGACAGGCTGTGAGGAGGCTGAGCCTGCAGGGCAGGGTATCACCGATGAGGGGGCTGCATGGAGAAGGAGCTCCGGGACTCTGCCTAGTGGTCCCCCTGAGGCTTTGTGTAAGTTGCCCTCGTGCAGGGCAAGAAAAAACAGGGCCCAGGGGATTACAAACTCTGGGTCTGTGGGCTGATAGGGCTTCAGAGGCCACACAGTGCTGACAGCATGGAAAGACCTTGCTGAAAGCCCAGAGCATTTCATTGAAATCTTAGAGAACCCACAGCTTAGGAACAGAGCTACTCCAGCCCTACAGCGTGTGATGCTTTACACCTGCCCTAATAAAGCCTACACTCAACCTCAGCAGAACCAAATTAAACACCTAGTAAGAGCGCTCTGTAAACAAGACAGCACAGCCTAGGCTCTCAACAACGTACATTTCCCAGCATGCAATAAAGTATCCCAGATGTGTTAAGAAGCAGGAAAGTATGACCCATAGTCAGAAGCAAAAATAATAAATAGAAACAGGTCCAGAGGTAACACAGGTATTGGAATTAGCAGATGAGGACTTTAAAACAGCTATTATAAATACGTGCAAGAATTTTAAATGGTAACATGCACATAATAAATAAATAGATAAGTCACCGTGGTAGAGAAATGGAAACTATAAAAAAAGGAATAAGTGGAAATTATAGAACTGGAAAACATATATACGAAATGAAAATTTTACTATGTGGGCTTAACAGCAGGCTGGACACTGCAGAAGAAAAGTTCAGTGACCTTGAAGTCAAGGCAATAGAAACTATCTAAATGAAAACAGAAAGAAAAATAACTGGAAAAAAATGAACAAAGCCTCAGTGAAGTGATCTTGAAACAATATCAAGCAATCTAATATACATAAAATTTGAGTCCCAGAAAGATATGAGAGAAAGAAATTGAGGTACATTTTTTTAAAAAAGACTGATATTCTAAATTTCATTTTAAAAATTAACTCATCGCCCCCCAAAACTTAGGATTATAATATGTATTCCGAACAGAATAAATACAAAGGGAACCACATCCAGACGTATCACCATCAAATATCTTAAAACCAAAGACAACATGTTAAAAACAATGAAAGAACACACACACACACATTACATTAAGAGGATCAACGATAAGAAGTACCATTTACCTCTCATCAGAAGTAATGTAAGCCATCCTGGCCAGGTGGCTCAGTTGGTTGGAGCATTGTCTCATACAGCAAAAGGTTGCAAATCCAATCCCAGTCAGGGCACACACCTAAGTTGTTGGTTCAATCCCTGGCTGGCTACTATGCAAGGCAACCAAGCAATGATTCTCTCTCTCGGCCTTTCTCTCCAAAATCAATAAATGTGTCCTTGGGTGAGGATTTAAAAAAAAAAAGTAATGCAAGCCAGAAAACATGGAATGGTATATTGAATATGCTTTGAAAAACAATGTCGACCTAGTAGTAGTCTCTATCCAGAGAAATGATCTTTCAAAAGTGAATGAGAAATAAAGATATATTCAGGCTAAAAGTTTAAAAGCTGAGAGAGTTCGTTGCCAGTGGGCCTACACTACTGCGAATGTTAAAGGGAGTTCTTAAGGCTAAAGGGAAGTGGTATCTAATGGAAATTTAGCTCTAAACAAGCAGTAGTGGTAAATATAATAAGTAAATTTAAAATATGTATTCTTGTTTCCTAAATTATTTACAAGACCACCGACTGTTTAACAGCAAAACTAAGAGCAACGCATTATGGGGTCCCTACCCTGTGGAGGAGCAAGCATATGACAACACTGGGAGCAAGTGACAATACAGGGAGCAAGTGGAAGACGTCACGGGGAGGTGTTTACATTCTGTGAGACGCGGCATTTATCTTTTCCTCTTGCCTTTGTTTTCCGTTCACTTTTCCAGTTTCAGGTACAGCACGAATTTTACTTACATAACATTAAAACAATGTAGAAACACATAACCTAGCAAAGGTAAATGTTCCAATGTATTTATTATCCCCAGCAAAAACAGCGATCAAGTTTTCAGTACATTTCTCTGAGATTTTTAAAATCTATTTGTGACAGAAGAATATATTTAAAGTATCTGTCTCGATAAAAAGATACTTACTATAGAATTATTTACCTATATTTTCTCCCAGCCCTTTTTTGAGTTAAGTACATGAATAGTTCATGAAAATACGCTGCTAAAACTGAAACATAGATCTTGAATCAACTTGAGATTCACTTTATAATCTGGAGACGTATACGGCATACAGGGTTACAGCCATATTTTGTGCAGATGACAACTGGCTCCAAGGCAATGCACCAACAGACCACCCTCTATCCTCTGAGTTAAGGCGTTTCCTTCATCACAGGCTATGGACTCTCTCTTGTTCGACTGATCCATCTGTCCCTTCCGAGCTCCCAACACTCTTAATTACTTTGGCATCATTACCTTGATGCCTCGAGGGGAAATCTCACTTTATTATTCTTTCAATCCAATTTTTTTCATCCATATTTACTTTCATTTAATGTTTAGAATCTCTTGCCAATCCCATACACACACCCAAATGAATTTTGATTGGAATTGCATTGAATTTATACATTAATACGTTTGAAACATTGAGTTTTCTAGCAACATGGCACATGCCTCTATTTATTTTGCCTTCCTTCATGCCTGTCCCAGAGCAAAGTCTACGTGCCTTCCACGTGACCTGAGTTTCTAGATATTTCTCATGTGTCAGTATTATTGGGAATGGTAAATTGTTTTCATCACGTTTTCTAGTTAGTTGTGACTTATGCTTTTAAAAGCTATTAAAATCTTTCTCTATAAATGAATTTATCTCAGTCTGCTCCATCTGACTGAATCCACGTATAGTTTCAGTGGATTTCAGTGAAATAGACTTTCAGTGGATTCTCCTGATTTTGTGGAGGCACAATGACAATACCATCTGCCAATAATGATCGTTTTGACTCTTTCTGTCACTTACACTTATTTCATCTACTTATCCATTCTGAGGGTGTTCCACCTTCTCGGCCAGAAGCTGAGACCACGAGCAGAACCACGAGCAGCCCGCGCGGGAGTGGTGGGACGGACAGCGCAACGGTGCGGGTTAGGGCCCCAACGTGAACGGGAGCATTAGCGTGCTGAGTCCAACCCCGGCTTTCGGTTAACGGGGTGTTTTCTGAAATGTTAAGGACGTTTTCTTCTCTTCCGGTTTCCAGCATGGCACTGTGAACGCAGGTGAGTTTTATCAAATGCCTTCTGCGGTGATCACAGGCTCCACGTTTCTTCCTTTTAATCTCTTAATCAATGGACTTTATAATGGTAAATCAAGCTTATAATCCCAGAAAAAGCCCTAAGTCAGTAAGTATTTCGACCTGCTCCGGGGGCCAGTTTACTACGTTCCGGAGCCAGACGGGGACCCCCCACCCCTGCGTCTGCGTGGCCGATGGAACGTTGGGATGGCGAACGGATCTTCGAGGCAGGTGGGGCCGAGTCTCTCCCTGGCTGGCTCTGGCCGTGGGGGTTCTGCAGGGAGAAGGCTGTTCTCTGCCTCAGAGCCCACGGCGCTCGCTGTCTGAACGCTGCATCCCAGCTCTCTGTGGCTGGCTTGTCTTCATCTTAGACCCAGCGCCTCTGCAGGGCCTGCCCGTTGCAGGGGTTTGGGCAGGGCGCCTTCCGCGCTGCGCAGATCCCCCACTTGCCTGTCCTCTTCCCTGAACTCACAGAAGGTCTCATTGCACATCCTCCTGGAGCAATCCTGGCTCCTCCTGTGGGAGAGGCATGCCCCCTCCTGCTCCTCAGGCAAGTCTTCCTGGTCCGCAATAGGACGATGTCACAGGCAGCAAACGGTCTGATCAGGCATCCTGTCCATGGGAGCTCAAGCCACACCTGTGCTCTGTCCATTGTGGGTGGGTGTGCGGAGCTCAGCCCCACCACTGGGTCTGCCCAGCCACAGCCCTGGCCCTGTGAGGGAGTGTACGTGGGAAAGAATTTTGGAGATCCTTGGGAGCCAAGAAAAGAGCCACCCAGGGCATGAGGCTGACTCATGGACACTGCTCCAGCCCGTTCTTGCCACAGGCCTGCCTCTGGCTCTTTCTGCCCTGATGCCTGTGGCCCCTGCACCTGGGTTCCCAGACCCAGGGCCAGCTGGCCACTGCTACCCTCCGGAGCTCTACCCCACTCTCCCAGCCACACCAGGTGGCAACAGCTGAGTGTCCCACAGCCAGACCCAGAGGTGAGGTCAGCCTAACAGTCCCTGCCAACCTGTGACTCAGCCATGAGAGGCCCCACTGGGCAGTGCTGGGCACCACTGAACAGGACGCTTCACCAAGACCCATCAGTGACACAGTGATCAGTGCTACAGGGGAGAGGGTGACCGTAGAGATAGGAAGCATGGGGCAGGGAGGACAGGCTGGAGAGAGACCAATGCCAGCAGGACCCTTAGGAAGCCTCCACTCATCTCCCTGTGGTCCCTGGGCCCCTCCGGAGCGGGTGCCAGAAGCCTATTCCACTCCAGTGAGAAAAGCATGCAGGGTGGGGCTCCTTGGAGGCCCGTCCTGAGGACCCAGGCCAGGAAGACTGGACTTGAAATCTTTGAAGTTTTTCTCCAAACGGGGTTGTACGTGTTGGGTCTTCACAAACACCGTTTCGTATTCAGGCCTGAAGCGGTGTCTGACACATGAGAGGCTCTCAAAAACATGTGTTGAATAATTGAATAAAGCATAAATAACATATGCCATAATTCTTTTATTTATTTTCATTCATTTAATTTTTTTCGTTTGTCAGCGCCACTGTACCACCCCCCACCCCAAGCTGAAAGAGCTCCACAAGACCCGGATTGCCTGAGCCGACCAGATCGTCTGGGACCATACTTCCCCCTTGACTGTACATGCACCCACTGAATTCATGGAGCTGTTGGCAAGTCTTTCTTTCCCACCGACATTCATGTTATTTATCCCTTTATGCATCAAACGTACATAGAGTATTTTTTGTGTGTGTGCAAGAGGACACAATGCTCCATCTAGGAGTGCGGAGATGAGTAAGACATGACATGGTGGCCAGTGAGACTGGAGGAACTGCTGTGTGAAGACAGAGTCCCACATACCCTGGGCCTTTGGTAAGGACCCGTACGCGGCAGTGCCTTCCTTCAGCAAACTTGCAGAGGAGCAGAGAGGTGTCATGGTCTGTTCACAGGCATTTAGTATGGTTTCACATTAGTCTCTGGAAAACTCTATATTGGCACTTTAAGTATACCCTAAAAACGCATGGAGAGAAGATTTGAACAAGTCTTGTGCTCTAGAAGCTTTCTTTCAGCCAGAGAGACAGTATCTAGTTTGGTTAAATGTATGACCAATTCAGTGTGACTAAAGCATTCCACAACACAAGGGATGTACATGATTGTATACAGTTGCCATGTACCTGAAATGAACTTCAAGTGCAAAATGCACAATTCATAGGAGAAAGAGCTCCCACTTGCTAACGGTCCTTGCGTCCTTCATTCACCAAAAAACATATTTTAATTCAAAGGGAGAGAAATAGGGAAATTACTCATGTTTCTTGAATACTTATTACTTTCAGGCTTTCTACAGACTTTTACCCTTGATTTCATCTCCCCTGCACAACTATATGAATTGAATACCATTATGCTAATTTTAGAGATGAAGAACTGGAAGCAAGATTCAGCCACTTACCTGCAGAGAGAGGCTGGACTCAAATCCAAGGCTGTCTGTCCCGAACCCCACTCCTACACCAGGCCCCACTGCTCCCTGGAAACTTTTGGTGAGCCATAGAAGAAGGTACTGAGCATACCATTTTATGGGAATAGTAAACGGGTTAGCAGGTTAGACATGAACACAGGTGCAGCCTGGTCGGTGTCAGATTGCAATGCTCTTCTACACAAACGGTGCATCCTCTTTCCTTTGTACAGTCCCTGCAGGATTTGGATGCCACTTTTAAATGGAGGGGACTCTGAGACAATTTACAGAGCCAGAACCTGGATGCCAAGACGTGCCCGTGTGTAGACCTGGCAACGGGCCACCTCTACATGCCCCAAACCTGTCTATTTGCATTGTGCTCATACAAGTGACTGAAAAACTAGGCTCTCCATTTTTGTGGATTCAACCTTTAAAGTGCACCTTCCCTTAAAGAGAAAGGTGGTTTCCTTAGCCTGTGTAGTGTAATGTGCTTTGCACTCAGTGGTTACTGAAGACATCATCAATGGCGCCTTGAGCTGCTTTCTTTCAACTCAAGACAGTGGGGCTCTTTGCCAGTCAGACAGAGCACAGAGGTGTCATGTCAAAAGCTAGAGAAAACCCTGCAGACGTCCAAAAGCCACTTATTTTGAAGTGGCAAGCAACTTCTTTGTAGCACCTCATCCTGTTTAGGATGCCCAGAGTGATTTAGTGGTTCTGAGACAGGATAGTGAGAAGCGGAGGAGAACTCCTCAGTGAGTGGAACAGGGAAACTGAGGCAGATAGCTGAACGCAGTGGGTGAGCAATTTACAGCCAGGTGCAGATGGTCACCTGGGCAGAAGGCCCCCAGTACCTGGCAGGGGGCAAAGCTGGGAAACAAGGACCCCACTCTCAGGGTAACCTCACCTCTCCTGGCCTTTCCTCCCTGGAGGCAACATCTAGGCCTCAGCTGTGTTTCAGCTCCAGGCTCCAAAAATCAGCAACACTAGGTGGGTGACACCAGGACCAGCCGCAATGACTGAAGACCCCCTACCCTGCCACTGGCCAATCAGAGGAGACCATGACCCTGAGAGGGCGCACCTGGAGAACTAATGCATATTCTATGACCCTCCCCTGAGACCTCTCCTAAGACACCTGCCTGCAAGAGAGTGGTAAAAGCCTCAAGACGAAGCCTCAAGAGTGCCAATGCGCGCTCTACTTCGGGGGGGCAGCCTGCACCCTTCCCTTTCCCTTCTTCTCCCCCCACTTCTTTCCCCACAGGAATGCATCTCCTAAACTCTAAGGCTTGGGCAGCCGGCAGCTTGTCCCAGGCTGATCCCCTGAACCTGTCCGCTAAGGCCACTTTTTCTCTGACTTCCCAGCAAGCTAAGGCAGCCCAGCTGTTACAAGTGTAGGTTCATGACAGAGTCTTTCCTGTAAGTCAGCCAGGCAGCTGCTGGATTAGCTGCCTGCTGAGCAGCCCAGCACCAAGGAATAGACATGAGTCACACACAGTAACTATGCTATTCACTCAGCTTTCATTGAATGCAGGCTCACTCAAAGTAGAATACCAACATATATTAATATCCTACTCACACTCTAACAATCTAAGATTAATATAATGCACACACAGCAGTCAATGGGGATAATGAGCCCGAGGCCCAGAGTCTCGGTCTGCAGTCCCAGGAGTCAGCACGGTAGGCAAGGAAGTTGTTGGCATCTTGCAAGGAAGGATCTCCAGGGCCAGGTGGGCAGCAGGGCAGACGAAGTCCTCAGTCCAGCAGGGCAGGGCCTTGCTGCCGATGCCAAGGAAGATCAGCGTGTGTGGAGCGGCACTCTGGTGGGTGGAGCTCAGCTGTCTCAGCAGTGGTCTGGAGCCTGCCTCAGTTATACCTTGACAGTGGTAGACTCCACCCTTCTCAGTCTCTTGATCAGTGTCTTGACCCCCTTGATGGTGAGTGAGGAGTTTGTTCAGGAGCCTCTCTGTGGGTGGTCCCGCTCTGCAGATGTGTCTGCTCTGACTTAGGTGGTTTCCCTCTTGAACCAAAGTGTCATGGCTGACTGGTAGCCATCTTGGTTGACATGAGTGACTCCACTTTGTTTTATACACTTTAAGCTATCTTGACCAGACCAATGCCATTTTATTGGCTCTGCTCTCCACACCAGCCTGGGCTCTCTGTTGCTTCTTTTATATTAAGCCCTTCCTTGTTTCACTGTCCGCAGCTTTAATAAATGTATCCTCAAGAGTCACCTGGACTGATGTTGTGAAGTCTTTCCTACACAAAGTCAGGAGCCCACACACACCACTGGCCCTTGGCAGACCCACTCAGGGCCAGGCCCCCTTGTCCGGTAACTGTTCAACTGTCTTCTATTTTGTTATAATGTTCAATACTATGTTATCAAGGCGATACATGGAAGGGACAGGAGTTTACAAATCAGTCCCTAGGGACTTTGCATTTTATCTTTCCAGCCAGTGGGAAGTGACAGGCATCTCTTAAGATAACAAGTTCAAAAGCTGAGAAAACTTTGGCACTAGAAGGGGAACTGTGAGCGAGGGCACTCAGTGGGCAGTGAGTGGGCCGGCCCCACTGCACTCACACAGCTCGTGTGTGAGGAGACCAGAGGTCCTGAGCCCCAGGCTGGACACGGGCACCTCTCCTGGGGCTCCGTGTGCAGCGTCCATCTAACCAGAACCTTGGGGGTGGTCTGGGGGCCCCCGGAACGAGCGGTGTTTGCTCTGGACAGCGTGCAGGCCTGGACCTGGGGAGGACTCAACTGTGCGTGGCCCCTGAGCCTCGAGTGGGCCCTGCTATCCCCTGAGGAAGAAGAGGCTTTGGAGGTGAAGCAGTTCAAGAAAACCCCAAAGAGACATGACGAACAGAGAAGGGCGTCAGATCTGACGGAGCAGTTCCCAGGACCTGTCTGGACCCTCCGCAAGGGTCCGGGTGCTCGGTCCTCTCTCAGGAAGGGTCAGGCTCAGCAAAGCAAACAAGCCCTTCCTCCTCCCGAGAACAAGTAATAAAATTCTTTACTGCCCACCTCCCTCCCAGAGCAAGCACATTACAAGGTCAAGAAAAGCACAAAAAAGCTACATGCTCGTGGGGACCCCAGCACAATCACTTGATTGATGTGGCACATTGAAAAGACAATTGCCAATTTCTTTTTTTTTTTTAAGCTTGGCTTTTGCCTTGACAGTTTTATGTTAAAAATCTAATCACTGAGTCTGTACTTACACTGCTGACAAAGATCATTATCCTGACAATATGTGCTATTCTACTGATATTATTTCCCAAGTAACTATCAATACCATTTTTATAAATGGATGTAATTAATTCATACACTGGCAGCTTTAGTTAAATTCTCTCTTCTCCATCCTGAGCTTATTGTGATCTCCAACTGTAACTTGTGAACACCTGTCCAGAACTGATGAAATAACCCCGTTTGGGTCCTAAACATTCTGAGAAGAACTAACACCTCTCCTTCTCAAACTATTTTGTAAAATTCAAGTCAAGGGAAGGCTCCCACACTCATTTTATGAGGCCAGCATTATTCTAATTCCAAAACCAGATGAGGGCACTATGAAGAAAGAAAAGTGTAGGCCGATGTCCCTGATGAACATAGACACTGAAAGCTCCTTCCTGAGCTTATCCTAATGTCCGACTGTAACTTGTAACCATGTGTCTAGAACTGATGAAATGACCCCATTTGGTCCCAATCAGCTCGGACACAAAGACTGTCATGCTTAGGAACTGAGTGTCACAGATTTAAGGTAAAAGTTAAATAACTGAAGTGTTGTAGAGGGAAAACCTCACAGACAAATCCTTTAAAGACACCCTGAATGCAGAGTTGAGACTTTAGGAGAGCAATATTCAAAGAAAGGAATGACTAGAATAATAACTTATGCACATGATTAAAACACTCAGTGTTCTGAAGTAGGGAGATTTCCTCGAGGATGAGTCTGAATATAACCTGCCAGAGGCTCCCCCTGAGTGTCATGCCTGCTCCCTCTGTGCTGCCACAAAAGGGCAGACTTGGACCCAACATATCACCTCCCCTCTGTACCTCTGCAGAAGTCCTTTATCCAGAGGCTTCAAAGTGTTTTCACATGTGAATTAACCAGCCTCGTCATCACTTGTCTCCCCAGAGATGGTTCCTTTCGGTAGCACAGACATTTACCTACACGGCCACTCAAGGTCCCCTGAGAGGTTCTTGTGGAATGTGCAAACGGATGTTCCAAGTGTGAAAGCACCTTGCAGCCTCACTGCAGATCCCAACTCATTGCATTCTTAGCAAGTACCTCTGGAGGGATGAATCACCTTCTTAAATCTTTACAGCAAGGCCCTACCAGGTGGCTTTTCCTCAGGCTCACCAAGCGCCCACACACCTGGAAACCCACTTTAAGCCTTCCTCCTTCCTGTCTTATCTGCCCCAGAAGCTGAGTGAGGACAGACATGAATTTTTAAAGATACTTTATGACTCACTTTCATTAAACAGAGAGTTGGCCATATTTTCTTTTGTTCCCCCAAACTCTCCTATTAATCCAGTGACCAAATATTCATCCAACATTTACTTCGTTGCCACTCACTGTGCTGGACACAGGGACCATGGCTGTCATGCCTGTCCCTTCACGGGAAGGATGGACAGTGAAGGGAATCAGGTGCCCTGCGGTCAGGGCTGTGAGGATGACAAACGTGATGGGCTGGGTGAGGCAGTAGGAGTGCTGGGTCAGGGAAGCCCTCTCCAAGCAGGTGGTATTTGAATTGAGACCTGGATGGAACCTGAGAATAAGCCAGATTTTTCTATTTTTTATGTTTTTTTTGCATCTTACAGATTGTCATTTCTAATAAAGTAAATATCAATTTTTAATATCCCACATTATTTAAAAAAAACCTCTTTGGGGATCCTTTTATTTTTTTTCCAGAGTAAAACTGTCATGAAATCCAAAGTGAGAAAACCACTGTAGTTTATCCCCAGCTGCCATTGGTCCACTTCCTGCTCTGACCTCACAAGACCCCACTGTGTATTGATCACCAACTGCTCCTATACAAGCTCCTGGCTGGCGGAGGTCTTTGTCCGTTAGAGCCCAGGAAGCTGATTGAGGTGACCTGTTGGACTTGGACAAACTTTCTCCTTTTCTTGTTTTTTGCTTTGTTCATTTTTTAATTTTTTTTCCATTTTCTGTTTTCTTTTTTTTGTTGTTCTTTTTATTTTGTTTGGCCTTTTTTCTTTTTCTCATTTTTTCCATTTGAGTTTTCTTTTCTCAGTTTATTTCATTTTATTTTTTTACATTTTTATTTCTATATTTTGCTTATATATTATTTGTATTTTTATATATTGACATATTTTATATATTATTTGTATATTTTACATATATTTGGATATTTATATATTATTCATATATTTTATATGTTATTTATATATTATTTATATATTTTATATATTTATTTTATAATGTGTTCATACAAATTTTATTTTTTATGTTTTTAACTTGTATTTTCTATTTTGATTTTGATTGTTATCTCTACTCTTTTGATCTTTTTGTTATTTTTATTTTCTTTATATTTTATTTTTTCTCAAATTTTTGTTTTTTGTCTTATTTTATTTAATATGTTATTTGATTTTTATTTTGAAGTCACCATGTCTAATGACTTTGCAGCCACCTTTGGCAATAAGAAGCACCATATTGGTGATTATATACCCCTTAAATCAATTACCAAGGATCGTTTGTAGAGGCTAAACTGACCCAGCACAGCCTCACTGGGACCAAGGTGGCCTTCAAAAGACTTAGCCAGTGGGGCTTGACTAGAGAGTGTGAAGAAATGAAATCTCTTAAGACCTTACATCATCCGAATATCACTGCACTATCTGAGGTGATCACCACCGGGGACAAACATATTCTTTTCATGGAACGTGCGAGCAGAGGTGACCTCTATGATCACCTGCAGGAGTGCGGCCGCAAAACTGAGCACGAAGCCCGGCCCATGTTCAGACAGATGATTTCGGCCCTTCACTACTGTCATCAGAAAGGCATCATTCATCATGATCTGAAGCCAGAAAACATCCTTCTAGACGAGGACCTCAATGTAAAGGTGGCCGACTTTGGTTTCAGCAGAGACTTTACTAATTATAAACTGAAAACCATTTGTGGCACCTTCTCCTACATGGCGCCGGAGATTTTAGAGCATCAGGTGTACGATGGCCCGAAGGCAGATGTCTGGAGTCTGGGGGTCATCCTCTACCGCATGGTGACGGGGAGGCCTCTGTTTGTGGGAGACAGCGAGGCAAAAGTGATACAACAAATACACAGTAAAAGGCTGCATCTACCAAATTTTACGTCAGTGGAAGTTCAAGACCTGCTACAAAAAATGTTGACTATTGACCCCAGCCAGAGACCCACCCTAGATGACATCATGAAAGACACATGGGTGAACATGGGTGAGGACGAGGAAATGAGGTCCTACAATGAGCCGCCCTCGGGGGACATTGACCCCCAGGTGGCCAAAATAATGAAGGGCATGGGCTTCAAGAAGAGAGAAATCCAGGAGTCATTGACACAAAATAAATACGACAGGGTCATGGGAACGTACCTGATCCTCAGGATGAAGACGACCAAGATGCAGGACCGCACCGTAAAGGTAAGGCCCTGCCCCTCCTCTGACCCCAGCACCAGTACTTCCTGCAGCAAAGAGGTTGAGACTTCCATCCCCTCAACCAGCCCTGCACCCAGCCTGGACTCAAGCTCCAGCCCTTCCCCAGGTGGCATGGAAGCCAGGAAGAAAGGTCCCCCCACCCAGAGTGGAGGTGAGGATGTCCCCCTCCCCCCCACCCAGCCTGCACTCCAGCTCCTCGGCTTACTCACCCACCCTAGAAGCAAAAACCACCACTCCCCTACCCGGCCCAGAGTCTGGAACCACCACCCCCAGCCCAGCCCTCCACCCTGGCCCTGGGGGCTCCCCCACTACCCACAGCAGGAGCAGCAGTAGCTCCTGCCAACACATTTCAGAGCTGGGTGGTGGAACTCCAAGCTCTGCCTCTCACCCCCACCATGGCAGAAAGTGGGTGGCTCAGAGGATCCTCAGGTTCTTGTTAAAATGTATCTGCTGTAGCCCATCCACTAACAAAAGAAGAGTTATGCTGATGTAATGTGTAAAAATTGTGGACGGACTACAGCAGATACATTTTAAAAAGAACCTGAGGACCCAGGGCCCAACCAGGGGCCTGGCCATGCATGAGCTCTGACCAGGAATCCAACCAGGGACCCTGTGGCTTGCAAGATGACACCCAACCCACTGAGCCACACCAGCAGGGCCACACTCCCTGCATTTTAAATGCTGAACCTGGAGGTACTGGGCTCCAAGGAGGCCGGTCACTGGTGCGTGAGACGAGCCAGAGGCGGCACACAAACAGCTGCGGGTGAGAGCACTGCCGGACACACACGCTGTGTGTGCAGGTGAGAGGACTCAGTCCGGAGGACGATGGACGTGTGCAAACCACCGCAGCGTTCCTGCACGGGACTCACAGCATCTCTATGGCCTTCAGAAGCATCTTGAGGAGGACGGCCTGGAGCCCCCTGGGGGTCAGGAAGAGAGGCCGCCCTCCTTGCAGGTCCACCCCTCAGCCCCCACCTAATGAAACTTCAGAGACTGGACTGTTTTCCCTGGGACCCTTCTCCCCTCCCCTGCTCTCCTTTGCTCCGGTGTTTGTGGAGGTTCTTACTAAAGTACTTGGTTCTTCCAAATTGTGTAATAAACTTGATGCTCCAGAAAGATGTATTGGACACTGTTTTTATCCTCTCTGCACAGAATTGGGGCAGGGCATCCTGTAGTTGGAGAAGGGTATAGTGGGGCAGTACTTGGGCTTTATTAGGGGGACTCCCAACAGTAACAGATGCAGTTTTGCAGGGAAAAAGGCCTGCACCCAGCACGCTGGGTCTGTTCCAGACACCAGGGCACAGCAGGGGTGAAGTAGGCAGAGTCTCTGTTGTCCCACAGCCCATAGCCTGGCTGCTCTGTGACATCAGCAGGAACCCCCTCTCCTGACCTCTTGGCTTTGCTGCTTCCCTCTGGGCTGCTGTCAGTCTCAGGGGGCCTGTCCCTCCACACAAGTCAGACCTGTAAAGCTCTGGAGGAAGAGCGCTCCAGGCAGAGGGAACAGCCAAGCCCCAGGCGGCTGGAGCTGAGTGAGCTGGAGTGAGAGCAGCAGGAGATGGGGCTGCAGACGAAGGGCAGAGCTCCTGGGCTGCGGGAAGGGGTGTGGGTTTGACTCTGAGAACACAGATCAACCCAGGAAGGGTTTTAAGCAAG
>CM052546.1:31287711-31399908 GCA_028533065.1 Trachops cirrhosus | reverse complement strand
TTCCATGGGCACACCCTCCCCTGTGTGCTCGGTTGCACCCAACACAGCTCAGAGGCCAGCTCTGTTTTCTCCTTGACTGAGTCCATGGTCCCAGGGTGCGTGGGGCATCAGCCCTCGTCCTGCCTCCCGGGTTGCACCACCCCAGACCTTCCATTTGGATGTGGCCTGGTATTCATGCCCCTGGCTGCCTCCACCCCTTTCAGAGCCCCTCAAACCCTGCCTTGTACCTGCCGTGTCTCCCTGTCACTGCAGGGCTGAGTCCTAACCCTATAGAAGGCCCCGGAGCCCCACCCCATCCATCCCTGCCCCTGATTGCTGTTCTCTCCATCCCACAGACTCACAGGCTCCTATCCTTGACCAGCAGGCCTCTTGGGGAGCAGATCCCTGGGTGGCCAGATCCCTGGAGCTGGTCCGAGAGGCCACAACACAACAGGGGCTACTCAGGGTCCCCTCTGGCTGCCTCCAGGGGCCCTAGACTGGACTGGGTGTCCTATGAAGAGGGATGTCCATCAAGGACCCCAATGTCCTTGGGATGCAGGCTATTGTTCAGGAGGAGGGTGCCGGGCCTTCAAGGAGGTCCCTGGTGGCAGAGCCCCAATGGGGCAGACTCCACGTGGAGGCTTCTGGCCCCTGGGCCAGGGTGGGGCAGGTCGGGGTTCGAGCTCTGCGGCCAGCCCTAAGCATCTCACTGGAAGGTCTCCTCAAGGGCTCTCCACCAACTTCACCCCACCCCCCACCCAAGGCTGCTTCCACTTCCAGGCAGTCCACTGAGTTGGCCTCAGCCTCCACCTGAGGTTGTTCCTGTCCCAGCCCTTCCTTCTTCTTCCCCGAGGCTCCGCCTCAATTCCACCCCTCAAGGGCTTCTGCTCCTGCTAGAACCTGCCAACCTTGAGGAAAAAGCACTGTGGTTTCTTCTGACCTTGGACAGACTTGGCTGGGCACAGACTCTCTGGGCATGGTGCCCGGATCCTCTTGGGGCTTGGGGCTCCCCTGAAAGACAGGACCCCTGGGAGTGGTGTCCACAGCAGCAGAAGCGAAAGCCCCCTCTTGCCCTCCCTGCCTCTTTCTGGGCTGTGGCCAAGCGCTGAGCTGAGATAATAATTCCCATAGCAGTGATAACATTGTTAATGTCAAACGTTCTTTTTAATGCCTCTGTGTGCCAGTCTCTGTGTTGGGTGCTGGGGAAACATGAAGAAATAAGACAGATGCAGCCCTGCCCCCAGGGATCTGTTGATCCCAGCCCGGGCAGGCACAGCTGGGGGTGTGGAGGGGACTCAGTACGTGGTGCATGGATAAAGAATTTGAGGAAGGAGTGGCTGGTTAAACCCAGCAGCACAGATACCTGGGGACTGTGGGGTGAGCAGGGCAGCCACTGGGACAGAGTGAGGCATGACCTAGCTACCACACCACACCTTGGAGAGGGCACTCAGACCCTGTACCTGCCTGTACTAGCTTGGTGCCCCAGCATGCTAGGGATTCAGCAACATAGCAATCCCCTAGCGACAAGGCCATTAAGAGTGAAAAGAAGATTTTGAGGACTTCCTGGAGTAAGCATTGGGTTGGACGCAGAGTCCCTCAGCACTGAGCTTACAACATGGACCCTAGGAAGGGCTCCATGGAATCCAGGAATCCTGCCCAGCCCAAGCCTATCCAAAGTGGACCTCTGATGTCCTCAAGTACAGGTGTCATCAAGAACCTACTGTGGGGTCCTGAACCGTGTGGCTCAGTTGGTTGAGCATCATACCACAAGGCAAAAGTTTGCTGGTTCAGTTCCCAGTCAAGGCACATGCCTGGGTTGCTCCTTTGGTCCTCCCATCCGGACATGTATGAGAGGCACCCGATCGAGATGTTGCTCATCCTCTCTTTCTCCCTCCCTTCCTCTCTTTCTAAAAATAAATAAATAAAATCCTTTTTTAAAAAAGAGCCTCCTGTTGGGGATGACTCGCATGGACCCTGGAACTGCCCCAGGAACTATACAACAAAATGGACAAGTTCACGTGGCAGATTCTGGAAGAGCAACTCCCTCCCCAGCCCACCGTATGCAGTCAGGGATAGGGGATGGTTGCCCCACTCCCCGAGTCACTCAGTGACATCCAAGCCCTAGGGAGCCTCTGAGAGACCATCCGGAGACCACCTCTCCTACTGGCCCTTCCACTGTGTCCATGTGGGTCCCAGAAACCTGTGCCACTCTCAGTGCTGGGTGCCCAATGGCTGACACACTGGGGGTATGGACACCCCCCACACACACACACCACGGCTACACATACCCCTCCCTGCAAGCTCAACAGACAGCAGCACCCCAAAGGGTGCCCCCACTTCCTTGGACGGCCCTAGGTTTGTGCCCTGCCAGCAGCCGTTCCCTTGGGAGTGCTAGAGATTTCCAGACACACCCCACCCCACTGTCCTCAGCAGGCTCACTGGAAGGTCTCCTCAAGGGCTCTCCACCAACTGAGGAGACCTTCCAGTGAGCCTGCTGAGGACAGAGCCCTTACTGGAACTTGGCCAAGAGGGGACACAGGGTTGCTGAGAATGGCTAAATTAGGGACGTCCCCAGCATCTGGAGACGCAAACACTGCTGACCCAATGTAGTCAGGCCTACAGTGTCCAGAAGAGCCGGAGGGTGGTGGGCGGCGCCCTGGCCAAGCCAGGCACCTGTCAAGGCTGTTCAAGGGCGTCCCTGGAGTCCGATGGTAGGGAGCAGGGAGAAGACCAGGAAGGGCCCCAGGTGAAGGGCTGCCCACAAGTCCACTCCCCTCCGGGAAGCACAGCCGCTGCCCCGATCAGCCTAGCTGTTCCTTTCCCAGGAAGCCTGGGGAAACACGGCTCCTTGCAAAGGAGGAGGAGAGAGGACTGTGCTGGAGAAAGTGTCAGTGTCCTGGGGAATCAGGGACAAGTCAGGGCCACCTCTACCAAAGCCGTCCTGCTCTGTTCCCACCCCCATACTGGGCAGTGCGGGCTGTCACGCTGGGTCTGTGTGTCCCCAACCCAGGCCTGTTCAGGCGCAGGGCTCCTCAACAGTGTTCGCCGTTGGGAGGACTCGCCGCACGGAGGGATGGAGGCGCAGGTCTGTCTGCCAGAACTTTGAGGAGGTTTCTGAGCAAGGCACGGCCCCATCCCCCATCTGGGCCGCCACTGCCCCCCCCCACCCCATCCCTCCCTGGGCCGGGCGCCGCCCTGAAGGAGCTACTTCAAAGGGCCTGTGCCCGAGCTTCCGCAGCCAGGCTCGGGTCCACGGCCCGCACCGCGCAAGCCGGGGCAGGATCCCGGACGTCGGGGCCGTCCCGGCCCTAGGGTCTCCGAGAGCCAGGAGGGGGTGCGAGGCGGGAGGCGCCAGGACTGAGGGGCGGGTCTTCAAAGCCCCCTGAAGTGGGAGGGTCGGGACCGCCGCGGGGCCAATCCGGGAGCGCAGGGAGCGGGGGCGGGGGCTGGGCGGAGGGGGGTCCGGGACCGGGCGGGCCGGGGGCGGGGCGCAGCGTCCGAGCGGCGGCGGCGGCTCCTTAGTGTCCAGCTCTGGCTCCCGCTGCGGCTCCGGCCAGCGATGCCCCACTCCGTGACCCTGCGCGGCCCTTCGCCCTGGGGCTTCCGCCTGGTGGGAGGCCGGGACTTCAGCGCTCCCCTCACGATCTCACGGGTGAGTGCAGTAGCCACGGGGCGGCGGGGAGGTCCTGGATCGGAGACGCGGTTCTCGCGATCCACCCGGGACCCGTATCCCCGACGTTCCTGAGGCTCAAAGGCTAAGGGTTTACCTGGGCGATTCACAGAATGTAGAGGAGGCTTCCAAGTCAAGCAGTGTCGCCTCGACCCCCTTTCCTCCCTCCCGCTGGGCCTGCCTGCCCTATCCCTTGGAGGAACACCTCACGGGCTCACACACCAGCCTCCCTGCTGGCCTTATTTTGGGGGAGTCCCTGCAGGCCAGGGAAGGACAGCAGTCATGGGCCAGGGGTCTGGACAGATCTACAGAAGCTCAGAAACACAGCTCAGACTGAACCCACCTGAAGATCTGGGGCATAATGATGGGGAGTCCCCTCCCCTTATCAAGCGTCACATCCACAAGAGCTGGGTCCTTCCTGAATCTGAAAAGAGAAAGATCCATTCACTTGCCCACTCTGGTTTTGTCAGTCTCTCATCAATGACCTCAGTTGACCTAAGGGGAAGTAACCAGGGGAAAGGGACACGTGACCATAAGCTTGTGAGACCTCTTCCCACCAGGCCAGGGGCCAGGGTAGACTCAGCCCAGGTCCTCAAGATCTCAGGACCATACACTGCCCCGGGCTCAGTACAGAGGAGGAAGGGAAGGGGGCACAGCCCTGGGCTGAGGCTAATCTGAGGACAGAGAAGCAGAAAAAGGACTCAGCCCTGTCAGAGGGGGTGCCCATTCTGGGGGAGTTGGAATCCTGGCCCAGCCTTGGGATCCCATAGTTTGCAGGGCCAGAACAGGGGACTCAGACTCGGCCCATGGGGGTCCCAACCTAGAGGAAAGAAGAGGAGAAAACCCAGGCCCAGTCTGGAAGGAAGAGGGGAGGGGACCTGGGAACATTTGAGAGCCATTCCTTGCTCCCACACACCTGCTTTGGCTTTTTGGGGGTCTGTATCAGGAGAATTGAAGACCACCCTCCCTCACCCTACTGCCATCTCTTGCCATGGGGGCTGGAGCAAGCTAGCTGGACTTAGAGACAACTGTCCAGTTCTTGGGAGGGGGGTGGTCACCCGAGGGAGCGTGGGATCATGGAATCGCGTTTCTGGGAGCCAGGGTGATAGGCAGGCCCAGCTGTCCTTGGAGGCTTCCCACATCTGCCCTCACCCCACACTGCCAGGCCCCTGGGGCTGGGTGAGCTAGGCCCTCAGCATGTCCTGGAGCCTTTCATCTCCCATTTTCCTTAGGGAGCCCTGCTGGGGGTGTGCGTGTGAGCATCTGTGTCTGCTGGGTGTGTCATGCTGTGTCTGCAGAGGCAGGCTGGTGAGGGCGCTAGGCCAGCTGGTGGGCCAGGCACCCTGGGCGTGAGGCCGCTGACAGGCTCAGCGGCGGCGGCTGACGGCCACAGGCGGCAGGGAGCAGAGACATCTGTTGCCCACGCGGCTGCCTGCCTGCAGAGGAAAGGCCTCCGTACGTCACAGCGGCGGCGGCAGCCTTGTTTGGAGCTGATAGTGATGCAGGCCCCTGGCCAGCAGGCAGACTGGGAGATGGTTTGCCTGGAAGTACTGCCCCACCTTGTCTCTCAAAGTCACATAGCAGTAGCTCAGGCCTGAGGAGCCAGGATGGCTGAGCCTGGGTTTGGGTGGGATCTGAGGAGATTTACGGGGCTGGGGAGGCACAGGTCCCAGCATGCCCAGCAGATACCTCAAGAGCAAGTCCGCAGACACTGAGAATGAGTGGGAGTCCCCACACGCAGGGGTTTGAGACCCAACCCTCCCATGTTTCCAAGGCCCCCCCACTCCTCAGGGATAGCCACACTCAGACAGGAAGGAGGCTAGCTGCCTAGCAGAGCCGGGACCTTGCAACCTTAGCCTACATAAGCTCCAATAAATTGTCCAGGGCTCCTTCCCCACACCCCATAGTGATTGCTGGCTTCAGCGCATCCACAGCGTTCCAGGCCACACCCTGCAGGGTGTTGGTCCCAGCTCCCCAGCAACCAGTGCCTGGAATGAACACCACTGTGTGCCCAACGCCCCATGGAAGCTTTTTGCCCTGATGATCCCAGATTGTCCTCACAGCAGCGCTTAGAAGGGAGAACTCCCTCTGGTCTCACATTACAGATGGGGACACTGGCTCAGAGAGGCTAAGGTGGTGTGCTCAGAGAAGCAGAGCAGGGACAGGAGTCCAGACCCCTCTGGAGCTTGCTGTGACTGTATGGAATGACATGGCACTGACTCTCTGGCTCCTGGCCATCACAGCCTCTAGGCTGGGTGGAGTGGAGCAGGGCCTGGGGATATCACAGCTGCTACAGGTGAGGGGCTGGTTCATGCCCCGGCCTCCCAGCTGACTCACTGCTCCCTGCCTCCCTTCTGTCTGTTTATCCTGCACTCAACAGCCAGGGGGATTGGCTTGAATTCAACTCTGTCCTGTGACTTCCCTGCTTAGGGCCCTCCATGGTTTCCATCTGCCTAGAAGAAATGGCAGCTTCTTACCTGGGCCTACAGAACCCACAGGTCTGGCCCCCGCTCCTTCTCTGACTTTATCTCTTTCACTCTCTCTCTCCTCACTAACAATGCTTCAGTCGCAAGCCTGCTTTTACTCTCTCTCCCAGAGAAGCCGTTATACACGATGACCCTTCTACCTGGACACTCTCTCCTTCCCTCCCTTTTTGGAGAAAAGCACACAGTAGTTATGAGCATAGGTCTTGGAGCCAGTTGCCCTGGATTGAAATCCTAACTCCCATCTATCAATTGAGGGTCCTTCTGCCCTTCTCTGGACCTCAGTGATCTCACCTAGCAAATGGGTTGGCCTTCAGGGTTAACGAGACAATGCAAGGAAAGTCAGTCGGGAGAGTCACCGTTTCCTGGCCTTGTGCCCTGTCTGACCAGAACTCTCCAGGCTAGTGAAGCTGGCAGGAGTTTAGCCACCTCTGCTTTCGAGAACTTCCCCACCCACAGGAGCCTGAATGAACCCTTGTGCTGGCTGAGTCATCCTGCAGCTATTGGCCCCCTGAGGAAGAGGACTCCTCTCCAGGGTGGGGACTTGGGTGAGATGCCCCTCCCCCTAAGCCTCTCTTTCTTTGTCTGTAATTAGGGAGGACAATGCCTCTGTCTCACCAGGGGCTTGAGAGGTTGCCACGAGCTAGTTATGGGCAAAGTGAGCTAGTTATGGGCAAAGCGCTGAGCCTGGGCGTGTCATGGATCACGTATGTGTATATGTGAAGGAGAGGGGCTTGGGGCAGAGCCTTGAGGGGAGCATGGGACAGAGCCCAATGGGCCCCTCCCCAGGGAGGACAGGCCTGTGCAGGTACGCAGGCCCTTCGTGTGA
Source organism: Trachops cirrhosus (assembly GCA_028533065.1). NCBI lineage: Eukaryota > Metazoa > Chordata > Mammalia > Chiroptera > Phyllostomidae > Trachops > Trachops cirrhosus. The sequence goes on along the minus strand of CM052546.1, from coordinate 31,392,947 downwards.
GCATTAATGGTAGCAGGTAGCTGTAGGTGTCATGCTCCAGAACATTCCTTGGGGCAGCCTATTTTGGGGCAGGTCAGCTCAGGCAGTGCCCACACCAGGACTAAAGCCAACGAGCTGCCAGCACCTCAGCTCTGTGCACTCACTAAGCTGAACCTGGCTGGGTTTCCAGAAACTCTGATCCCCCCGACCCCTACCCCCAGTAGGAACAGGTGACTGGCAGCTCTTGAGCCACAGCTGGGCACTGCTGGAGAAACTGGGTAAGAATGAGGGTGCTTAGTGTCCATTTCCAAAGGCTGTGCCAGGACTTCGGACAGGGTGAAGGGTTGCCTGGGTTGCCTCCTCAGGCCTCCCCATGAGCCCAGCCCCAACCTCAAAGGGGCCCTCATCTGGGGACCAGCATTGTAAGAGGCTCCAGCTGTGGACACCACTCGAACCTCTGGGGTCAATGCCTACCCTGGGGTGGCCTGCGTGCCTGTCCTACAGAGGAAGTGGAGGTAAAGTTGTGACTCAGGAATGCAGGCTGGCAACCAGAAGTAGATGGCCCTGGACATGCTGGGGAGGTGAGGCCCCAGACCCAGGGTGGGGTGCTGACAATGTTCACAGAACAGAGTGGTACAGGGGCTGCACCGGGTACGGTGAGAGGCCAGAGCCAGGGCTCCCCGGGGAAATGGCTTCTCTGCTGAGACTGGAAGGATGGGGAGGAAAAAGCTGGTAATAAGGATTTGGGGTCAAAGGAAAGAATGAATGTTCCAGGTAGAGAGAACAGCATCTGCAGATGTGTGGAGGTAAGAGAGACCTGGTGCCCGTGAGTGCCCCCTGGACATTCAGATGGTTTAGATGGAGTGTGCGTGGGTGGAGGTGACTGTGAGGTGAGGGTGAAACAGGTAGGAAGCCAAGGTCATGAAGGGTTTGAATGTCGGTTGAGGGGCCACTATGTGATCTGGCTGGGGAGGCACCATCTATGCAGGGTATCTGTGACATGCCTGTGCTTTGTATGTATCGAGGAGTACATGTATCCTCCATGTCCCTTGCATATCCTTGGGCAGATACGCAGGCTGCAGCAGTAATATGCCCCTTGTCTGCAGCAAGGCCACATGGGAGCTCAGCCAGTCTCTTGGCCTGCCCACCCACGGGTCATGTTGGCAGCAGGGCCACACTGACTAGTTTCCGGTGGTTGGAGGGGTCAAGAGCAAAGCCTGCAGCAGGTCACACAGTGACCAGTGTCCAGCCATCTGGCTTGTCCGCCCACAGGTCCATGCTGGCAGCAAGGCTGCACTGGCGGCCCTGTGCCCCGGAGACCTGATCCAAGCCATCAACGGCGAGAGCACAGAGCTCATGACACACCTGGAGGCGCAGAACCGCATCAAGGGCTGCCATGACCGCCTCACGCTCTCCGTGAGCAGGTACGGGCAGGGCCAGCCGGGCCAGGGCCGCTGGCAAAGGGGGCGATTTAAGGGAAGGGTAAGTTATGGGTGGGCAGCAGGCTGAGTGAGCTGGGCCTCACAGCCTCGCCGCCTCAGCTGCTGGGCACCCCTGTCCTGAGAAGGAGTGCTTTCATGGGGGCTTGGCAGGTGCTGGGTATGGGTGGTGGCTTAAGAAGGGAAAAAGCCCCGTTTTAACTCAGGGCTGGACGTGTATTGGGGGACTTGTGGCAATGGGTCAGCAGTCCAAAATCAGGGCTGAAATAAGACCTTGGGCAGCCTCTAGAGGGGTGACTTCAATCCCTTCCCCACCATGTGACCAGCTTGATGACCATTTCAAAGAAGCTTCTTATTCATTGAACCCTCAAACCAACTTGATAACATAAAACCTAATATAGTCCTCAATCTACAGATGGGACAACTGAGGCTCAGAACGACTAGAGGGGGCTTCAAGTCCCATGGCGAGGGAATTGGGAAGCAAATTTGGCCTCCCACGTTTCTCACTCCCAAAGGCTCCTCTGCATGTGCTTAGTTGCACAGCACTCCTGCCAACCCCATAGCTGTGGTGCCTCACTGTCCCCGCTGTGGCCCACACCTCTGCCCTGGTTACATCTGGATGCCACGGACTGTGTAATGTGACACAGACCATCATGGGAGTGAGAGTGGGGAGTCACCACGCCCCACATTCGCCATATAGATAGATGGTCTAGGATGGAAGGTCACTCAGGCTCTGGGTCTTTGTTTAGCTCTGATGGCAGTCAGCTGGGTCGTGGCTGAGTGGGATCTTTCCACCCCCGTCTTGCTTGGATCCGGGGAAGTCAGACATAAGTGCTGAGCTCCGTCACATTCACTGTTAACAGGGACTTTCCACAGCCCACTCTGGACATGCGTGGGAGAAGCCTTCCCAAACCACAGCACAGCTAACCATGCCTTAGAGACGGCAGGGAGGGGGTGACCCATCAGCTTAGAGCCGTTACACACGGTGGGAAGGCTTCTGAAGTAGCCCCCTTTTGTGTCTGGCCCAGGTCGGTGTCCAGACTGGGGTCAGGGCCCCTGGCTGTGCTCTCTGTGCTAAGTGGCTCCAGCTGTAAGTCCAGGCCGTGTGCACGCCACCTGACCCATAGTGCAGAGGCCCCAGTGTGGGGACTGCAGCAGAGCTGGTCCTCCTCCAGGCTCTGGGGTCTTAGGCTCCCCAGATGACATCTGTGGGCCCGGGCTTCCTTCTCCACGAAGCAGGGTCACATCTGTCACCCGCTCCCAGACTGAGGCACAGGCTGGCTGCGGAAACCTCAGCACTGCTCTGGCCACAAGTGGCCTCTGGAGCCGCCCCACTTGGCTGGGTTCCTGGGCCCTGACTCACCTCTAGCCTTGACTATCCTGGCTGAATAAGGGAAGCCCTAGTGGTGTTGGGGCTGGGGATGACGGGGGTGGGGGGTGGGGGGGAGGGGGAGGCTCACAGAGGGTGTGAGTCAGGAGGTTCCCAGAGGCAATGATGTCAGGGAATGGTGGTGGGGTGGGGGCAGGGTGGAGGGCCCCCTTCCTTCCTTCCTTCCCTGGTCATTTGTTCCGAGCCTGGCGTGGATAGAGCCAGGGGTTCTCTAACCTGTCCCACTCTGGGCGTTTCAGCCCGACGTGCTGCCCGTCCATGGAGTAGGTGCGAGCACACTGTCTGCTACCACAGTTCCTGGCCCAGCTCTGAACGTGGGAACTGCCGTCCTCCAGCAAGTGATTTCATTTCAGAGCCCTTTGCTCCCTCAACTCCAAAATGGGGCTGTCTTGTGATCTGGGGACTGAGCAATGATGATGTACCAAGTCTGCTCGGTCAGGGTGAAAACCTGGGGTCCGGTCCTTCAGCCCCGCCCCCAGTGATCACACCTGGGAATCAAGAACAGGGGCCATGTAGATCCTCTGGGTCAGCCTCTCTTCTTCTGGGCACCTTCTAACCTGCAAGGCCCCCGACTCTGTTCACTGTCCTGCCAGGACCTATGCTGCACTCAGACCCCGGGGAGCCTCCAACATGGGCTCCACCCAGCCCACTGTGCTCCCTGGCCTCCTGTGTAAGGAGGAGGGCTTTTACCCTCCACAGGCTTTTCCAGAGGATGGAAAATGAAGTAGAGGCCCAGATTCCCTGCTATGCCTATTTGTCTGGAACTCAAAGCCAGGTGTCCGAGAGCTCAAGCTAATCCACACTCTCTGGGCATGTTCCGTAAGGCCAGGACTGGTCCAGCGTCAGCTGTGGCTCTGGGGCCTCTGGTGGGGTCTCTGTGGCCCATTGTGTGTGGTTCAGAGGATCTCACACAGCCCTCCTTTGGCTGTCATTTTGCCTAACGATGGCAGGTGGGGCCACCTGCGCAGACTGAAGTGAAGGCCTGGCCGAGCAGTCAGACTCCTGAATAAGCCCTTCATTCTGATCTGATGCCCGGAGCCACCCTCGTAGCTCCGGGGACTTTGTGCTCTCTGACCTTCAGACCTCAGACTCGCACTTCTCTTCTGGGCAGAACATCGGGGAAACGGTGCCGAGCTCCTGCCAGGTGTACCCCAGCGGTCTCTGTGGGGGGAGGCCTCATGAGAGCTGAGTTGGGGTGGTCACCCGGTAGCCTGGCTGAGAGGCCTGGAGCCAGATGCCAGGAGTGCGGTGTTGCCCCCGGGGTGGCAGAGGTCCCTGCACAGACCCCCAGAAGGGGGCAGGCAGAGAGGAATGGGCAAAGGTGAGGAAGCGCAGAGTGGCTGTGGAGTGCATGTGCACAAAGTGTTAAAAACCCTCTGCTGCATGGGGGAGAGAGGTAGGGTTGAGCTGCTGGCCCCCTGGTGAGTGGTCAAGAAACCCCAGGAGGCCTTTTGGGGTGAAGTGGAGACATTATTCCCCTTTGGTCTACCCAGCCTCCCTTCACACCCACCGACCAGCCCAAAGTCCATGCACGCTCCCCCCACCCCCACCACCGCCCTGCCTGCCTCCCCACAGGGCTACTGAGTGGCAGGCCTGGGCCCTGGCCTGTAGCCTCTCCACCCGCCTGCCCGCCTGCCCTGCTTATGGCGGGTTTACGATGTTTTTCTCCCTCCTGAGTGGTGTTTGGCTTCTGGTTTCTATGGTGAAGCAGGAATTTCCTAATGGCCTGTTTCCCATCTGGGCCCGGCAGACATTGGTGATGACTCTGCCGGCATCAGCAGGAGGGAGGTGCGCCTCTCGGAGCCTCCTCCTCCGTTCTGCCTACCCCAGAGCTCACGGATGAGAGGGGTGAGGGGATGTGTGAGGGGATGAGGGGATGAGGGGATGGCAGATGGACAGGAGGGGCCTGACTCACCCTGCAGGGAGGGGGCCCCTGCGGACTGAGCTTATTTAGGTAGGCCACAGAGAGGGTAGAAGAGTGGAGAAGCTGCAGCTTCCTCTCTGAGAGTCAGACCAGAGAGGGACAGAGCAGCTGGGACACACAGCTCCGTCCCAGGTGGTTGGCAAATCTAGAGTCTCCTTGCCACAATCGCCACCATTTAGGCACAGGAGAAAGTACTAGAGTGATGTCCTTCTCCGTACAGGGGTGCCAGGTCTGATCCTGGATGTCTCTGGGCCCAGAACCCAGCCCCTCTGGGTCTTAGTTCCCAGGCATAGTAAGCAGAAATATCTGACCATCTTAATTCCTGCCGCAGGCCTGAAGGCAGGAGCTGGCCCGGTACCCCAGAGGACAGCAAGGCTCAGGCACACAGGATCCACATTGAGCCCGAGGCCCAGGTATGTAAAGGCTCAGAGCATGCCCAGGAAGAGGGACCAGGCCTGGACCACAGGTTTAACTGCACTGGATGCCCAGGCTAGAGTGAAGCAGAAGGCTTCTCTGGGCCATGTTCCCCAGGTGATGGGCACCTGCTGGGGGCTCTGTCTGTACTCCAGGCAGCCCTGGGTCTGGCACTAAGGTGTCCGTGATGGGGAGGGACTGGGCCAGGCCTTGGCTCAGGGCTGCCACCCACCCAGCTGGGTTTCACTCTGATGCCCAGTGATGCCAGACCAGGAGGATGTCACTAGGCTGTGGAGTGACCTCAGGCAATGCAGTGCTCTTCTGTTTCATCCTAGCTTTAGGTACCCACCTGGCTGGAGCCACAGGGCTGACCTTAGAATGTCAGGCAGTTCCTTGCCCTGTCCAAGGCTGAAGTTTTCTCCTGGCCATCCTGTGACTGCGCCCAGCAGACCTCAGGGTGGAGACCTACCTGCTCAGTGACTTCTTAGTGTGTGACAAGAGTCACAGACACAGTGCTGTCCTCCAGGAAAGTGAGGGGTTCCAGGCTGCTCTGTGGCCTCGTTTTGCCATGGGCTTGCAGGGCAGCCAGTTGGCAAGACTGAGGTATCCAGAGCCAGCTCAACATCCCCATGTCACCTAGTTTGGGCAAGGTAGAGTTTGGGCTGGTGCATGATGGAAGTAAAAGCGTGAACTCCAGCACGTGGAGCCATAGCCTGCTGGGCCTGCTGCATCCACTCCTGCCATGGAGGCTCCGCTGTATCAGAAGAGAGGATCTGCTGTGGCCTGTCCCTCACCATCTATCCCAGTCCCCAACTTACTCTGACATTTGTTCCCTACCTTTCCCTTGTTGGTGAGGTCACATGTTTATCACATGCCAGGGAGTACCTGTTCTGGAAGGGGAGAGACACTTACTGGTTCTGGGATGGCAGAAGCCAGGGGTCTAAGGAGTCCACATGACTCTATCAAGGGATCAGAGAGGGCTTCCTGGAGAAGGGGGTATCCAAGCCAAGACCCGAAGGAGGAAGAATAAGGCAGGGAAAAGCATTGAAAGAACACATGTGCCAGGAATCATATACCAAGGCCCAAAGGTGAGTCTGTATACCGTAGGTCAGAGGAAAAAAAGGTCCCAGGGGGTGGGAGGGGAGAGGCAAGGGGTGAGGTGATGGGGCAGGGTCACAAAGAAGCTCTTGGTTTGTTCTATCCAGAACCACAACTGTTCTTGCAGAGATTCATGGCCACACCTGTATCTCAGAGGCTCGCTCTGGTAGTCCCATGAACCCAGGGCCTGTAGGAGCAGGGGGAGAGATTAATGGGGGGACACGTGACAAATCAGCCACGCCTGACATGGGCCAGGCAGAGGGGAGCAGTGTAGCACAGGCCCCCTATGTGAGGCTTGTGCCAGGATGGGTAGGACAAAGGGGCCTCAGCTTGCTCTGTTCAGTCTCTAGAAGAGGCTCAGGGTCAGTGGGCCTGGGGGACTGAGAGCTGCAGAGCAACTCCCCCTGCCCCCACGACCTCTTCTAGGACCAGGCTGCTGAGGCTGAAGCAAAGGGATTTTCCACAAGCAACAGGGCTGCTGTCTGCCTTTGTACTTAAAAGGTCATGAGCTCCATGGGTGGCGAAAGAAACTCCCCCACCCAGCCCCTGCAAAGCTGTATCCAAAGTAACACAGACACAGGGCCCATTGTCCCACACTGTTCCCACCCTCTGCCTGCAGGGGGGAGGGGGTGGGCCCAGCCGGAGCCAACAGAGCAGCAGAAAACCACAGCTGGCCTTAAGACCAGCACAAGATGCCCTGGTACCAACCCCACGTGGGGTGCGACAGGGCCAACGGGAGCTTTAGACCAATCTTCCTCATAGGGTTATGCTCCTCTCAAGCCTCACGTGGGAACACAGGAGGCACTTGGCACGGTCCAGAGTGGAGAAAGGACGGTGATAAGGAACGTTTTCCTGGAGGGGGTGGCATTTAAGCTGAGAACTAGGTGATGGGTTAAGGCTAGCCAGGTGCAGCAGGCCGCCCTTGCACATGATCAGCCTGTTCTCTCCAGACTAGCAGAGGGCTGGAGCTTGGCTTCTGGAAGGTGCCATTGACTCAGCACCCACCTCTGTCTAAGCCAAGTGTCCCATATTCTGACCACAGTCACGTGGGAGCTGATGAGCAAGGAGGCAGTTACCCCCATCCTGCTCACTAATCCAGCTGAGGCTTCAACAACCAAATCAGCAGCTGGCAGGTACTCAGAGTACGCGAGCACTCAGGACCAGGTGCTCCACCACAGAGAGGGGGACCCAGGAATGGGGCTCAGGAATGCCCATGACAGCTGTTTATCCAACAAGCATTTGCTGTGTGGCAGACGCTATGCTAAGTGCCTAGTATGCAACCATCTCATTGTATCCCCACAAGGAACGTATGACATAGCTCATCACATGCTCCATTTCACAGATGAAGAAACAGAGGTTCAAAGGTGAACTGACTTGCTCAGTTAATGAGTGATAGAGTTGGGACTCGAATCAAGACCGAGGTCACTATGCCCTATCCACTGAGTTCAGACCTAGAGAGGCCGAGCCATAGCCTCACACCCTGCTGGGTGGGTGTGAGTGAGGGCCTCCTTCCCCCAGGTCCCTCTGATTTCCCCTTCTTGTTGAAGCCTCCTCTGTACCAGGCCCAGCCCTGCCCCCATGGCCCATGGCCCATCTGGTCCCTATTAGAGGCCAGGCCAGCCTTGTGTGCCTGCTTGCCCCCAGACACAAGTACTCGAGTGCTCGGATTTCCCAGGGGCTCACGTTGGGGCCAGAGGGAACAAGAGTTTTCCTGCTGCTGTCGCATCCTTGATGGGGGCCCACCTGGGCAGTGCAACACCCTCCTCTTTGTTCGTTGGGATGGGGGTGTGGTGGTATCACCCCCATTCGGCTGCTGGCCCACCCTCTCATTCCCCAAGCTCCTGCCCAGCTGCCAGCCTGAGGAAAGCAGGGGCAGTCCGGCAAAGCCCTGCGGCCTTGGCGGCACCCCCATGCTGGAGGCAGCCTGAGCTCAAGTCAGGCTCCTTTCCCCAGGTTAGGCATGCTTTCCTCTGCACCTAGTGTCCCTGTCCCCACAGCAGAGCGAAGGCAAAATTTATATGTCACCTTGCAGGGTGAGGCCGAGACTACCTTCATGGCCTGGAGGATTGGGCCCCACTCTTCAGTCAGGCTGCTGTGGCCACCAACCTCATTCCAGCCATGGAGGCCACAGTGGTCTTCCCCAGGGTGACCAGCAATGCTCTGAGTGTGTGTGACTAGGTTATGTAGGTGGGGCTGGTATGTGTTGTCCTCATGTGTGTGTATGTCTGTAAACACACTTGTAAGAGTGTGTGTGCCTGTGTTTGCATTGCTGTGTGCCTGTGACAGGGACCCCCAGTCCCCTTTGAGACCCACACCCACAGAGATCCTCCTCTCCTTATGGGCTGAGGAGGCATGTTTGGGGCATTCCTCCCCAAAACATTTCAGCCATGGCATCAGCCTGGCCGTGCAGTAGTGGGCTGAACCCTGGCCCTGCCTCTGCCCCTCATCTGCTATGACTGCAGAAGGCCACCAATTTGGACTGGGGAGCAGGAAATGGGGGTAGAGGTGGAAGCCTAAAGGGGGCTGACCACACAGGGGCACACTGGAACCTCAGCCTTCCCCACCAAAGGCCCATGGGCACACAATGTTTGATGACCCTTCCTGGCTTCAGGACAGGAGTTACTTTTTTGTTTCTAGCCACTGGCCCGTCCAGGATCCAGGCCAGTTCTGGCAGGTAGGGAGTTTTGGCACCAGGACCACCTCTACAAGGAAGCCATACACTCTGCTCCAGCCATGCTGGCCTTACAGAGCCACTGGGGGTGCCCCTGGTGGTTGGAACCATGCAGGGCTCATGAGCCAAGGCTGTGCCTCAGGCACTTGGTTTTTGTGTCTGACTTTCCATGGGCGTTTGGGGGAGGGGTGAACCAGGCCCAAGGCTCAGCTGGTCCCCACAGACCCCGTCCCTGGCTGGGCACCATTACCCAGAGATGCCAGAGCAGGGGTAGCCAGCAGGCATCCAAGAAGGCCCAGCATAGCAGGGGAGGGAGTAGGTCTATTAGGAATGGCCAGAGGCCCTACCCCAGAGGACCTCCCCCGTGCCTCAGGCCTCTCTCTTTCTCATAGGATGGCAGTCCAACTACCAGCAGGCGGCCCTCAGCTACCGGGATTGGCCCAGAAAATGGCCGATCTCCTTATGGGCAGTCACCTCGCCTCCCCGTCCCTCACAATGGCAGCAGCAGTGAGGCGGCCTTGCTGGCCCAGATGAGCAGCCTGCATGTGTCTCCACCCTACAGGTAGTACCAGAAATGTGGCTTTTGCAGCCACACCTAGATCCCCTCTTAAGCCCTGATCCCTCGCATCTCACTAGGTCCCATCCTGACTCTGACGCTTGATCCGTGGGTCGCAGCTACCTGCATTCTGACCCATGAAACTTTCACCAGACCCCTGCGCGGGCAGAGTGAAGGCTGGCACTGCAACCCTGTCCCTTCGCGCATCTCTTTCGCCCAGCACTGACCCAGCCAGAGGCCTCCCGCGGAGCCGAGACAGCGGCATCGACTTGGGCTCCGAAGTGTACCGGATGCTGCGGGAGCCCGCCGAGCCCCCGGCCGCTGCGGAGCCCAAGCAGTCAGGCTCCTTCCGCTACTTGCAGGGCATGCTGGAGGCCGGCGAGGGTGGTAAGACGCCCTCCCCCTTCCCCACGCGTCTTCCCTCTCCTTGAGGGCCCGGGACCGTCCCCTTACCGCCCCCAAGCAGCACCTTTGCGACCCCAGGTCCTGCCTCCCAGCCATCTGTCCTTCCCTCGTCTCCTCCGCGTGGTCCCGCACCTCTCGCGGCGCCAACCCGGTCGCGGCCTGTTTCCCCACGCCCTCCAAACCTCCTCCCCAGTCTGTGTGCCGATGTCCCTGGAAGCCCGGCTCAGCCCCATACCCCGCAGAAGTGCGGTTTTTACGTTTTCCAACCTCCACCCGCCTGCACCTGGCTCATGCCACCCGCGCTCCCGCTTTCAGGGGAGAGGCCCGGGCCTGGTGGCCCCCGGAACCTCAAGCCCACGGCTGGCAAGCTGGGAGCCCCACTGAGCGGCCTGCAGGGCCTGCCCGAGTGCACACGCTGCAGCCACGGCATCGTGTGAGTACCCACCTCTGCCTTCCCCACACAGCCACGCTTCTCCGTGACGTGCCCGACGCCCTGGGCCGCGCGTGCTGGCGAATCTGCCGCCCGACACTATCTTCTGCTGGTCTCCCAACAGGGGCACCATCGTCAAGGCGCGGGACAAGCTGTACCACCCCGAGTGCTTCATGTGCAGTGACTGCGGCCTGAACCTCAAGCAACGCGGTTACTTCTTTCTGGACGAGCGGCTCTACTGCGAGAGCCATGCCAAGGCGCGCGTCAAGCCCCCAGAGGGTTATGACGTGGTAGCGGTATACCCCAATGCCAAGGTGGAACTCGTCTGAGCTGCTCCTGGAACACCCGTTCCCTGCCTCTGCTTCTTTTAATGGCCTGCGCGGTTCGTGTAAATATCTGTTTGCCCCTGCCTCTCTAATAAACTCCCTCCACCGGGGCTCGACTGCAGCAGTGCCTCGGCCTGTCTCCCTCCAGCGCAGGCCATTGCTTCCAAGGGCTCTGTTCAGGTTCCAAGCATGTCCTGGGCACTGGGTGCAACGATGAGCAAGACGGGCACTGCGCAGAGCAAGGAGGCCACAGCCTGGGTGGATGGCGGAGTGAATCCCAAGGGGCAGTTCTATTCAAAGAGGCAAGTCTGGGGTGCTGTATGGTGATGCCACACCAAAAGCTCTGACCTCGATGGAGTCAGGGAAAGTGTCAGCTGATAACTGAAAAATAAGGAGGAAGAGCTGCACAGGGTGAGGAACCGTGTGTACAAAGGTGTGGCAGGGGTGAGCACAGACAAGGAAGGCTCCGTCTGGCCACCAGCACGAGGGTGGGCAGCCCCTAGCAGCCACAGGAGGGGCTGTGCAGAGGGGTGTGTATGACTGGCAGAGGTTGGGACTCTGTGGACGGTGTCTGTCCCCCTACACTCTCCAAAACTCTCTCCTGGTGTTTCTCCCTTCCCCCCTCTTTTTTCTTTCCCCTTCCCCTCTCTCACCACCAGGGAGCACGCCTAGTGTGGGTGGCGGGTGGGGGGTGGGTAAAGAGGAGGATTTCAGAAAGAGCACTCAGCTGGAGCCGCACCCTTCAGGATGCTACGTCTCCAAAGCCCAGAGTAAACACCCAACTAAGAGGCTGGTTGTTACACCGTGGGCCGCAACCTCAAGCTTCACACGGCTCGGTAGCATGCATACCGATTCAGACTCACTCTCTTTAAAAGTGTTAACACTGCCAGAGCTGGTGAGCAGCGCTGCTCACACATGAGGAGGCTCCGGGGGCTCCGGGTCACGTGCAACTCTCCTCCGGACTGGAAGCAGGCTCGTTTATTTGGTGCTGGTTTATTTAGTGAGCCTGAATAATATACACGCTTGTGCTATTGTCAATTTTGTACTATCACAAACCACAAGACTGTCATCAGTTCACACTCGCACCATCAGCACACAACGGTACTCATTTCCTCGTGCTCCTGCAACACAGGACATTTTTTTCCCCACTTTCGCCATCCTAAGTAAAACCCAATCTGTAGTTGCTTTAAGTTGCATTTGTCTAATTACCCGAGATGAACATTCACTCAATACATTGTGTTTGTTGTTGGGCGCTGAGGAGCAGGGGGAAACAGAGTGGTCTTCTCCAAGAGTTCTTGTGTGAAATGCTTTAAACCCTTCACTCTTTTTTCTAAGGGTCATTTAAAATTTAGAAAAAAATAGGAACTTTTCACATTTTTGTAAGAATCAGTTACCCCACTGATCTATTTTCCTATTCCAGTGAGAATATCACACTGATGTAATTACCACCGTTTAACAAAGAACTTGTTCCTCGTTTACAAACGTGTCAAGGCTATTCGTGTACGTGCTCAGTGGTCAGGTTTAGGCTCAGTATGTCAGGCTATGGGAAAACAAGCAAATCAACCTCTGAACCATGCATGGCTGCGGTCGCCCTGGATCTAGAGACTCGCTGAGAACTGGCATACAGTCCTTTCCTCCCGGGGAATAATGTGATCTGGGCTCGCTGTCCCATTTATTCAGGTGCGGAGTACACAGTCTCATCCATGTTTATTTCTGTTTTCTTCTTGTAGATCTCGTGTTCATGCTTTAATTTGCTCCTAGGATTACTTCCAAAAGCTCCTCCCGCCGCTCCTGCCCCTCCCTGAGGGAGTGCAGCCCAGGGCATTGCGCAGGGGCCCCTGAGATGTGAGGCGAAAAGCGGGGCCTGGAGTCCTGGGCCTGGTTCTGCGGGTGACCGCAGCCTCCCCAACCTTGCAACCCTCTGCTCCTCACTGGGTCCTGCACTGTGCAGCGAGGCTCCGCCCCGCCCGGCGACGCGCACGCCCTGGCGCACGCATGCGCGCTCCCCATCTCTCCCGCCGCCTCCGGGCCGCGTCCGAGGAGGGTGGGACAGTGGGACCGCTGGCCCTTCAGTCACTCCCCGCCTTGCCTGCTGCCGGGGTCTGAGCCTTCCCCTGTCATAGGCGGGATAGACGGGAGGACGGGCAGCCTGGGAAGCCAGGAGGCACAGGAACCGAGTGGAGATGTAACGGAGCTACGGGCACCGGCCTCCAGCGGGCTCCCAGACCCAAATCCGCAGACTCCGCCCTTCCCTTCCCCCCGCCCCCCCGTAGAGTCACCAGCCGCCGGGGCTCCCCTTAATCCAGGGACACACAGTCACCCCCTCCTCCCACGGAGACAGCCACCCAAGTTGAGGGGTCCTTGAGCGCCCGAGGCACCATCAGCACCCCCAAGACCAACAGCTCGACCCTCACAGGGCTGCGGCCACCGGAGCAGCCCTTGTCCACGCAGGCATACCGGGGAGGCGTCGGCCGGGCAGACAGGAGTTGACAGGAGTGGTGCCCAGAGCTGTCAGGCTGGTTTGTCCTCCCCGTGGTTTACTCAGTCTGTGCCCAGTGCCCCAAACATCTCTGCCCAGGGGCCCTTACCGAGCACAAATGTGATGGACTTGAAAACCTTGGGACAGGGTCCCTGTGGGACATTGTCTCTGTGACCCAGGGTCCTGTACTTGAGATGGGGCAGGAGGAGAGACAGATCAGGTTCCCCAACTCAGAGTGCCCCAGCCCACCTGGCCAGGCTGAGCTCTCATTGCCCCCAAACCTGTCCCTCTCTCAGGCCCTCACCTCCAGAGCCTTCACCAGAGACTTGGACATCATCCTCTAAACCCTCACCTCAACCCATCACTGTCCGGAGTTGTGCCTCCTAAGCATTTCTGGGGCCCATTTCAGGGCAGCTGGAGGATTCTCTCACTCCCTTGCTTCATGGACCCCTCCATGGCCCCCATGGCCCTGAGGATGGAGGTCTGGATGGATCAGTTATAGGCCTAGCATTTGAAACCACTATGACCTCAGGGTGCTGACCTCTTGGCGTCACTTCCCCTGCTGCACCAGGCAGTTCACCATTCTCTGAGCCATCCTGTCTCTTCCTATGCCTCAGGCCTTCTCACGCTCAAAATGCCTTTATTCTTCTTCATCCAGCAAACCCCTCCTCAGTCCTCAAGGCCCAGCTCCACTGTCCCCTTCCCTAGAGCCAAGCCTTGGTCTGCCCATCCCCAGGCAGAGGCAGTAGTTCCCATCCACATGCCCTCCACTCCATCCCCTCCACAACCGGTCAGCAGCTGGGCAGAGCCTGGCCCAGACCTACCTCTGTCCTGCCCAGAGCTAGTCCAGGCACCGAGACGTGCAGGAGCCCTGGGGCCAGCGCACACACAGACAAGGCCTGGGCTTCCTTACTTCCCACCACCTTCTTCCTTGAGGGCAGCTGCCTCCCACGGACAACCTCAACCCACTCATTCAACTACTTATTTACTAAGATTTTACTGTGTTCCAGGCATGGTGCTACCTCCTAGAAAAACATTTTGAACAAACAAGTACAGATTATAGGCAGAGCCATAAAGGAAATAATTAGGTCATCACCGGAGAAAATAAGTGATCCCTTCATGTGAGGAATTTAGAAAGACTTCACAAATACAGTGACATTTGAGCAGAGACCTGGGGTGGTGAGAAAGCCTCTGTGCAGGTGTCTGAGGGAACTGCAGCCCAGGCAGAGGGGGCAGGGAAACAAAGGCCCTGAGCAGCACAGGGAGAGGAGGCGTGTGCTTGCTGGTCCTCCGAGCAGTGAAGAAATGGCCGGAGGGGTGTCAGTGAAGTGGCTAGGAGTAGTGGATGAGGTCAGAGAGATGTGGGGACAGGCAGGCTGACCGTGTTGGCCTTGTAAGTCACAGGAAGGACTTTGGGTTTCACTCTGAGATGAGAAGCCAGAGGAGTGGCATGACCTGGGCTTTCATGTTTTAACCAGAATCACCCAGGCTGCTGTATGAATGGGCTGTGAGGGGCAAAGGTGGAAGCAGGGAGACCAGTTAGTAGGCGTGACTGCATTCATCCCCACTAATCCCTAACCAGCCCACTCCCCTCGGCCCCCACAGCTACAGCCCCAGCCCACATTCTCCTGCCTGGGTGCTGCAATAGCCTCTTGCCTGGCCTTCCTGTCTCCTGTCTGGCCACTCAGTCCCCTCTCTACCCAACAGCAGAGGGAGCTTTTTAAAATGCAGTTCTGATTCTGTCACTCCTCTCTATTCAAACCCCTGGCTCCCCATTGCTCTCAGGACAAAGTCTAAACTCCCAGTCCCTGCCCACAGGCCCCAGGACACGCAGCCCCTGCTGACCTCTGCTGTCCCCATAACTCACGCTGATCTGCAGGTTCAGCTTCATCAAGTTCTCTTCCAGATTCTTATGGACTCCCTTGACCTTCCAAGGAGCTTGGAACGAAAACTGAGTCCTTTCTTTTAGCTCTGGGTGTGACACTCTTATTGCCCCGCCTCCCTCCTTGAGATTCAAGGGAAGGGGCGAGGGCAGAAGAAAGCCAGAGGCTGCATCATGCCAGCCCTCCTCCCTTCCTGGCCCAAGACCCAGCCCCTCTAAGGGGCACAGTGGCCTGGCCCTGGGCTCACAGCCCAAGAACAGCTGAGTTGGGGGAAGGGGAGAGGTGTTGCAAGCTGGGCTGTGATGCCCAGAGGACCAGGCTGTAGGCCCAGAGAGTCCCCCAGCCCACCTGGGGAGCTCCCTGCCAGCTCCTCTGCCTCTGGGTCTCCCTGCCCAGCTCACCTGCACTCCAGCTCCATTCCGACAGCTCATTCTTACCCCAGGCTATAGCTTTGTATCCTTGGGTCCCAGACTCTTTGCAACTCTGGATAATTTCATGATTTACCGTTTTCCCACACAATATCCCTCAGTACCCCTAAAGGGAGTCAGAAGTTTAAAAGGGGTTGAGGGTGGTCAAGTGGTCTCTCTGACCAGCAAGGACTGTCCTTCCATTCCCACCACCAGTGGGAAACTCTATTTGGATCCCTAGAGAAACCAACTTTCATCTTTGTTCCTGTCTGACATGGACCATTTGTGGCTGAAGGCAAAGGTTAGAAATCCCAGGAGAGGCTGCCAGAGGCCCGTTCCTGGGGTTGGCCTCAGCCGTGAGGGCTCAGAAACGCAACTGACCGGCGCCCCGTGAGCAGGTGTGTCTCTCCAGTCAGGCCTGGTGAGCCGAGCTCAGAACTGAGCGTCACCCAGCAGCCCATCGCTGATGACAGCAGCTGTGGAAGGACTCTCAGTGGTTCTCCAGGGCCTAAGGCGCGTCTTCTCAGGAAGCCAGGCAGAGCCACAGACTCAGAGGAAGGGATAGGAGTTGGATAACAACTGTGACAGGAGCCCATGTGTCCCAGGCATTCACCTGCAAGTCCTTTGGCGAACTGATATTACTCTTCTTTAATCCTCACGTCAACCTGAAAGGAAATACAATTATTATGCCCATTTCATGGATGAGCTCAGGAAGGTCACACATTGGTTAGCTAGTTTCAAAGGGCACCCAGGGCAACCTCACGTACTCACCTTCCCTGGAGAACACTGCCTGCCCCACCGGTGGTCTGGTGACGCTGACCAGGCCACTTCTGAAGGTTGATGACCTGTCTCTGTCTCACATGACACTGGGCTCCCGGTCCTCTGTGGGGGATGGGATGGTGGGAGCCAGGCTGAGTCAAGGTGACCCTTGGAGCTTTGGGTCTGAGTATGGACAAGGCAGTTCCCACAATCCCTGATCATAAACTCTGACACGCATGGACCCACTCCCAAGCCTGCTTGACCTGTTCCCGAGGTCACATCATAATCTCTGCCAAACGGCTATCCTGGCTGCTCTCCAGCTCCTCTGCGGTTCCTGGAGAGGCTGAGATGATGAAGGTGGAGATGGAGAAGAGAGGTAAAGACAGAGAGAGATAGAGACAAAGATTGACAGAGAGATAGGGATGGGGCAGGGGATAAAGATGGAGGAAGAGGAGATAGAGAGATGGCTAGAGGTAAAACAGGGAAGAACCTGCTTGGAGAGGCCCCAGAGCTCTCTCTCTGATCACTGGAGCCTGCCCAGCTGGTGTGGTCTCTCTCCCCTCAGCCCCATCCCCCTACCTCACGCTGCGTACACCTCCTTCTCAGTCCACATTCCCGTCCCCTCTCCTGAGTGTTGCCGAGGCACCAGGCTCCTCCAGGCTCTGGCCCCGCTCCTGCTTTCCTCCCAAAGGCTCCTTCTCTAGACTGCCTCGTGTTGTTGGGCTGCTTTCCAAACACCCCGCCCTCCTTTCGTAGTCTCGTCCAGTCCCACCGGATTTGGTCTGGCAGGACGAAGATCGGAGGCCACCCTGGCCCAGCCAAGGGGTGGATCTTGCCCTGCAGGCTCGATCTTAAGCAGACTGCCCTGCTAGGACTCCACTTTGGTTTGTCAACCACACCCGGTCCCCAGAGCCACCTCTGCAGCAGATTCCGCTAATCCCCACAGATTGTGCAGTTTTGCGGTCAATTTTTGGAACCTGCTTCCAACCAGAAACCCTGACTGGCTCTGCTCTCTGAGGACCTCGGCCTCGGAGAACTCTGCCCAAGTCCTCAGGAACTCTGCAGTCCTGACCACTCCCAAACATGTATCTCCAACCCACACCTCTGACTGACTGGCCCTTGATACGTGGGTGTCCCAAATACAACCCAAACTCAAGACACCCCAGACCTACCTACCTCCTCATCTTCTCTCCAACCTGCTCTTACTCCTACGCTTCCATCTCAGATAAAAACACCACCAACTACTCATCCACCCAACTCCCCATTTTTGGCATCTTCCCTACCTTCCCCCTATCCCTCGGCTCACATCAAGTTGGTCATCAAGGCCTATCCTTGTCACCTCCTTACTAGCTCCGAAATTCATCTTTTTTGGTCACTACCGTCATCACTGTCTCGGATGGTCTCCTCACTGGTGTCTCTGCTTCCGCCCTCTTTCCTCCTTTGCATTCTCACCTTGGCCACCAGAGGGATCTTTCTAAAAACAGAAATCGCATCAAGCTTTCCCTCTGAGGAGTCAGGATGAAATCTAAAGCCATGTAACAATTAAGACTTTGTAAGGTCAGGGATGGTTTTGCCTCTGCCAACCTTTCCAGCCTCATCTCTCTGCCTTTCCCCACCCCTGATTTAGGGTTCACGTGAGCAAGTGTCAGGGCTGGATCGGACTGTTCCACTGCCAGGAGGTGGCCCTTGGACCAGCTTGTTCCCCACTGTTGACTCTTGGCTAGAACAGGCGTGCAGCAGGGCTGGATGGGATTGCTTGCCCCGCCATTCCATTGGCGTTGTTTCTGTCAGTGCCGACTCTGACCAACGTGTAGCTGGTATGTGAACAGCACGTTCATATAATAATCTTAGGAACTAGCTCCAAGAGATAGAGACCCCTACCTCCAGGCATCCCAGCTCCAGGAGATTTGCTGAACTGCTTCCCATCATCCATGGAACCAGGATGTTGTGAAGCCAGGACACCTACACCAGGAAGACACGCACTGGACCGTCACTTGTCTTATCGGAATGGACTGTGCTCGTCTGCACGTAGGGAACTTTGCAGCCCCCTCCCTTGAACTCTTTATTACATTCCCCTCTTCCTCCATATGGAAACCTCCACTGAGAGGGGGAGATGGGCTTTGTGGCTGGGTTCCCATCTTCCAGGTGGCCAGTGCAAAAAGAAACCACTTTCCTTTACATCAGCACCTGCCTCTCGAGTCCTGTCTTTTGTAGCGGTAGGCAGCTGGACCTGCGTTTCTGTGACAAGCAGAGACAGGAGTTGAATGTATGAATGAGGCTACAAGGGCCTTGCCTTCCTCATGCTCCTGGGCAGCACCCAGCAAGGGCAGCACAGGCTGTGTCCTCCCTGGTCCTAGCTGACTTGGTCCTGTCTGAGTAGCATGACAGGCATATGACTCATGGCTTCAGAGTCTCTGGACATACTGTTTACTCCAGCCACTGCTGGGACACCCAGCTCCTTCAGTGTCCCAGTCTCACCTGCACGGTTTACCTCTCACTTTCTGCTCCCAGACTCCTCAGACCCTGAGGCTCGGGACACCTACAGACACTTGCTCAACACCAACACCTGTGTGGGGGAGTTAACACCCAGCGGGGCGCCCCTTGAGGGATAGACACCTAGGGGACCTATGGCGACACCTACCTCTGAACCTTAGGCAGATATTTCCGAGACTTGTTCCCCCAGGTCCCCACAGCTGTAAACAACCCCAGGCTATACCCTCGTAGTGGTTTTCTCTACAGTCCTTTACTCCTGTTACCTTAGATCTGTTCCCAAGTAGAAGCAGTCTAAAAGGCAGACTTACAAGAAAGGAATTATTTTTTTTAAATTGTATTTATTTTAAGAGAGAGGGGAAAGGAAGGAGAAAGAAAGAGAGAGAAACATCCATCGGTTGCCTCTCATACATACCCCTACAGGAGACTGGACCTGCAACCTAGGCATGTGCCCTGACTGGGAATGGAACCAGTGACCTTTTGCTTTGCTGGATGATGCCACTCAACCAGTTGAGCCACTTGGGTCAGGGTACAAGGAAGGGATTCTAGAATGGGAACATAACTTTCCTAATAGAGATAAGGCCCCCCACTGCTGTTGGTAAATAGGATAGTAACAATCTCTGGCATGCAGTTATCAAAACTCTTCCCCACCGTAGGTTGGAATGTGACTCGAGCAGAAACGAAACGTTGCTTCCGTGTCAGTGTGTTTTAACCAGGGGAGATTGTATCTCCCCGGGGACGTGTAGCAGTGACTGGAGGTATTTTTATCATGACTAGTGGAGAGTGCTATTGGCGTCTGGTAGATAGCAGCCAGAGGTGCAGCTCAAATGCATAGGACAACTCCCACAGCAAAGAATTATCTGGGGTAACACATCGATAATGCCAAGGATGAGAAAGTCCCGTTGTGGTTCCTTGGACAGGGTGATCCTAAGGCTCATGAGGACAACGGTGACTGTTGGGTGGTGGAGCCAACTAGCTTCTGTTAAACGTTTTAGAAGCCTTACAAAAGAAATGACACGTCCACTTCAGCCAACTATAAACTACAGGCACACTGTG
The DNA here is from genome assembly GCA_028533065.1 of Trachops cirrhosus. NCBI lineage: Eukaryota > Metazoa > Chordata > Mammalia > Chiroptera > Phyllostomidae > Trachops > Trachops cirrhosus. The sequence continues at coordinate 31,373,241 of CM052546.1, read as the reverse complement.
TGTGTAAGACAGGAGGCCTCCATGCCCCACTCCTGCAGCCACAGGGCAGATTGTGCTAGAAATCAAGCCCAGGATTTAACTGATTTAATTGGAATAGTAGGAGAGCCACCAGAAAAGGCTGCGTGCATAGCTCTGATGGGTCTCTTATGACAAAGGTGTGGCCCTGATTGGAAATGCACACAACCCTGAAACACGGAATAGACACATTTGGGTAGGTTGTGAGAATTCCCCTAAACCTTCAGGGCTAGCAGCCTCAGATCTCTCCCCCTTGCTGTTAGTAGAGCAGCTTCTCCTGGCCTGGAATCCCTGGCGAGACTCCTTGGGCAAGCGGCTCCAAAGACACTGCTTATCTATCTTGCTTAAGATCCTCCCCTATTTCCCATCATTGCCTCGAGACTCACACCTACACTTAGTACTCAGCACAGCCTAAGCTGCTTGAAACACAGTTCCTGAGCCATGAGGAAACAGCATATGCATTGAAAAAGTGACAGGACTTATGTTCTAGTTGGAACAGGGGTAGCGTGCGGGAATTTATTAACTTGGAACCCTCATTATTCTAGGTTTAATTCAAGCAAGGACACGTAAAACCGTCTTTATATGCTTCTGAGATGACTCTTTGAGAAACTCGGATACAGTTATGGCCTAGAGAAATGAGGTGGCCAGAACTTTCTCGACAGAGTATCAAAGGAGTCAGAACACACAGGGGAGTGAGAATGCTAGATTATACATATCATCCTGAACCAGAGAACCGATCACCAGTTTATATTCCCAAGGCAAATCCAGAGGACACTCACTCCTCTGAGCCAACGCAAAATGCACAGGTAAAGGATGCTTAGTGTCAGTGCGGACGGTAGGACTCCAGGATAGCAGGGGCTGGGTGGCAACGCAGAATCAACAGAGGGAGGGTGGATATATTTATAAACTGAAGTGGGAACCAGGCTGCATCGACCCATGGGGTCAGTAGTGATGGCTAATAGACCGTGGTATTCCTGGGGATTAAATAGTTGGGCAGATACCTGGATGTTATGTGTATAGCAACCTCACCCTCAAAATCAAGAGCTAGGGAGCAGAAGCCTGATGTCGGCTGCCCCAGTGAAAAGTAGCATTTCTTCATGAACTTCCCAGACCCAGGCTACTTCACAGGCTCTGAGCCTACTGATTGAAAAGGAGTCCAAGTCTCCATAAGGAAGAACTCTCCTGGGCTGTCCAAAGCATATATGATAATTATTACCCCACAAGGTATTGGTGGCTCTCTGAGTCTGCCCAGGCTTTCATAACAAAATACCTCAGACTGGGTGGCTTCAATGATAGAAATTTACTTCTCACAATTTTGGAGGCTGGTTAGTCCAAAGTCAAGTTGTTGGCTGATTCAGTTCCTGGAGAGTCTTCTTGGCTTGTAGATGGCCACTTTCTTGCAAGCTCTCTGGTATCTCTTCTTTTAAAAAAAATTATTTATTTTATTGTTAGAGAGGAAGGGCGGGAGAAAGAGAGGGAAACATCAATGTGTGGTTGCCTCTCTCACGCCCCCTACTGGGGACTTGGCCTGCAATTCAGGCATGTGTCCTGACTGGGAATCCAAAGGGCAACCTTTTGGTTCACAGACTGGTGCTCAGTCCACTGAGCCACACCAGCCAGGGCTGGTGTCTCTTCTTAAGGGCACTGACCCCATCATGAGGGCACCACTCCCATTACCTCATCTAACCCTAATTATTTCCCAAAGCCACATCTGCAAATACCATTGCATTGAGAGTTAGGGCTTCAACACGTGAATTTGAGGGGACACAAAAGCTGTGGATTCAGGGTATGCGCTGACATGGACACCAGAGGACGGGAGACGCCCGGTTAGAGAGGAGGTTCTTGAAAGCCAGGTGGTGAATGAGTTCTCGTGCAAGGAGGTCTAGTGGGCCTAAAGATGCACACTGCAGTTCCTGGTCCCTAAGTGCTTAACTGGGATCCAAGCACTTCGAGCTGGCGAGACCCTAACATTTACCCCATCCCATTAAGTAAGAGTCTTTATGGTAGGAAAGGCCAAATGGAAGCTGTAACCCCCTCACATTTTTGACCAATTTCTTCACTCCGAAGTAAAACCACATCCTGGGAGATCAGCACCAATATCAACAGCTGCATGCTTCGATGTGGGATGAAGAGCAGTACATACTTTCTTGTCCCGAGGCCACGTGACTTCTCCTGCTCTTTCACAACATAGTATTTAGTGACTTTGATTATCCTGCTATTCCATAGAACAGGGGTGTCAAACTCATTTTCACTGGGAGCCACATCAGCCTGGTGGTTGCCTTCAAAGGGCTGAATGTAATTTTAGGACTGTATAGATGTAACTACTCCTTAACTAGGGGCAAGGAGCTCGGCGCTGCCACTGGGTAGAAACAAGGAGCCGGGCTGGATAAAACAAGGTGGAGGGCTGGTTCAGCCTGCGGGCCATAGAACATCGTGATGGTTCTCTGTATCGAGGGCATAATGATAGTTTGACCGAGTCCTCCAGATGCCTTAATAAGGGACCCACATGCAAGAAGGTGGGAGATGAAAAGTGTGATGACTCAGGCCCAGCTCTACTGGTGAACTTTTTTCTTACCTTTTTATTCTGCAATGACTTAAATGTATGTAAAAGTAGCCAAACTAATAAAATGAACCCCTAGAACACAGGTGGCAAACACAAGGCCCAGGGGCCGAATCCAGCCCTCCACCTTGTTTTATCTGACCCAGCACGTTGTTTCTACCCGGCTAAGTTACATTTACACAGTCCTAAAATTACATTCGGCCCTTTGAAGGCAACCACGAAGCTAATGTGTCCACCGTTGAAAATGAGTTTGACACCCCTGCCCTAGAACCACCATCATGGCCAATCTTATTTAATCTATATCCCCACTCATTTCTTCCATCTCATATCACTTTGAAGCAAGTTGGTTAAGTTTCTAGGGATCCAGTAGTCTGCAGCCTCCCAGGTCATCCCCTGGAATGTAAAGACTAGTTGTTGTACCCTGTCCCCTCTACCACTGATAAAGGGATGTAATGCTTGGTGGGAACATTACTCTGACCTGCCTATTGGGTGCCAGTGAAACCCAGAGCAAAAGAGCTCTACAGTGAGTCCAAATATAGTACAAGGTTCCCTGCCATTTGGTCCATATGACCCAGCAGAAGGATGGTGCTAGAGGTGTTTGTGGTGATAAGGATGCTGGGTAGGATCTCTGATAAACCCTAACAAAAGAGTTTTAATGCAGATCTCCAGGGTTCCAGAGCAAGGTCATGCCTTCTGCAGCAGAGAGCTTTTTGCCTTTTCCGAAAAGCAGCTATAGCAATGGAACATCAAGGGTCTGTGAAACCAGAGCTGTCCAGTATGAGTTGGGTGTTGTCAGATTCCATCCAGTCATAAGATTAAACAGGCACATCAGCAATCCACCTTATAATAGAAATGACAGAGGCACGATCAGGACTGAGCAGGCGCCCCAGGCTCACGGAAGTCAATGAACAGGATGCTCAGACTCCTCTGCCATGCCCCTTAGCGTGCCAACACTTGTCCCTTAACTCAAAGCTGTGGTCATGTGGGACGGCTCTCTGTCACCAGCTGGTTCAGGAAAAACACTCTCAGGCCTGACTCACAGACAGGTTGTTTTGATACCAGCCAAAAAATAGATTGTTACTGCAACACAGCCCTGCTTAGGGGCAGCCCTAAAGGACAATGGTCAAGGGAAATTCTCCCCATGGGCCCAGCTGTAAGGGGTGCACTTGGGCATTCATGCTGCAGGGATGGCAAATACAGTTTGAGGCATGGGTTTACATATACTCACAGGCAATGGCAAAGAGTTTATTTGAATGATACTGTTTGGCTCTCACACATGTTCAACCTGGAAGTGCAGGGAAGTCGACCAATGGAGCCAGAATCAGGAAGCAAATACCTCCTTGTCTAAAGCTCTCGTAAGGGCCCGGTGGGATCGAATGCCAGTCACCCACAGCAGCAAGGATTGGGACACGGCTCAGGCAGGTGAAATGAGTGGGGCACTCACCTCTGGTGCAAAACTGAAGGGGACACCGAGAAATTCAATAATCAAGGTTAATAGTATTTTCATATCTTTTTTAAAAATCAAAATCAGTATAAAAATTCATATGAACAAAGTATAAACATTTTAAGGAAAGGTAGGGTCAGTATTGCTCATTTTTTCCTTTGGCCTCCAGCTCTGCTATGTCTCAGCCCAGCACTGACCCTGCCCATGGCCAATGGCCAGCTCACAGCACGGTATGTGTTGTCCTTGCCTCCTTCCCTCTTTGCTCCCCCAGGCCCTCGCCCCTTTCCCTAGGGTTATTACTCAGGAGCAACTACCTCCACATAAGTTCTTGTCTTAGGCTTTGCTTTTTTAGTGGGGGATAGAGGAGGGATGAAATCCAAGCTAAGTAGCTAAGTAAGGTAGTGACCACATGACAGTAAGTACTCACTTAATGTCACTGATAGGTTCTTGGAAACTTTGACTTTAAGCAAAACCACATATAAAGAAACCAGCTTACCATAGTCTAATTGATACAAACAACAGTTAACTTCCCACAACATTATCTCTGGCCACAAACTTCTAAATAACTTCTAACCAAACTTCTAAATAAAGACCCAAACACTTCTAATAGTAAACAAGGAAGTATGTATACTTAGGAGTATACATACGCCTAAGAAAAATTAGTGAAAATAAGAAAGCATTATTTTCCAAATTACTTCTTCCAGGTCGGGGTCATGAGTGGCCAGAGACTATCCCAGAAGCTCAGGATGCAAGGCAAGAACTCACCCTGGATGGACACCCATCCATCATAGGGCCACGTGCACACACACACACACACACACTCAGACTGGGGTGACTGAGACACGTGTATTCACCTTATACGCCCATCTTCGGGATATGGGAGGAAGCCAGAGGACCTGGAGAAAACTCACGCTGACCTGGGCAGAAGTGGAAACACCACACAGACAGTGGCCTGGGCTGGGAATTGACTTTTTCCCTTCATCAACATTGTAACAAAGCGGCATTGAATGAAATGTTATTTGAGGACCTAAAATATACACATATACATACATACTATATATAGTATACACACACTATATATATACATATATATGAAGGATATTTTTAAAAGTAAAGGAAAGTGCTTTAATAATTGCACTGGATTAATCAGAGCTGTCCTGGCACATCAGGATGTATGGCCTGACAATGAGCTGTCTGCAATAATACAGACAGTTACACTGACGTGCCAAGGGAGTGGGATGCCAGGCTAAGAGGAGGCTACAAAAAATGGAATGGAAATGTCCCTCCGCCTCTTAACCAGGGCTTGGAGAAGCAAACACACTTGTACAAAATCTTCAAAAAGGTGCACCCTTCAGCCCGTGGGCCTCAGGACGCTGTGGGCAGCCCCAGGCAGGCTAGCTCACACAACAGCAGAGGGGCCTTAGGCCTGGACGCTGAGCAGCTGTGTGTGGTCCCTGCTCTGGTCACCCAGCTCGATCTGGGCGCCAGACTGGATCTGCTCCTTGCTCCCTCCTTCCCAGTTCCTGGACTGGGGGCGGTCCATTCTGCCTACGGGAGGCCTTCCAGTCCCAGAAGGCTCTGGCAGCTGCCCCATAAAGAGCCCTGGGGACGTGGAGAAAGCGAAGGGATCAAAAGCAGAATCCAGGAATAGTAACAGCAGCGTCTCTATTAAGTGCTCTCACAGTGGACCAGGTTCCGCGCTGAATTCTCTAGAGACCCTGGGATGACCCTTGCCCCCGACCTCCCTTAGTCCTAGCCACTCTCTGACGTAGTGTGACTTTGCCCATCTCTTCCGGGCTCCGGGCCTGTTTCCCCTTTTTCAAGGTGAGGCTCCGGGCTGTCTCACAGGCGCTTCCCCGGGTGCCGCCGGCTGGTGACCAAACCCAGCTAGCACTGCTGGGGAGTGGGCGCCCTGTCAGCTGGCGCCGGACACTAGCGCGGCGCGCGTGCCAGAGGAGAGGGCGCGCTGTCACCGCGGCGCTGTCTGGGCACAGGTTTCTCCGGAGCACCGGTTCCATTGACTCACGTCCCCGCCCCGCCCGCCGGAGGCCAGCTGAGCTCCGACTACGGATTGGAAGGGACAGCGGAGAGACCCGTGCCCGGGGCAAGGGGCATAGGCCGACAGAGAGGGCCGCGAGCCGACCTCTCAAAGACTTTGCTCTCCAGCCCCAGCCCCTCCCTTTCGCCCGCTCGCCCCAGTGAGGCCGGCTCCCAGGCCTGGGTCTGGCTGCTCAGCTCTTCGGGGTCGCGGGGGACGCGGAGGGCTCTGGAGCCGAGCTTCCTCCCCCATACGCAGGTGGCCTCGCTGCGCTCCAAGCCCCTGAAGAGTCCCCAGCGGGGTCTTGGGCGGCGGGAAGCCCGGACCCGAGGCGGAGCCCGCCCCGGAGCCCCACCCCAGCGGTCGGGCCGCCCTCCCCTCCCCTCCCCTCCCCTCCCCTCCCCTCCCCGGCCCCAGCCGCGATGGGGGTGTGGTCCCGAGTTTCTGCGCCGGCTTCCAGCTTTGCGTCCAGATCCCGCGAACGGTACCAAGCCCGCAGCGTGTTTCCTGGGAACCGACCCCAGCGGCGCGTCCCAGTTTCCGCAGCCGGTCTCCCCCAGAACGCTCTGACGCGCTCGGGTAACGCCCTCCGCTGCGCAACGTGCTCCGGGGAACGCTCTTACCGTAGCCCCCTGTTGCAAGCTGCCGAGCGGCGGGAAGCATGCGGGACTACGACGAGGTGACCGCCTTCCTGGGCGAGTGGGGGCCGTTCCAGCGCCTGGTCTTCTTCCTGCTCAGCGCCAGCATCATCCCCAACGGCTTCAACGGTATGTCAGTCGTGTTCCTGGCGGGGACTCCGGAGCACCGCTGCCGGGTGCCGGACAGCGCGAACCTGAGCAGCGCCTGGCGCAACCACAGTGTCCCGATGCGGCTGCAGGACGGCCGTCCGGTGCCTCACAGCTGCCGGCGCTACCGGCTTGCGGCGATCGCCAACTTCTCGGCGCTGGGGCTGGAGCCGGTGCGCGATGTGGACCTGGAGCAGCTGGAGCAGGAGAGCTGCCTGGATGGCTGGGAGTTCAGCCAGGACGTCTACCTGTCCACCATCGTGACCGAGGTGGGTGTGTGAGCAGCCCTCGGTCTGTGTCAGTCCCTCTCGAGACCCCCCACTCTGGCTGGCCCGCCACTGGATTATGCTTCTAACACAGATGTGCAACCCAAGAGAGCAGGGTTCACATTAAGCTCATTCTTGATCTCTCTGTCCAGCATGGAGAGGATGGAGAAGGGAGTATTATCGCCAACTGTCTTTTCCTTTCAGAGTTTCACAACAGATGAAGTTGTTTCTCAAGATGCTGTCCTAGGGAGGCCCAGCCCCAGGCTTTCCAGATGTGCAGGCTGAGTCAAGCTCTGCCATAGGCAGAAGGAGGGGTGTAGGGGACGCTGCTGAGCCCAAGTGCAGACACAAAGGAACAGGTCTGCCGGTTCCTGGCCACAGGCTTCTGGATGCATCAGGGGCCTACTGGTCTGCCATATGCCTGTGGTGAGGCTTGGGGCCCTGTCTGGAGTCTCCAGTTTCTCTGGAAAGGAGCAAAGGTCCTGCTGATGCCAGCTGAGTGCAGGGAGCCAGAGGGGAGTAACCGTGGTCCCAAGGCACACGTGAAGAGACAGACACACGGACACCCCTGAGCACAGGGCCCGGTGATGAACAGGGGATCCAGCTTATGCCATTAGCTCCCTAGCATCCTCAGTGATTTGGTGACAGGTTTTCCAAGTTCCAGAAGTCCAGATACACACATACTTCACCCCCTTTATTTCCTGCCTTGCATCTGGTAAGAGCCAGGAGATGCTGGGTCAGGGGCACACTTCCTTCTGAGAAGGGCATCCTCATAGACTAGTCCTGCTACCAATCCTGCAGGTAGGATTCTCCAGCTTCTGGTCCCTCCTCTGCTCTATGTTCCTCCCAAGAAAATCGTGAGGGTGGCCTCTGCTCATCCCCTTCTCTCAGCAAAATTCGGCAATCCTCAGGCATGTGGCTGGCTTTGTTCTGAGCACCAGGCTTAGGCATCTCAAAGCTCAGATGCCGATGGGGGACACCGGTCATGTTCCAGAGAGGGGTAACACCAACGTTGGTTAGTAACAGGGTTCTTGAGCCTGAATTCAAATCCTAACTGGCTTGCTGTGTGACCTGGGGCAAATATATTACCTTCTCTGTGGGAGTAACAGGGTGAAGAAATACCCCAAGAAGTGGGAGGGGGGGATAAAATTTGAGCTGAGTCTGGAAATATGAGCAGGACTTATCCAGGCAATGAACATGACAGATTCCGGGAGTGGAATTCCTTAGACCAGGGTGGCTGGAGCTCAGAGGGTGACAGGTGAAGTCAGAAATGCCTACAGAGGCCAGTTCACAGTGGGTCTTGTAGGAATGTAGAGGAGTTGACTTTATTCTGAGAATAGCAAGGGTTCTACACAAGGGGTAACACGTCCAGATTTGTGTTTTCAGAAAGAGCTCACTGTAGCTACTATGAAAAGCGAGAAGATTAGTGAGGAAGCCATGGAAGTTGCCTGGGAAGAGACCGGTGGCCAGCCAGGAGTGGTGGCTGTGGATACTACAGGACCTGTGCAAAGTGGGCTCAGCCTGGGGACAACCACAGCCTCCCACTGGTCGGTGCCATGCCTCGCTTGGGCCAAGAGCTGGCCTTGCTTCTCCGACTTTGATCCCTGAGGAGGGCCTCCTAGCGCTTGCCCACCCCCTGCCCACAGCCTGGCCCAGGGCCACCTACGGCTGGGGGCCAGCTCATCCCACCTCAGTTTCTGGAAGTGTCATCAGCGGCTAAGCTGGAGCTGGCCCCAATGGCCGCAGCCCTCCCTGACAGCTGTCGGTCAGTCTCTTTGCCCTTCCTTGCTGGTTTTGTCCACCTCAGGTGTCAGGGGTGGGTAGCCGCTGGTCCAAATTCACAGCTGCCCTGTTGTGCCCTGCTGTGGGGATGCACTTCACCACACACACACACACACACACACACACACACACACACATACACACAGGGTTTGTTTTTTCTCATCAGCCTTTCCCTTCCTTGCTTCCTTTTTGAGTGGTGGGAGTCAAATAAAAGGCGGATGGTGGTTGGGAGCATGGTGGGAGAGGCCCCAGGGTGACTAGCATGGGTGACTCTCCCCAGGGAGTTGGTGGCACAGGAGGAGCTGTGGAGCATCTGTTCTGACTCCAGCGCTAAGCACCCGGCAGACTTCAGCCTGCCACATCACTGCTCGAAGCCTCACTTTCCTCACCTGTATGAGCAGATGCAGGTGTGTGAAAAGGTGCTCAATGCCCTGGGATGATTATTAGGGGAATACAAAGGCAAATCGAAACCACAATGAGATATCACCTCCTGCCCATTAGGATGGCTGGCTGTTAGTTTTAAAAAAAACAGAAAATAAGTGTTGGCAGGATGTGGAGGAACTGGAATCCTTGAGCACTGCTGGTGGAATGCAGACTGGTGTAGGCACTGTGGAACGCAGATGGCAGTTCCTCAGAAATTAAAAATAGGGTTACCATATGATCCAGCAATACCACTTCTTGGTATACATACAAAAAGAATTGACAGCAGGGACTTGAAGGGATATTTGTATACCCATGGCCATTACAACATTATTCAAAATAGCCAATAAGTGGGCACAACCCAAGTGTCCATCAGCGGGTGAGTGGGTAGGTGGGAGGTGGCGTACTGGCCCAGCGGATACATCTGCCTCTGTGTGTCCATGGTGGTTTCTTTCCGGGGGGCTGGAGAAGTTCGATGTACGCTTACTTACTGTGCAGTAAGTAAGAATCACATTCTGTTAAACTTTATTTTGAAGTGATTTTTGATTTAGTGGAAATAGCAGAGAGTTCACGTGGACCCTCCACACAGGTTCCTGTGATGTTCACAATTGACATAACCATAATTCATGTATTCAGACCAGGAAATTAACGTTGGTTACAATATCATTAACTAAATTTTGGATCTTGTTCGAATTTCAGCAGTTTTCCCACTAATGTCCTTTTTCTGTATTAGGATCCAGTCCCGGGTTTTACACCGTGTTGGGTTGTAATGGCTCTTTAGTCTCCAATCTGGGGTAGTTCCTCTGTCTTTTCTCATGTGTTGTGGCCTTGACACTTCCTATGAACTTATCGGTTATTCTGAGGAGTGTCCCTCAGTTTGGATTTGTGTGGTTTGTCTCATGATAAGATTGAGTTTCTGAGTGTTTTGGTAAGAATATCATAGAAGGGGTGTGTCCTCAGGACATCACAGCAGCAGGTACGTGATCTCAGCACGGTTTATTCCTGGTGATGCTAACTCTGGTTGCTAACTCTGGTTGTTGTAGACCTGGTTCTTCTTGCTGATGCATGCGAAGAATTACAGATCAACAAATCTATTAGCATGTAATCAGTTTATCAGTGGCCCGTTCCCATGGAAAAGAACAGGACTGGGTAGAGTATAGGGGGTGAAAGGACCTACCCAAAGAGCAAAGCAGGGCAACAAAAGCAAGAGAGGCTGAAGACCAGGGTGACAAGCCCTTGGGCAGCCTGAGGCCAGGTGGCCAGAGGCCCAGTGGTCCGACAGCCAAGAGCACTCAGAGCCCCCAAGAGAAGGCAAGTCCTTTGTTCTGAGGACTTATATAGTTGGTGGGATAGGAGGGGAAAAAGTTACATATTGATTAATGGGTAAATGCAGTGCCAGCTTTTCGGGGGATGTGACTACCCAAACTTAGGTATGTGTGGGGGTCTGTTACCCCCAATCCTTATCTTGCTCCAGACTCCATTTGTTCATCTTGCTGTAAAACAAATATGTGACAGGAGGCAGTTAATTAAAATTGGGGTACTTTCCAAAGTTATTTATGGGCTCTTTCTGTAAGCATCAGGGACGCCCTCGTAAAACAGATAGTGACCAGAGGTAGGCCAAAGTTGTTCACCAAAGTTGTTTTATGGGCTCTTTCATTGGGCACCGGGGACCCTCTCCTGCATTCAGGCCTTGGGATGAAAGCACAGTTTCAAGGCTTTCTTTCCCAGATAGTGGAAACGCTACATAGAATTTCAAGGACTTCCCTTCTTTCTTGCTAGCATAGTGTTTCTTGCCATATTGGAACACCTGGTAGTATTATCAAACAAGACTCAGGACTGCTGAGTTAGCAGTTGTCTACTTCCTCCGCCCTGCCTCGGTTTACTATTTATTCTACCTAATTGGTAAAAGGCGTTTCCTAGCAACCAGGGCACTAAATGCTGGCCTGTAACAGTATTGCAGTCTCGGAGTTCTTCCTATGCTGTCTCCTGCCTCATGGTCACTTGGTTACATCGGTGTCTGCTGGGGTTCTCCACTGTACAGCTACTATCTTCCCTTTTATCATTAGTAAATATCTCAAGGGAGATACTCTGGGGCTGTACAAAGTATCTTCTGTTTCTCCTTAGACTTTCACGCACTGAGTATAGCATCCGTCACAGGACTTTAACTAAAACCACTATTTCTGCGGCACTTGCCTAGTGGTGATTTTTGCATCTTCTGCATTCCTTCCAATGTATCAATCGGGACCTGTAAAGAAGAACTTCCCCTTTACTCCCATGTAGTATTTATCTATACAATTATTATTTTATATCCGTATAGACTCATGCATATTTATGTTGTTCCAAGAGTTATAACCTAATACTCTCCTCATTCATTCTGTTGCCTCAGTGGCACCAGCTTGACCCAAATTGTTCCTCACTTTCAAGATAAAGAGTGTAAAAAGTCAGGCTAGGGTCCTTCACCGGTCTCTGGAGCCAGGGCTAAAGGAGGACTGTGCGTGGCCCCAGGGCGGGGAGGTGTGCCAGTCACCACACGAGCAGAAAGAACAGGAGCGTGTTGAATCTGGCTCAGCAGACTGAGACTGAAACTTCTGTTGGGGGAAGCAAGGGGCCTGAGCATCTCAGACTGTCGCATGGTGGAGTCCTTCTCACTGAGACCTACAGCAGTGGTGAGAGCCATCTCCACGGGCAGCACCCTCTACAAAGCCCTTCAGTGTTATGGGCCCGGAGAGCCAAGCCCCCTGTGTGAGGAAGCTCAGAGGCCTCCGGCCCTGAGGCTGAAGGAGCAGGGAGGGCCCTGCTCTCCAGGACTAGATGCCTGAGAAGGGCCGCAGGCTGAGCAGTGGGGGTGAGCCTAGCTTCTGGCCAGGGTCTAATCATGGGCCAGCCTTTGCCTCACACATATCCTCATTTTCTGTGGACCCTCTTCAGTCCATGGGCTGGGAAAGCGAGGCAGTCACTTCTGAGCCAGGCCCCATGCCCTAGAGGCCCTGGCAAAGCCTGTTTTCGGTAAGAACCACCCTTCTGTGGCAAGCTACCGGTGGCCTGAGGCAGGGTTGCTTCCTCATCAGACAGACTTGTAACCTTTCCAGCAACTGGGTGCTTCCTCTAGAAACCTGTGGGTGGAGCGGCTGGTGGTTGTACCTTCAAGTGTGATAGAATCTCCAGCAAAGGGCCTAGACCTTTGGAGGCACTAGCCTTGTACGTCTTTCCTGGGACCTGGGGTCAGGGCATTGACAGAGCAGGACACACCGATTTCCACCCACAGTCCAAAGTTAGGAGGTGGGAACGTGGGGGTGTCATCTCTGCTGACAGGACACTTACCGGAGGCATTGGGAGCAACAAAGGAGGGGAGGATGAGACAGACTGAGCCTGGCATCTGGCACCGGAGTGCATTCAGCAGCACACAGGGACGTCCCTTCCCTGGGGCCTGGCTGGGCCTGGCTGGGCCTGGCTGGGCTCTGGCAAAGATGGAGACTTTGAGCGGTAAGCAGGTTTAGGCAGTTCTCTTTCCATCGTGCAGGCAGGCTGCCTTGAGATACTGCTAGCAGTTGTGGAGACTGACAGATAGCTCTGCTGAGATAGCCTGAATATTCACCAAGTTCACACTCAGTCAGACCTGCCCTCTGGCAGATTCCAAAGGGGATGAGGTGTGGAGGCCTGTGCCTCCAGCCAACACCAGCCAGACTTTTACTTCCAGTCAGTGCTTCAGAAGGAGCTTGCTGGACAACAAATAAAGGAGGCTCAGGGGCACTCCCTAGCTCTTCCCTGAATGTGCTTCCCTATTTGTTTGACAGTGGTCACACCCCAAACAATCTGCTTGTGGCCTCTCAGCTATGTTCCTCTGACAATGGCCACCAGGATCTCCAAATGTGCTTTTGTCCAGAGGCTGTTTCATCCACACCTCCTGCCAAGTTTCTGGATAAACAGACTTTGTCTACCCCTCGTGGTGGGCAGCCGGAATCTCACACAATCTAGGAGGTGGGGCGGTGTGTTGTCAAAAACAAGGCTTTGGCGGAGCTGATCAGAGCAGCGGCAAATGCTTCCAACCTCTGAAAGGACTGACGTCTCCCCGCTGGGATAGGCCAAACTGGATTTACATTCAGGGCTCAAGCAGGCCTGCCTTGTTGTCTGAAACCTTGGTGGGGTGGTAAGCATGTTTCTGGAGCCCCAGAGAAAGGCAAGGATCCCCGTGCGGAACAGAGATAGTGCACAGAGAAGGGAGGCTCTAGGGAGAGGCTGGGTTGACTCACACGCCCTAGCACTTGGCACAGACAGCCCAAGGCTAGTGGTTCCTGCTCTGTGTCTGCCAGACTGCAGGGAAGGCTCACAGTGGCACAGGCCTCATTCCATTTGCTCACGTTCCCAGAGTGGAGCCTGGGAGAGCCGTGATGTGCTCCACATTGGGCTTCAAGAGGAGATCCAGGTCCCTGAGTGCCCCTTCTCCCTCCCTCAGGCGCTCCACCCCCACCCCTACCTTCCCAATCAAACTTCCTGGGTCTTTGCTTTGGGTAAGCCTCCCAGTGACCACAGAACCCTTCCCTGAGGCCTCTCCACCTCTGGTTGCTTTTTATTTACCTCTAATATGAAGAAAGATACTGAGAACATTTTAAGGTTTAGCCCACCTCAATCTCCTGAGCTCCAAGGTGCAGAGGCTTAACTCTTGGTGAACGTAGCCAGGAGATTAGAGAATTAGAGTAGATAGACTATCTCCATTTTGTTTAGATCTTTTTCTGGGGTTTTGTTCTGTTCTTTCATTTGGACTGTATATATGTATTTTTTGGTCTTCTCAATTTGGCAGCCTCCCTGTGTTTGTTTTGGTGTTTTAGGTAGAGCTGCTTTGACTCCCTGTCTTAGTAGCGTGGTCTAGTGTAGAAAAAGACACCTGTAAATTATGTGGGGCAGAGCCTTAGATAATCGCCAGGGCAGGACAACCCACTTCACTGTTTTGTGGCTCTGTGTGTGTGTATGGGGCAGGGCGGGGGGTGGCTCAGAGAGGGGACAATGCTGCTGCCTGGCTTCTGGAGGTTTGCCCAGCATGTGCCCCATTTCCAGTCACTTCACCTGCCTCCTGTACGTGATTGGTGCCCTTCCAGCTGCTGCCCTGGGGTTTGCATAGTTCTAAATCTGTGCAGGCCATTTCAGCTTGAAAATCCGGCAGTTTCTTCTACCGCTTCAACCCCCACTGGTTTTATAGCCAGAGGTAATGGGGATTTATTTTCCTAGCTCTGGAACCCTGGGCTGTGCGGTCTGGATGGGGGCTGGGATCCCTCATTCCCAAGGTATTCCTCCTGATTTTTATCCACCACACATGAATGTGGGACCCTCCAATCCACGGCCATTGCCTCCGCCTCTCTACCCTGTCTCCACAGCCCTGACCTTCCTACCCATCTAGATGGATGTGGCTTCTTTAAATCTTTGGTTGTTGGACTCCCATACAGCTTGATTTTCTGATGGTTCTGTGTGTTTTTGAGATCTGGTTGTAATTCTTTCTATGGTTGCGTGAGGAGGTGAAGCATGTCTGCCTATGCCTCCATCTTGACCAGAAGTCTGGGAAACTTCTTTAAGCAGCAAGAAAAATATGATTTGTCATATACAAGGAAATCCCAATAATATTTACATTTGACTTCTCATCAGAAACCATGGAGACCAGAAGGCAGTGGAATAGGATAACATATTCACAGCTGAAAGAAAAATGATGTTAACCGAGAATCTCATCTCTAGCAGCACAGTCTTTTGAAAATGAAATATATTCCCAGATAAACAAAAACACAGAGAAGTTTTTGCTTGCAGTACTTCCTTACAACAATACTGAAGGAAGTTCTTCACAAATGTTTTTAAAAAACATAAAATATGCTCTGAAAAAACATTCTCTGGAAGCATGTTTTAAAAAAATTCAAGACCCAAATAAGTGGAAAGAGATCACATGTTCTGTTCAGGAAGCAGAAGATTTAATATTGTGAAGATGGCGACACTCTCCAAATTGATCTACTACAGAGTCAACACAAAAGATGCTCAATATTATCAATCATTAGGGAAATGCAAATCAAAACCACAGGGAGGTACTTCTCAACACCCACTGGGATGGCTAAAATTGAAGACATACAGGACAATAACAAATATTGGTAGGAGTGGGGAGAAATTGAAACCCTCCTTCATTGCTATTAGAATTGTAAAATGGTGCAGCCACTTTAGAAAAAAGTCTGGGAGTCTCTCAAAAGGTTAAATGTAGACTTATCACATGACTCGGCGATTCTACCACATATATTTTGAAAGCACAATAAATATAAAAACATATGTGCATGCAAAATCTTATGCACAAAAATTCGTAACAGCATCGTTCATAACAGCCTG
The DNA here is from genome assembly GCA_028533065.1 of Trachops cirrhosus. Classification (NCBI taxonomy): domain Eukaryota; kingdom Metazoa; phylum Chordata; class Mammalia; order Chiroptera; family Phyllostomidae; genus Trachops; species Trachops cirrhosus. Next base: position 31,357,580 of record CM052546.1, on the reverse strand, counting down.
AAAGTAGAAACGACCCAAACTCTCTCAGCCTATGAGGGGCTAAATGAAGTGCATTTCCATGCAGTGGTAGATCATTCCACCATAAAGAGGGCGAAGCACTGGCACGTGCTACACAACATGGATGAACCTTGAAGACATTATACTCAGTGACAAAAGCCAGTCACAAAAGACCACGTATTGTATGACTCCATGCACAAGAAATGTCCAGAGCAGGAGAATCCGTGGAGACGGATAGTGTGTGAGCGGTTGCCAGGCGCTGGGTGGTGAAGCATTCTAAAATTAGTCCGTGCTGACGGTTGCACAACCCTGTGGCTGTGCTGAACGATTCAGAAATGTGCACATTCAAAGAGTGAATTTTATGGCATGCGAATTAGGTCTCAACATAGCTGTTATAATCCAAAAGAATGAAATAGCCAGCTTCTTTTTCCGCAATGGTCAAGAAATTTCCAGCTTTCAATCACAACTAAGTCATAAAGAAGAAATTGGGGTGGCGTATATTCTATTATTAACTAACTACTACTTCTTATTCCTCCCCCCCTTGGAATGAAAAATAACTATAAGAGGCTGTGATCGAAATCCACTTTTCATTCTTACATGGATTAATGTGAATTTCTCATTTATACACATCTCTGAGATTGCAGGCCACTGATAAAGGGATTTTGTACCTTATTGTAAAAGCTCTTTGCTCACAGAATACAAAGTTCTTGTTTCTAAGAATCTCTTTTGCTCACTCAGGTTTAACTGTAACCTGCTCTGCTTATGCATTCATGCTGTTCGTTCTAAGTCATTGTTTTGCTTAGGACAAGGGTGCGAAGTCAGTAGAAAGGGGACTGCCATGTAATGAGGCCTGTAATGTGTCAGGCACAGTGTCAGACGCTCTACTTCCATTTCCTGTCCAGTGCTCACAGCCTCCCCACAAAGGGGTTTTACTGTCTCCCCTATGAAGATGAAAAAGCAGGCTGACGGGTGAGTGAGCGGTCCAAAGTCTCATGACTCTTAACAGGACCGAAGACAGCCCGTGCCCCTTGCCGGCATCAAGCTGCCTTCCAGAGTTCTCAGTTCTGCAGTTTTTTGTGGTCCTTTATGGCTGTGGTAAAGGCTAAAACTTTGGCTACCTGAAGAGTTCAAGGTTGAGGGTGATTTTCAAAGGACACTGTATGATACCACACATTTTCCAAACTTATTTTCCATTATTCCTAATTGCTCAACATTTGTTTATCAACAATGTGTTAAGCCTGTACCATGTGCAAGCATTAGTTACCTCAAATAGTTATGTGAGTAGGCTCAGGTTTCAGCACTCCGTCCATTTGGAGGGGAATGAGGAAGGGGCGCCTCTTCTCCAATCCAGCCAGATAGCATGGGCACAGGGGCCCAGCACAGAGCCTGCCCCGCCCCGGCCTGCTGGGCTCATGCATGCCCACGTGCACACCCGTTCCGTCCTATAAAGTATGCTTGACCTTGAATTTTGTGGAGGCTGCGCCCATGTCTGTTCTGTGCCCCACACAGAGTCAGGCCCAGAGCAGGTGTTCAATGACGGCTGGATAAATGATTAAGCAAGTCCCTTTACCAATCCACAAGAACATGGGCTGGTTATTCTGTGCTCTGCGCCTTCATTTCCTCAGATGTACACGGGGATAAAAAGAGTGCCCACTTCATGTGGCAACTCTGAGGTCCCATGAGACCACACAATGCACACTGTGAGCGCTCAGCCCACTCTAGCTGTCATTCCCATTGTCACTATCGGGAGGGATGAGAGGAGCACCCTTCTCTGGCAAGAGTGACCTCCCGTCCCCTTTTATCTGGTGACCTGGGTTTTTATTTCTTAAAGCAGAGCTGAAGGCCAGATGGTCCAGCCACATGGAGCTCGCTCTGCTCTGTTGGGAAATCTTGGTCTGAGTCCCTAAGGATGAGAAGGACACAGTCACCCAGGGAGGACACACTGGGCGCCCCAACCCTGCTCAGTGTGGGCCAGTCAGTTCCCACAATCCACTCTGTCCAGGGTGTGTGGGGAGTTACGTTTCAGAAATGTTAGGGTGTGACCTGAAATCACAGGTCCGGAGGAATGCCAGCTAGCTACTCACGGGGCCACCCATCAGCCTCCAAGCTGGCCGTGTAGATGTGTGTCTGTGTGTATGGTGTACACGTGCACAGAGACCCAGGGCACGGAGCTGTCCCATCAAGGAGAATACTGTCTCCCACTGAGCCTGTCACATCACTGTCAAACACAGAGACTTCCTTGGGGCCCCAGACTTGGGCCCTCAGGACACACCCTTCAGGTCCCACGAAGCTGGGGACAGGCAGGATCTGGACTCCCCAAGAATAGCCCTGTGAAGAAAGAGGCTCCTCTTCAGACTCACAGCTGATTTACTAGACTGCAGCTCTGTCGGCCCCAGCTGGAACTTTATCTGCCAATCCTGTGTCCTATTACCAGGCCCTTTGCAGCTTTCCAAAAAGACTCCTTGGGCACAGCAACTCCCCAGGAGAGGGCCCGGCCCTGGAGCCAACCACGGGAAGCCATGAGGTCCAGCTGCCTTCCCCCACATGCAGGCAGGGGCGGGACCTCTGAAGGGAGAGGGCAGCCTGCAGGCGCCCAGGCAGGTAGCTGCCATGCACACACCACACACGGTTGCCTCCCGTGAAACATGCCATTGACAGGGCTTCTTGAGCTGCTCTTCCCAGAGGGAGGAGGACCTCGAGCCGGGGCTGCACAGCCTCCAGTGAGAGAACAATGGTGAGCTGGCCCACACCTCACCCTTCCCAGCACCCCAACTCAGGACGCTGTCCCCCTCTCCAGTCCCCAAAGAGACCAAGCCCGAGCCACTGCTTGAGCGGACTTCATGGGCAAGCAACCTGTGCAGTCATACAGGGCACATGCCTGATTTTAATGTTCTGATAGCGACATCTTGAAATTCTTAATTTTGGAACAAGGGGGTTGCTGCCTTTTCACTTTTGCACGCCGCCTGCAAATTACGTGGCCAGTCCTGCCCACGACCTTTGCTCATGCGATGTTCAGCACCACACTTGACAGCCTTCCTCTTTTCTTTCTGTCTTTACATCTTATCTGTCCTCCTCTAAGGCAGGGTTCTGACAGAAAAAGTTCAAAAAACCATGAAGGAGAGAGACCACATTGTCTTCGGAGGAGCTTTTCTGCTCCACAGCAGATGGAATGGTGAAGATCAATAATGAACCCTCGGATACTTCTGCCGAGCTTGAGATCTGCGTTCTGTCAGAGCTGGAGGCTCTGGTGGAGGCCTCCCACCCCTCGTCCTGCAGTCACACTCCTTGACAAAGTGTAGGGGAAGGAATTCAATAAGTTCATTTTGTCTGGCCTTTGGAGTTCATGTCCAAAGCTGGAGACGTCTACAAGTTTGAGTTCAGAGATCTGAGCTGGTAACTTGCATGCCCTTTTACTTGCTATGGCTCCCAACAGACCCCAGTCTCAGAACCTCAGTTTACTCCTCTGCAAAATGGGTCACAGCCCACATTGGGAGTCTCTGGGGTCTCCATTGCTCATCTCGCTGTGTTGGAACAGATCTCAAGCCTTTTCTGACACTGGCCAATGAGTTTGGGAAGTGGGTGGCCATTCATTCAGGTGCACGTCCTATTCACCTTTTCCAATCCCTGGGCTGGCCAGGCCTATGAATCTTGCCACACAATTCTGGAGGGTTTGTGATCTTTCCCTGAGCCCCATTCAGTGGTCCCCAGGTGACACAACCCTACTCTGGGCAGGGTCTCAGATTTCTCCTCGGATCGTGCCTGAAGGGCGGAGAGACCAGTTCCTGGGCCACATTCGTTTTCTTCTGCACGGCTGTGCCTGGGCGTCCCGCCCATGGCCAGCACCAGCAGCACCAGGAGATGCCGCCTCAGGAATCTGGCTGCTGTCTTTATTTAGGACAGGGGTGTCCTCAAGCACTTTGGCTTCAACAACACAGCAACCCCTTTGTGGAAGAAAGTGTCTAGGAGCGGCTTCTCCGGGTCTCGGTACTCAGGAACACTGAGCTTCTGCAGAACGAGTTCGTCACTGTGCACTGCAGTCCTGGGCAGGACAGCGGTGGCCAGCCGCCCCTCCGCTTGCTTGTTGTATGAGCCGTCCTCCCCTGTGCTTTCAGTCTGCCCCAGTCCTCTTGGCTTTTCGTTTCACACCTTTCTCTTCCATGCGTCCTTACACACACCTCTCTCTGCTGCAGAACGAGGTGTGAAATATGTGAATTCATGTTTATGTCTATTTCAGCCCTGACCAGGTGGCTCAGCTGGTTAGAGCATCATCCCATGTACCACAAGGTTGTGGGTTTGATCCCCAGTCGGGCTGTGTACAGGAGGCAACCAGTCAATGTTTCTCTCTTACATTGATCTCTCTCTCTCTTTCTCTCTCTTTCGTCAATAAAGATATCCTCAGGTGGTGATTTAAAAAAATCTATTTTGGGAAGTTGTGAGGATTAAGAATTGAATTGCTTTGCGAACACCATGGAAGTGGCACCATCAATGAATGACGCTGGGATGGGGAGGTAGGGTGGGAGGTAGGGGGTCTTTCCTCTGAACCAGTGATCTGTTTCACACAGCAGCCTCCTGACCCATACTCATTGGCACCTGTTTATTTAAAAAAAAAATAGCCCTGGCCAGTGTGGCTCAGTGGATTGAGTGCCAGCCTGCAAAGCAAAGGGTCGAGGTTCCATCCCCAGTCAGGGCACATGCTGGGTTGTGGGCCAGGTCCCCAGTAGGGGGTGTGTGAGAGGCAACCACCCACTGATGTTTCTCTCCCTCTCTTTCTCTCTCCCTTCCCCCCTCTCTAAAAATAAATAAATACAATCTTTTTAAAAATAAATAAATAAAAGTTCATTGAACATGTTGAAATTTTTGCAACCTCCTTTGAGATTTTGCTGAATTGATTGAAGAGCTGGGAGGAACTGGAAGTCTGGTAGAAAGCCTAATTTTATGGAACAACCAGTAGATTCTTGTTAGGACTACAGCAGCCTATGGGCCTTGGGCAATGGGAGGGCCCACCCTTCTGGGAAGGAGGGTGGAGGAGTGTAGATGGGAGATAAGATACCTTAGCTCAGTGGCGTCCTGGATGGTGCCCCAGATGGGGCCCCAAGCTTGGCTTCTGGTGTGACTGGACTGGGGGTCACCGGGTTCTCCGGAGGAGTCTACTCAGAGCACATATACACAGACCCCACTGAGATCACTTGCCCTTTTCAACACAGAGGACATTTTTATACCTGGACCAAGTGACCTTGCCCCCGCCCTGCCTCTCAGGAGTTCGTGACACCTCTGATGCCTTCTGAAGCAGACATGCCACCTCTGCTTCATGCAGCTTTGCAGCCAAGGGCACCCGTCGCAGCCTGGGCCTCCACTCACTTCTCGCTGTGCAAAGTGAGCGGAGCCAGAGGCGTTGCCCTCCCTCTTGGAAGGGGAAGGGGCATCTCAGGGAGGAGAGTGGCTGCCCCAAGAAGAGGTAGTCAGCAGTCCACCCCAGGGCTGTGAGGCGTGTGCCCTTTGAGCAAAGGTGAGCCTGCCCTGGCCGCTGCTCACACTCGCTGGGGCTGGGGCTGGGGTTGGGGCTGGGGCTGGGCCTCCCAAGGAGCTGGGCTCACGTGTCTCGCTGTGTTCCCTCGCAGTGGAACCTGGTGTGTGAGGAAGACTGGAAGACGCCCCTCACCTCCTCCCTGTTCTTCGTGGGCGTGCTCCTGGGCTCCTTCGTGTCCGGGCAGCTGTCAGACAGGTAAGGAGGCTGGGAGGGAAGAAAGGTGGGAGAGGGCTCCTCCTCCCTTTCTTCTCCAGAGAAAGGGAGGCCCCTCAGGCCAATGAGTCAGTGACAGGAGGAGCCGTGATGTCTCCTTTCTTCCTGCCCTCAGCCCCTTTCCAGAACCCACCGGAAAGTGGAGTCCTCCTGTCACAAAACCCCTCAGAAAAGTACTGTCGCCACTGCCTCCACCCCGACTCTTGGGTGACGTGATCCATCTGCAAGCAGCTATCAGCTAGTCGGGGCCAGACAGCGAGCACTGCTTGTTAACTGTGCACCCACCTCAGCTATTGACCAGTCCCGGGGGGGGCCACAGAGTGGGGTCTGGGGGACCTGGAGCCTGCAGTCTGGAGGGGGCAGCAGCACGGCTCTGGGAGAAGTGCCCCACTGGCCCCTGGGTGTTTTGTGGGAATCAGGATGGGAAGGTGGGAGTGCTACATGCCAGTGCTGGGGCAGACTTCCCAGAGGAGGGGAGCTCCCTCCACTGGTTACCAAGCCCACTGGGACCCCAAGCTCAACAGCCTGAGACCTGAGTTTGGAAAATGGGACGGGAGACTGCTCACACCTGTGTTCCGCTCCACCCATCGGTCCCTATAAGAAGGTGTAATTGCGACTTAAGCCAACTACAGGGTCACTGATGGATATTGCTGGAAGATACACATTCCATAGGGCAGTGGTTTGCGATATTGGTTGCACATTAGACTTACCTGGAAAGATTGTTTAAATCCCAATGTCCAAACTGCATCCCAGACAACCAGGATCTCGGGAGGCAGGTGCAAGCAGCAGTGATTTTGAAGGTGAGTCCAAGTGCAGCTGTGGTTGAAGACCACTGCCGTGGAGGGAGTCTTGTGCTGGATTGGCAGAATTCCCACGCTGCTGATATCAGATGGGCCTGCACTCTGCGCTGCATCCACCTTCTGGAAATATGGCGACAGCTTCTGCCTGTGGCCCGTTCTAAAGAGGTTTCCACAGGCCCCTGCTCTGTGCTTTTGAGATATGGTGCTCCCACTGGAGGCTTAGAATCTCAGTGTAACTCCGGGGCACACGGATGCCTCAGGCCTCACCAAGGAAGAACCTGGGCAGATGGGAATGGCAGGGAGAAAAGTCTGTCTTAGCCCTGAAAATAAGGAAGTCTGCGGCGATGCCTGCCTCTGCACTGCGGCCACGTCCACAGTGCCGCTGTGACCGGCTCGTGCCACGCGTTGTACTGTGACTGCCTCGAGCCATGCTCTGTGCTGTGTGTGCTCTGCAGGTTTGGCAGGAAGAACGTCCTCTTCGCTACCATGGCGGTGCAGACTGGCTTCAGCTTCCTGCAGATTTTCTCCGTCAACTGGGAGATGTTCACTGTGTTGTTTGTCATCGTCGGCATGGGCCAGATCTCCAACTACGTGGTGGCCTTCATACTAGGTAGGAATGGCTTCTGATCCTTGGGACCTCTCCTTCCAACCCTCTGAGAGGCCCAGGAAGAGAGGGGGCGCTGAAGGGGGCACAGGGAGTGCTTTTACTCAGCACAGAAGGAAGTACCTCAACCTCTAAACTGTGCTTCCAACATGTGACCAGCCTCGGGCACGTGGGGGGTGAGGGGGACTGTAGCCACGGGTTTGCCGATCTGGCCACTGGCAAGGCAGATGCTCATGGGGCGCCATCTCTGTGCCAGGTCCTGAAGTGTGGTGGTGGGAACCAGCCACGTAAAACAACCGAGACAGATTTCAGGAGCACAGGGTTTGACGGAAGCAGCGAGTACAGGTCTTCAGGGAGGGATGGCCCAGGGATGTGTGTGAGCTGAGCTGTGAAAGTTTGAGACGTCGGCCTCGGACAGGGCCCGAGAGTATTCTGGGCAGCTGTGCATGGCCCAGGGAGGGACTTGGGATAGCTGGTGTGGCCAGTACACAGGTGTCAGGCAGGAGTTCAGTGCCAGCCCACCATCGATGGGCAGACCTGCTCTCACCCTGAGTCAGAGTCCACCCCGAGGGCCTATCAACCATGTGCAGGACCAGCCGCATTGCTGATAGGAGTCCTGTCTCCCGGAAGCAGCCTTGCTTTGGAAACAGCAGGTTGCATGAGAGGAACCCACCAACTAAAGACCATGAGGAGGCCCCAGGGCCCCCACCAGCTTTTCCAAGTGGGAAGGGAGGTGAACTCCAGGAAATTGGATCAGGGAGTCCACAGAAGTGAGAGTCCCCAGAGTGCTCCCTGAGCCTGCCTGCTCTCTCTGAACAAGTGAGAGAAGGGGAATTGAAGAGCACCTCTGGGACAATAGACACCAAATCCCATAATGTCTACGTGATAACATATCTCCGTGGGCTCGGTGCTGTCCCAGTTTGTCCACATGGTCACAGCATCATTATTAGCAGTGCTCCTTTAATGAAAGGCTAGTGATGCTTCTCGCCTCAAGTCTGGATCTGGTAAGATGACTCTGATCGCCTCTAGAAGTCTGGATGACTCACTGGCTCTGGAAATACGGTGTTTTCTTAGTTGACGATGTGTACACCCTTTGTCGGTTTGCCAAGAGGGAATTATTCAAATTCCACTCCTTTAATCATTTGTGAAAAACCCCTTGCCAGGGGCCCAGCCTCAGCATCTGAAGAGAGGAGCTGGGAGAGCGTGCTGAAGCCACGTGGACCTGGCAGATAGCACACTCTCCACAGGCTGCAGCGGGAGGGGCCTCTGTAGGGGAAGGAGGGGGCAAGTTCTCCGTGAAGAAGGTCGTTTGTGTAGAGGACCCAGAGACCTTCAGGACAACAGTGCTGGAACCTGGAGAGATTGGAGGGATTTGGAACAGAAGCTGCAACCTCCTGATGCCTGTTGGCCCCCAGGACACAGGATTTGGGGGCACAGCAAAGCCTATCGTTCTCATGGTCTATATCCCCCAGAATCTTTCTTCCTTTTGGTGACCCTCCCGATACCTGAAATTCAACGTATGGCTCTGCTTGGGCCAGAGACACACCAGAGACTAAACAGGCCCCTCAAAACAGAGGCCTCTGCCAGAGGCCAGCATACCCCTTTAGGGGGGTGGAAAGGACCATCTGAGGTAGAAGGCAGAGAACTGTGGTGACACCGGGAAGCCCAATTGGTGGATTGGCAACCAGGTAGGGTAGGTTCTAGGTGTGGAGTTCCTCAGGTTCTGCTGGGTGGTGGCATTGACACCGACCTTTCTGGTGGCACAGGGTGCCTCTGGAGCCATGGAGCCTCCCCGGTAAGGGTGGATGAGGACAGCCCTGCCCAGCTGGCCCTGACACTGCAGCCTATTCCCCGCCCTGCTGCCCGTGCTGAGCAGCGGGAGGGCAGGGGCCTGGAAGTAAGATCATAGAAGATCAGTCAGAGCCCAGGTGTTCAAGTCAGGCAGGGCGCTGGGTGCAGCAGGCACCCCATCAGCTTGGGGCGGGGCTGCTGTAGGGTGCCCTGGAGGCCTCCCTGGCTGTAGTTTTACTCCACCATGCTCTGGGGGAAGCTGCTGACCCGGTGTCCTGGTAGGGGACCCTTTGTGTTAGACTCTGAGTTCTGAACCTTCTTAAGAGAGTCACTAAAACCACCCTCCCGATGGACCTGCTGGGCTCCTGCATCAGCGCCCAGGGAGCGGAGGGGTGATGGGCCCAGTGGCAGGCAAGGCTGAGGCTGGATGGTTCCCTGCAGCAGCACAGCAGCTCCCTCTGGCGTTTGGGGGCCGATGCAGTGAGTTCCTGGTTCTGACTGAAGGATCCCACACCCAGGGTCTGTGCCGCCAGGTTCTGTCAAGGCCTTCACGTTGCCCTCTGGCTCTCGGGGAGAGCTGGCAAGACTGTACAGTGATGACCCCCAGGTTTAAGGGTCTCCACAGTCATTCAGGAAGCTGGCTTACCCCTTTCGCTAAGCGGTGCTGAAGTGGGGCCACTCCTTGCTCTGCTTTTCAACAAGCCTGCCAGAGTCCTGGGAGACCGGGAGAGGGACAGAGGGAGCAGTGCTGCCCATGGGGACAGAGAGCGGCCGCACCTGGAAGTGGGGGCGCTGCCTGAGGGCCACTGGGTTAGGAGGGCATGACACTCAGGGCCAAGGACACAGACCCTCCCCACACTCCAGCCGGTGGCACAATCTCCTGCTGTTTACCAGAAATAAGGCCTTCAACCTGTCCACAGGCTTTGGGTAAAATGCCAGCAGCATCCCTCATAACTAGCTGCTTGCATTTATTTCACACACTTAACTGCCTCCGTTGTTGACTGACTCATTGACTTGGTAGCTCCCCGGGGCTCCTGACATCAGCCTCCTATGTGGCGTGGGTGCCAGCATGCCGCACCGTTTAAAGCTCTGCTTCCCCTGCTGTCTGGATGTGTCCTCCCTTTTGATAAATATGCGGGGATTGCATCCTCCTTTATTACTACCAGGATGCTCAGGCAAAATTAAAATTGAACTATCTTCATTATGTAGCCTTTATCAGCCACATATTTTTTAAATGTTTTCAAATTGAGATATAATTTCCACATCATAATACTCACTCTTTTAAAGGTTAAAATTCAGTGGTTATTGGCATATTCACAAAGTTGTACAACTATCAACTCTTGTTTAACTCCAGAACGTTTTCCTCGCTCCCAAAAGACACCCCAGGCCTGTCGGCAGGCACTCCCCGATCCCCCCTTTCCCCGGCCCTGTTCGTGGCAACCACGAACGTACCTTCTGTCTCTGTGGGTTTGCCTGTCCTGGACATTCCTGGTCAATGGAATCACACAACATGAGGCCTCTGTGACTGACTTCCTCCACTGAATGTTTTCGAGGTCTGTCCATCATGTAGCTCGAATCAGCTTCCCAGTGTATGGACATACCACAGCCTGTCCATCCACTCAGAGCGGGTGGACACCCGGGTTGTTTCCTCGCCCTGTGGAATGGATTCTGTGGCCCCTGACCACACCTGGGACTGACAACCACAGAGGGGCCCTGATCCGTGTGGGAGTGAGACTGGCCCTCTCTGAGTCACTCCCTCGTCAGGGGAGCACTCAGATTCAGTTGATGGTGACAGGCAGTGGACAAACACTCTGTCCAGAACTTGCTCCTTTGGCTTAGATGTCAGAGTTTTACTCCCCAGACACTCTCAGAGACCCAACCAAACTAAGACCAACTAGGCCTTGCCCTGGGAGCAAAAGCCTTGAGGGTAGAAGAGGCCAGGACAGGAGCCCCAGCCAGCACAGCCTGAGCCGCCCCACTGCACCCAATGCCCGGCCAGTCAACCACTCTGGAAGCTTGCAGCAGCTTCAGGCCAGCGAAGGTCCACAGGAATCGGGCTCCTCTCAGTTTTCCTCAGGCTTCTGGGTCTCCAGCTGGTTCAACGAGCAGCCCGGGCAAAGAAAATGCAAATCCTCACGCCTGGAAAAGGGATACATATAGCCTCACGCACCTCCCACAAGTGTCTCCACTAGAACCTCAGTTGAAAGACTGCTTGACAGGGCCAAGGCTTTGCCTCCAAGTGATTTTTTTTCTAGACGTTACCCATAGGTCAAACATGTCAGACTTCACTCCTGGCCGCCCCATTCATGTGTGAATTTAGGCAATTCGTTCCAGCTCTTTAAGTCTCAGCTGACTACATATAAAATAGAAGCAATATTTTTCTATAATTGTTGTGAGGATTTAAACACATAATACAGGTAAGCCCTTAGTCTGGGACCTGGTACAAAGTGCCTACTCAAAAAAAAATGCTAGCTATGAAGATGACGATGACGATGATGATGACGGTTGAGGAAGGTGATTATCCAAAGTCAGAGAGCGGGAAGGCGTGCTAACAAGAACTGCTCGGGTTCGTGCCATCCATGCTGCTCCACACACAGAGAGGCAGAGAGCTAGATTTGCGAAGCTCCTGTCCCCAGTGACTACTCAGCAAAGTGAGAACAGCTCTGTTCTGGCTCGGGACCTGCCCCTAGAGAGGGAGATTATCCAGAACCCAGCGGCATTACTGCTCTCTCTCACCAGGGTCACGGGGCCAGGAGGGCGCTCCCTCGGCCTCACGATTCTGCGAGGTTCTCACACGGGCCTGTGCACTTTCTGTTTTCCACAACCCAGCCCTCTGCCGCTTCATTCTGAGTCTCTGTTTAGGAATACAGCACCCCCTGTCCAACCCCAAATCACAGCTGCTACAGGCAGAGTGTCTAGAAACCATGGCAGGGGCAGTCTTCCTGTGGAGAGGTAGGAGGGTCATTAATGGGGTAAGAAAAATCTGGAAATAACATTCACGGTCCTCAAAGAGGCCACGATTGATCCTTGGAAATGAACTTAGAGGCCGAGAGATGCCCTGGGGGGTTGGTTGGGTCTCGTGTCCTCAGTCCAGGATGGGAGAGGCACCCAGTACTGGCAGCTTCGATCTGTCTCGTTTCAGAAATGGCTGTTGCGGAGGGAGCCACTGAGGCATGTGGCTCAGTCACGCTGAGTGACGAAGAGGCGGGTGGGGATAGGAACAGGTAGGCGGCATGGGAGACCAGCCGAAGTGGTCATTTCACTGCTTCTCTGGAATTAGCCCTTTACTCCTTAGCCTGTGCCCAGGGCATGTAAACATGATTGAGAAAATCTCTCTTGAAAGCCAATCTGAATGGCGTTTGAATGGTCTGCTTTGTATTTACTGGGCTCCTTCTCTGTCATGGTGGCAAGACCTCAAACAAAAGGCAAGACCTCAAACAAAAGGGTTACCATAGCCCAGGTCTCTGCACCCAGGGACCACGAGTGGACTCTGTGGAAAGGGCCTGGAGCTCTATGACAACAGAAGGAACTGGTTCTTGGATTCTGAAGGACAGGCACGTCTCTGGAAGAACAGTGCCGAGCTGGCCATCGTGGCGCCGAGCAGTGCAGGACCCACAGCCCCCTGAGTGTCCTTTCGCAAAACAGGGCCCCACACACCGAGCAGTCTTGGGCGTTTGTGGTGTCTGGGAAAGCTCTGTGGAGTTCCCTGGGTGTGTGGCCAGCTCCAGGGCTGCCACCAGCAGGCCAACAGAACACTGCCTTCTTTTCTTGGTCTGAATGGCCGAGGTCTGCCTGGGGCGGATCCCTGGGCATGATGTGGCTTCAGAGGAATCGGCCCCTGGGCCCTGGGGCTCGCTCTGTGCACCTGCAGAGCCGGCTGGATCCCAGGGCTCGAGGGTGGCGAAGAGCATCCTAGCCCCACCCAGTAACTGTGACCACTCCACTGTTTCCCCATAGGCCAGGGTCCGTGACTGTCCTGAAGAGAATTATGGGAAAGCTAATGCACTGTGACCCCACAGAGTCCCTCCAAAGAGCCCCCACTGTCTCCTAGAACACCTTTTTGTCCCCCACCCTGGGGCTCGGATTTTGGAAATGTGGCATTCCCCAAAGAGGTTACCCTGTTGGGGCTGGGCTGCTATTTCTATGACATAAAATGATCTTTAAAGAAAAAAATCTATAGCTCCTTTAAAATCTCATGAAAACTTACCTTCCATAAGGCATTAAGTCTTGAGTTCCTTCCCACCTTCCTCCACCCTAACCACACCTGCCCCGGGCCCCGAGGCAAACACCTTTTCCCTTCCTAAGTGACTACAGTTTGAACTCTGCCAGGTAATGATGTAAAAAGTCAATATTAAAGTAAGTGAAAATGCTAATATTCCTCCCTTGTTTTGAACAGGCACAGAAATTCTTGGCAAGTCAGTGCGTATTATATTCTCTACGTTAGGAGTGTGCACATTTTTTGCACTTGGCTACATGCTGTTGCCACTGTTTGCTTACTTCATCAGAGACTGGCGGATGCTGCTGCTGGCGCTGACCGTGCCGGGGGTACTGTGCGTCCCGCTGTGGTGGTGAGTGTGGCTGCGCCCTAGACAGCCCCCTGCTGCAGGCCAGCGCAGCCTGGGACCCAGAGCCTGGGGCTGACTGAGTGCCCTCTCCCTGGAGCTGGCTGAGGCCGGCCTGAGTGCTGGGGTTTAATTCTCCACTGTCCCACAAAGCACCTTTCTCGGGAGACCCAGAGCCCTCTCGCCCCAGGCTCTCCCCACTCTCTCTGCTGTCGGTGGTTGTTTTCATTTGCGGAGATGGTCCTGTTGAGTTTTTTTGTATTGAACTGCATTCCCTTGCTCTTTTGACACTTTTCTCTCTCTGGGAAATCTCTTTCTCCTTATGGACTCAACTAACAGTTTCTGTCCTCAGGCATCTGAGAATTACTTTTGTTTAATGAGTTGTTATAGAAATTTTCTCTCCTCCCTCAACCCTCCAGCCCAATTTTGACACATCAGTATGGGAACCCCAAAGACCGCAGACGCAGCCCCAGTTCCACGCACTGTGGTACGTGGGAGATTTCAGGAGGCAGAACGGATTAAGGAAAGGGTAATAAGGTCCCGTCTATGCCCTCTTTTTTGGGATTCCCCATTTCTTTGGTTTTTTACATTTAAGCAAGAGGAAAGGGGATTTCTTCCATCACTGGCTCTGGCTTGATCTCTCTCTCTCTCTCTAATTCTTTTTTGTTTGCTTTCATGACATCAAAGTCAAATCTCCCAGCAGGGTCTGGTTTTACTGAACTGTTTGATCTCTACCCGCTTACACACAATGAACATTTCTTGGATCATTTTTTGGAACTCACAGGTCTGTACTCATGGTTGCCCTGTCCTTTTGACACACTGCCTGGGAAGTGGCCTAGAAGGTTCTTATCTTGCCATGAGTGTTAGGCAGCCATAGAGGCTGATAGGTAGTACATCTTGGCCTTGTCAGACCAGATGGCTGAGGTTGGACCCACTCCAAGCTACTGTCCTCTAACGACCTCTAAGACAGCTGTGGTTTACCAGTGTCCATTTTTGGCATGGGTATGTATAAGGGGAGGGAGTCCTTTTTTTTCCCTTACTGCCCTGGAATTTGAGAGACAGTGTGTTAAAGATTAGCTCCGATTTAGATTCGGAGGTTTCCTCTGGAACCCGGTCCAAGGGTCAGGAAAGCTTCTGGTGAAGGAGGGCATGCCATTATCGACACGGCTCCACCTCCGAGGGAAGCAGACGCCCCAGATCTACAAGATCAGGGAGCTTTCTGGAATGAGAGTCACTGTCATCCTCCTCGTCATTGTCGTCATCATCATCACACCCTCCCCACAACCTCCTGGCTGACCGAACCTAGTAAAAACGGTGTTGGCGACCCAAGAGTCTCTGAAGACATAAGATAAGATTATTCATAGGTTATTTTCTGCCTCTTCAGATGAATGATTTCAGTCATTGATGTTCCCTGGCTCTAGTTGTCCTTTTGGCATAAGAGACCAGTACTTTTAAAAGATGTTCTAATCAAACTTTTAGTAGTATAATTCCATGAGAGAGAGAGAGAGAATGAAAATAGAAGGGTTCTAATCAGCTGGAAGAGATTAGTTGGGATTTTAATTTGTGGGCCTTGGCTCTTTGCCTTGGGACCAACTAGCATGGGGAGGATGAACTCTGATGGGTGAGGCCCTGAGTTTCCAGCCGAGAAGGCCCATCCCCTGAGGAGTGGCCTCACTCTTGCCCTAAGGAGAGTTCTTTCTCCACTGCACACGGCTGGGCCAGGAGTGCTCCTGGCTGTGGACATGCTGTCCCGGGGCCAGCACCTCCCAGAGGGAGGCAGCCCGGGGCCAGCAGCATGCTCACCCTAAAAGGTTAAAACAACAGCTTATCATTTTCCTTTAAGAACAAAATCGCTTTATTCCGAACATCTCATCCTTATGAGTGGGCCTTCCTGAAGCCATGTTCCTCCGTCCCCTGGGCTGGGATGATGTGGGGGATGCCTGGGCTGCTGGCTCCCCGCCGCCTGCTCAGTGTGGGACAGAGGCTCTCCAGCAACACCCTGCCCTGTTCCTTCTGGATTGAAACTACAGAGAGCCTGTCCTTGGCAGCCCGGTTTGGTGCTCCACTGCCTTTTCACATGGTGGGCTAGACTTGATTCTTCATGAACCAAAACAAGGGGGCTGTTGTTTTGAGTAGGTGGGCTGGAAACAGGAGGGGAACCTGCACAGAATCACTGCAAGAGGCTTGGAATGTTTTACACCCCAAATTCCCTTCAGAAGGCTTGGCAATAAGCGGCCACAAGCACGAGTGGAGTACGCAGTACGGGTTTGGGGTGGGGAAGGAGCCGACAGATGCAACGTGGGGAGAGTCTCGCGATATCGAGCTGCCTATATAGCAGGCACCAGACGCGGTGGTGGCCCTCAGGGCCTGCAGTGAGGAAGGCGGACGTTGTAAAGAACAACCTGGCTGGGGAAGGATACTGCTCGGAAGTAGAAGCACCCAGGACGCACGCAGTGACTGTGCAGTGAGACCTCTCATTCCGCACTGTGACGGTAGCCACCAGCCACATGCTGCTTTTAAAATTAAAATTAAAGGAAATAAAATTGGAAATTCATTTCCTCAGTCGCCCTCATCGCACTAGCTCAAAGCCACGTGCAGTTAGTGGCTACTGTCC
Source organism: Trachops cirrhosus (assembly GCA_028533065.1). Taxonomy (NCBI): domain Eukaryota; kingdom Metazoa; phylum Chordata; class Mammalia; order Chiroptera; family Phyllostomidae; genus Trachops; species Trachops cirrhosus. The sequence continues at coordinate 31,341,472 of CM052546.1, read as the reverse complement.
TGGACCGCCCAGCCCTGACTACGGAAGGTCAGTGAGCTCACATCATCACAGCCGCTACAGGGGCCCAGTAAGGGCGTGTCTGGAGAAGCGCGAACCGGGTTCAGTTTTCAACCACGGCGGGAGCAGGCTGGGGCAGGCCGCTGGGGCTTGGCCACTGGCCGAGTCGTGTTTTGCTCTGAGAGCACTCGTACCAAGGCTCTGGAGGGGCCCATTTAATCATAGGGAGCCTCCGAATCTGCTACATGGAATATACTTTCTAGGACCACTAAGTACTGAGAAATAGGTAAGGAAAACACAAGCTGGCAGAAGAATAGCTAAACGATTCTAAGATGTAAAAATTAGGAAAGAATTTAAAAATGTAAATAAATATGTGCATGATACAAAGAAATAGAAATAGAAAGGAAAAGAAAAATTAGCAAAGAGGAAAAGTCAACTGTGTTTGACCATCAGTTAAAATGCAGAAAGATTGTATAATTTAAAAAATTAACTTTCTAGACATTTATTTTGAAAACAACAACAACAACATTGGGTGTCTCCCAAAAACTGGTTTGGGCGCTCCCTGGCCTGGGAATCTGCCGCCACTCGAGAGGACAGCCCCCAGGCCGGTGTCTGCACACCCGCCTGCTCCTCAGACCGCAGCAGAAGCCGTCCTTACCACAGTGAACTTGAGAGCATCTCCGGCTGGGGCACCCGGGAGTCTCCTCGGGCTGGACGTGTGGCAGGCATCAGTCTGTGCTTCTCTCACGAGCCACCCTTGGCTGTTAGGCCTTGGGCGGCCCTCTCCAGCCGCCCTGGCTGAGCCACGCGCACTGCGAATGGTAGCCCTCGCGGTCTGGTCCGCGCCTGGCCTCCAGCACAGCTGGTGGTTGGCCTTGTGATTTGATCGTAACTTTGAAACGCAAAGGTGCTCTTATTTATTCTTATAATCAACAGAAATTGTATGAGGCCTCGTTCCCCTGATTTTCCTTAAAAAGATAAACAAGAATTTTACAAAATAGAAATTGAAATTCTTTCGGAGGCCAACTTACAGTTAATATCTCACACCCTGCCATTGTGAAAAATTATAAACCATTAAAAATGAATTCTAGGTTTATTCCTGAATCTCCCCGGTGGCTGATATCCCAGAGAAGATTTGGAGAGGCCGAAGCTATCATCCAAAAAGCTGCAAAAATGAACAACATAGCTGTGCCGGTGGTAATTTTTAATCCTGTGGAGGTAAGTAAGCATTTGCAGATGTTTCTCTTTGAGGTCGGCCGCACATTTTTTATTTTATTGCATTTAAACTTAATTCAATATGCTTTGCCCACCACGTACCAAGCTCTGTCCATGAACACTGACTGAGCTCTGAGATAAAACCCACCTCAAAGGACTGTGTGTGAACTAAGTGCGACAATATGTGTAAACTGCTTAGCAGAGAGCAAGTATTAACTAATATCAGTTCCCTTCCCTTTTGCAAGTTTGTTTCCAACTTTTTATTGGTATCACTCTATACTATGGACGCAGCTATATACTGGTGATTTTTGAAGGTCCAGATGTAGTGCAGAAATGTGTTTGAGGGGCATTCCACCACGCACTCCCCAGTGAGCCCTGGCTCTTAACAAGGCCTGCTGAGGAAGCTGTGTCTGTCTTTTGTCTTGCTGAGTCACCTCTAGAGCTTTAAGGCCTGAGGACTCGCCCTGCGGGCAGGAGGCCCTGAGGAAAAGCTGATATGCTGTGGAAGCAGCCACCCTTTCTGACAGTCAGAGAGAACTCACAGTGTTCTCGGCCATGCCCTGCACTGGCCCCCAAAGAAAACCAACAGTAGACACAGTTCCTGTGTTTAAGGAGAGTGGAATGTCCCGAGAGCGTCCAGAGGTTTGGATGAAAGATACACGGTGACATGAGGGAGGAAATGCTAAGTAGCCAACGAGTGGACACTGTGACAGAAGAGAGAGAGAGAGCCGAGTGGCTCAGGGCCGAAGAGGCAGGTCCAAACCAGGGAGAGGATGGGGCAGTGCGTTCCTGGCTAAGAGAAGGGGAGGGGCTGCTCAGGACATGAGGATGGTGGCCACAGCGACAGTATGCAAGTCTGCAGGGCTCTGTGGAGGTTGGTGGGCATGCCCACACTCCACCCCAGGGCCGCCTCCATCCCTGGCCTCCAGGACCTTTGACAGAAGCAGATACTCTGGCAATGGCTGGAGGATTAATTACAGTGGCCATGAACCCAAGCTCTCAGAGGGCTGCCAGGACAAACATCACTTAATCCTTCGCTCTTCAGACCAAGAATTCCATTCTCAACTGTAGTCAGTTCAACTGGATGCAAAAATAACATTGGGAGTGTCTGACACTTCTGCATCTCAGGGCTGTGCTGGATATTTCCTGGGATTTATTGGATATGCAGTCAGATTCCTGTCTTTGAGGAACTTACAGTCTAGTCGCAGAGATCGGAACTACGTGGATAAATGCAACCACGAAGCACATTCTTATACATAAGAATGAAGTCCAGTGTTCAAACGCATGCTCTGACAGTGCCTTTCTTCCTGCCACGAAGCACGCCGCACCTGAACTACACCATGGCGAGGACGGGAGCTTGTGCTTTCCCGAGGCCAGTCATCTCCCCTGCTCACCTCTCAGGTGGGGTCCTCTTTCAGAGGATCCGCAGAGCCGTGGGCCAGCAAATGCAGCCTGCTCAGGGTGCTGATGGACAGAGATCCTATCAGGTGCCAGCCACCGTGTTCAGCTCGTTTCATGTTCATGCTAGCTGTGGGCCCATTTCTCAGGAGAGGAAACTGAAGTACAGAGAGGTGAAGTAATTTTCCCAGACTCACACAGCTAGAAGTCTCACTAGGTCTCTCCAGTGCATGCACTTACCTGGGCTTTCTTATCTGATGGAAGAGGCAACACATTAACTTGGACAGGAAAGAACCTAAAGTAGTATCATCCTGGCCAGCAATCCCAAGCTTCTCTGACTTCCTTTCTGAAGCACCTTCCACCTGCTAGTGGGGCCTGGTCCAAATGCTGGCTCCACAAGGCCAAGCACAAGCCCTGGATACAAGACTGTTCTTGTCCTGAGGTTTCCAAACGTGGCTGCTTATCACAATCACCCAAGGGGCTTAAAATACAGACTCTCAGGCTTCTGGGCCCCAGGAAAGAATCCAGTAAAGCAGGTTTGGGGTAGGACCTGGCAATCTGCATTTTCACGAGGGCCCTGTGGAAGCACCAAGTGCTAGCACAGACCTGACCCACGGGTCCCCTCTGTGCATGGCATTGCTCCCCAAGCCCTGCAGCCTCCCTCCAGCTAAGCGGGGGCTTTGCTTTGCTGTCATCTCAGAGAGTAGCACACCCCAAACAGTGTAAAAGAAACAAGATAATAGGCCTGCCCGAGTCTTCCCGAAAGAAGGGTGCTGCAATCTGGGGAACACCTGCTGCAAAGGCAAGGCCAGTGGCCTAACTGCTTTCCTCACAGAGCCTTCTCCCCAGCCCCATCGCACGTGCACCCCGGGGCCATGGAGCCCCATCGCACGTGCACTGCGGGGCCACGAAGTCCTTGCAGTCCTTGCGTTTCATCCCAAGGAGATTCCCCACCTCAAAGCCTGTGACTTTTAGTTTCAATACGCATAAGCTTGGCTAGCTAAGTTCCTCACACAGTGCAAGTTAACAGGTAGATTAGGAGTAAAGGAGGGAAGCCCATTGATAGCAGTAAGAAATGGCCACTCCCCACTGCCAGCCAGCACCTTCGCCTCCATGGCGTGGGGACACTGTCAGCAGTTAGAATGTGCTAGGCATGCACATAGCCCAAGTACTATGCTAAGCTTTATGTATATGATCTCATTTGATCTTCTCCCAATTATATTACAGAGAAGTAAATGGGGGCTCGGAGAGGATAACTAGTAACTTTCCCAAGGTCCCAGAGTTAACCCAAGTCTGTTCTGACACGGAGACGTCAGCAAGAAAAGTATAGAAAGCAGAAAGGGCCCTCAAGGCGGTTTGGGTCTGTATGGCGCTGCCTGTGCAACAGGCATGGCTCAGGGTGATTCAGGACCCGGAGCAAGGAGCACGAGTCAGGGCGAGGCTACGTTAGCAGGCTTTCTAGAAAGAGACAGCGGAGCCATTGTTATATATTTAAAAGGTTTCTGTCTGAAATGGGCCACAAACATTTTTAAAAATTAGAATAAAGCATCATATATGTAGATGCCCTTCCCTGCGAATTCCAGACTTCTAAGCATATTCAAGGTAAAGTGAGAGTTACATGCGTAAGTGTTTTTCCACATTGTCATGGCCAAAGACACTTCCTCACTACCTCTTAATCTCCTGGTTATTTGCATTATTTTAGCTACAGGAGCTAAAGCCCCTGAAGCAACAGAAAGCCTCCATTCTGGACCTGTTCAGGACTAGGAACCTTGCCACCATAACCATCATGTCTTTGCTGCTATGGTAAGTCACTGGTGACCTGGAAGTGTGGCACGCAGCACATAAGATTCCACCAATTTGCTTTAATTCAAGGGAACATCAGGGCAAGGCCTGCGTCTTCCTAAGACAAAACAGAAGTTCTCAAATTTTAAGTTAATTGGAGATGCCTCAATTCAATTCAAGGGACTGGACATTAAAAAAGAAAAGTCACAGGGAACAATATTTAAGTCTGCAGTAAGCCCACCAGGAAAGGGTCCCTCCCCTCCTAAAGTTATTGGGATTAAGACTGATTAAGCATGTGCCCTGGCCGGGGTGCTCAGTTGGTTGGAGCGTCATCCTGTGCACCAAAGGGTTTTTGGGTTTGATCCCCGGTCCGGGCACATACAGGAGGCAACTGATCAATGTTTCTCTCTCACATAGATGGTATTCCCTCTCTCTCTTTCTCACACCCTTCCTCCTTCTCCAGTCCTCAGATGAGGATAAAAAAAAAAAAGACTAATGATGTCCCTGGTGCCTGAAGTGGATACGCTAATTCAGTTCCTGCTTCTTGAAGCTTTGCTGGCAATTGACAGTGAGGTTAGAATAACCTGAACCCCTACTGCCCGTATGTGAGTTTTGACAAGCTTTTCATACCTGCCAGTTACGAGCTAACAAGACATTGAAATAATGAATCGACTTGTACACTAGATTTAATAATGGATCTGCCAAGAAATGAGGAAGAAGAAACAAAAAAGGTGCCTACCCCGTGACGGCAGCAGCAAAAATGGTCATCAGAATTAGCAGGTTCAGACGGCAGCTCATCTATTTATTGGATCGTCCTGCTCTGCAGTTCGAAGAAATCAGTGACAGAGCTTATGCTTAAGCTTATGACTAAGTTAAGCAAGTGTGTCCAGGCACCTGGCTTCCCTCCCTCACGGTAGGCCTCCTTAGTTCCCACCTGTCAGCACAGTCGCTGGGTTTTTATTGGAGCCGCTCTTACTACCAAATGTGAAAATCAGTAGGGTTCGTAGAGCAATGAAGTCTAATTTTTGGCTGCGTTTTGGATTAGCCGCTGGGCTACCCAACCTAGTTAAGTATGTATAAAAATATCCAACCGTGTCCTGGAAAGATTTTTCAGCTATCCTCTGCTTTTCATGCTAATAATAAGCAAATTCTGCAAAGGGGTGTCTGTCTGCCTAGGGCACTAAAAGTTTTCCACAGAGAAGCTTTTATGCAGATGTCAACTGTAATGACAGGACACGTGGTGTGCACTTTGTGATACTTTCAAGAATCATGGGACTTTCACTCTTTTCCCTAAAGCGAGTTTTAGTAGATCCATTGGAATTTACAGTGAGTGGATCCCACAGTATTACCTCCTTCTCTTCTTCCTCCTCCTCTTCCTCCTCTTCTCCCTCTTCTCCTTCTTATTTTTTGATAAGAATGAAGTGTGGATTTTATGTTCACTGACATACATTCTTTCTTCAAATAATAGCTCACAGGGAATGAGGGTGTACAAAGTGTTCTGGAAATATCGAAATGTAAGATCAACTGGACTGAGACCAGTATTGCATATCGGTGTAGCTGGACCCCCACCGTCCAATGGAAGGTTCTGCAGCAATGAAAATGTTTTTACCTGCATTGTCCGCTATAGTAGCCACTAGCCACAGGTGGCTACTCAGCAACTGAAGTGTGGCTAGTGCGCCAGAGGAACTGACTCCTTGATTTTATTTAAAGTTATTTAAATAAAAGTAAATAAATTTATTTACTTTTAAATAGCCATGAGTAGTTTGTGGCTACTTATAGGAAAACAGAATCTAGACCACTTCTTGGCCATTAGGAAAGTTTAGAGTAATTCAGGCCATTCTTTCATCATTTTGTTTTTTTGTTCTGTCTTTTAGGATGCTAACCTCAGTGGGTTACTTCGCTCTGTCTCTCAACTCTCCTAATTTACATGGAGATGCCTACTTGAACTGCTTCCTCTCTGCCTTGATCGAAGTTCCAGCGTACATTGTAGCCTGGCTGCTCCTGCGAACCCTGCCCAGGCGTTACATCATAGCTGGCGTGCTGTTCTTCGGAGGAGGCGTGCTTCTCCTAATTCAGTTGGTACCTGCAGGTAAGAAGTTAACCAATGTTAACAGTCTAATGGAAAAGATCCACACCTTGACTTAGGCTAATTACCAGTCACCGTCCCCTACTTATGTAACCTCTATGTCATATACCATTCATAAGTCAACTGGACAAATGATTGCTAGCTATGTGATTTCCTGTGTTCAAACAAACATCCCTCAAATGGATGAGTCAGCCTTGGAGACTTAGAAATCATTACCTGCAGAGGAAAAATCACGCTCCCAGGCACCCCCTTCACAGAAACATTCACCTAAACCCTCAAACCTCTTTCTCGAAGTCACAACCCTAATTCCCAGTTTCTTGATACTTTCAAACCTTTTCTTGAGGTGTATACTTGAGTGCTAGAGTTGGTAGTACATGCCAGCTCCCATATAGATTCAGTGATTTTGGGGGTCTATAATGTTTCAGTTAAAGAGCACGCAAAGGGACATGTGTCCCTCTTCCCTATGTCTCTCTCCTGTTACTAAAACATTAAGGCAACAGGTTATTGACATGTAGTATCATACATAGAAATATGTATTTCTTAATAATAATAAACAGGATAGAAAGGATTGGTCCTTCTCTTTGAAAATTAAACTGAACTATGTTAACATGCTGACAATTTACTGTGAAAGTCCTGTAACAAATAAAAGCAGACGCAGGTCTCTGAATGCACACATTTTCTAGAGTAACAGTCGAGTGAAGTGCACAGCGACCCCTCACTCTCCATCTTTGTCCATGTCGATGGTTGAGACATTTGCAGAGAACATGTTATTTGGGGAATAGCTTTGCATTGTAAAAAAAACAAAAACAAAAACAAAAACAAGCTTGTTCAAGCAAAGAGGAAGATAAAAGCAACTGAGCTGAGACCTATCACCTCTGAAAGCGCCTCTGTTTACGCGGGGTCTCTTTTCCAGATTACTACTTCTTGTCCATCAGCTTGGCGATGTTAGGGAAATTCGGGATCACCGCTGCCTTCTCCATGCTGTATGTCTTCACCGCCGAGCTCTACCCAACGCTGGTCAGAAACATGGCCGTGGGGGTCACGTCCATGGCCTCCAGAGTGGGCAGCATCATCGCTCCCTACTTTGTGTACCTTGGTGAGAGACATCTTAGCCATGTGTTCTTTTTTAAATATATAAAAGTAATATATTTTCACTGTGAAAAATTCAAAGAGCATAGAAAGTACTGGAAAAAGTACTCTCTTCTCTCTTAGCTCCCCAAATCACAGCCCTAGAAGTGATTAGTATTAACAGTTTGGTGAGTAGCCCTTCAGACTTTGTATGTGTGTATATATATTTATATATATATAACATATATATGTTTTAATATAAATATATTAAACAGAAAAAATTACATGAATATTGTTTCACAACTTTTTTAACTTAACATGTATCAGACTACCTTTATTGGTATATATAGTTCTCATACCTCTTTCTAGTTAGGGCCTAGTCTTCCACTGTATGTATATACATAATTTAGTTAACTAGGTTCAATGGATGGACGTTGAGGCAACATCCAGGTTTTTGTTATTACAGAAAAATACTACCACGAACATTTTCTTATGCCCCTGCACCCTTTGTTTGATTGGTTATATTTGGATTCATAGATTGCTGGAGCAATTTTAAAATATTAGGGATATTGCCGAGTTAACCTCTAGATATGGAACCAATTTACAACCCAACTGTCAATGCAGGAAACATGCCTGTGTCTCCGTATCTTCACCAGCAATGAGGATTATCCAGTTTTTTAATCATTGATCATCTGTTATGTGAAAAATGGGTATCATTGTTTCACTTCCACTTCTTTAATTATAATGAGGTTGAACATTTTTGTATATTTATTGACATTCTATTTATTTCTCAGTGACCTGGCTGTTTGTGTCTTTTGCTCATCTTTCTACTGGCTTTTTTCCAACTTTTTGTCTTTGATTTGTGAGAGGTCTTTGTAATTGGAAAAAAAATAGTCCTTTGTATATACATTGTAAATATTTTTCCTAGTTGCCCTGGTAGCTTAGCTTGTTAGAGTGTCATCCCAATTCACCAACATTGTGTGATCAGTCCTCAGTCAGGGCACACACAAGAATCAACCAATGGATGAGTGGAACAACAAATTGATGTTTCTCTCTCTCCCAATCTCTCTCGCTCTCCCCTCTCCTCTCCCTCTCTTAAAAAAATCAACAAAAAATTAACATTTTTCCTAGTTTATCATTTACATTTTGACTTTATGATATTTTTTTCAGTGCAGGAAATTTCATCTTTTATATCATAAATTTATCAAGCTGAAAAAACACCCCAGAGATACCTTAGGGGGATGTCCAATGGATGCACTGTCTGGCACTCCAAGCCTAATCCTCCTCATTGAGGACCCTACTGATGAGAGATGTATGCACACCTCCTTATTTTTCCTGGGCATCCATTGGTTACCTACTAGTTTGAACACACAGACACAAACACACACACACACACACACATCCCCAAAGAATACATGAATTCTCAGAAAAGGTACACGAAATCCTCAGAGAAACATCTTCCTGCCTTAAAGATCCTCTGCATGGCTGCCCTGAACAACACCCAAGAAAACACATTATTGTGTGGAATGGAGTCATTTCCCCTTTGTTCTTCCCTATACTTCCAAATTATGCATCTATAGTCTCACTGGCACATAGAAAATGGAGGAGTCTGAGACAGAGCTTCCGATTTCACAGTCACTACTCCTGTTAGTGACACAGAGGCCTCAGAAAAGTTTCAAGATCAATGTTTTTTGTCAAATAAAATTCTTGGGTGTGTTGTTCCTCTGTCATCTCTGTATGCAGATAGGCAGCAAAATGGGGATCTATTATTCTGCTGAGTGGCACCGCAGAATTGGAGGGGTTCTTCCAGTTACGTAGAAAACCAAGACTTGCTGCAAAAAGAAACCAAAGCAGTGCTTTCATAGTGTCTGACATTTATTGATTTAAATTGGGTGGAACATATCACTTACATTTTTTTTATAGAGTCTCATGACTCTGTGGGCCTAGCTTTCCACCACAGCATACTGGATGGGGCTAAAGCAAAGGTCACGCCAGTCATGCTGGCCCGTCCCTGTCTCTGCAACATCCCGGTCCACCTCTTTCCCCTTGATGTTCTTCCATCCCCCTATCTCCAGTTTCCTCTGCCTTCAGAGGTGAACTTTGCTAGGCAAAGATTTCTATCAAAGGAACATCTGTCACACATGGTTAAATAGTAGCCTAGCGAATACCAGTTGACATGAAAAACCTTCTGATCGTGCAAAATCAAGTAGGCAAATCACGATGGAAATGCTGGGACAATGGCATCTGCCAAAAACAAATGGTGTAACTTGCATACTTTTTAACTCCTGAGAATGTTCCTATTCCAAACTGTTGCCAAACACTGCTTGGGACCTTTACGCAATGATTCTTGAGCGTGTCTGGAGAGTCCCTGCATCTAAGTGTTGTCCCGTGCCTTACAGGAGCTTACAATAGACTTCTGCCCTACATCCTCATGGGCAGCCTGACCATCCTGATCGGAATCATCACTCTGTTTTTCCCTGAAAGTTTTGGGATGACTCTACCAGAGACCTTAGAGGAGATGCAGAAAGTGAAATGGTAAGTGGAACTTTAAAAAATGGTATCAAAATTCCTCAGAGAGAATAAGCATGCAAGAGTGGCTAGGGGTTTCTTGAAAAGAAGAGTAGTAAGTGGAGAGTAGCTCTTTCATAAAATAAAGCATATTATTGAGCAATGGTGGTGAAAACAGTGTGCTAGTGGTGTAGGAATAGAAATCACTGGAATAGAGTTCAGAATTAAACCCAAGAAACTATGAGAATTCAGCATGTGATGAAAAGTAGTAATTCAAAAGCAGTGGGGGAGAGTTAGATTATTCCGTGCCAGATGTGAGAATATTTAGCTAGCCATTTTGGATAACTAAAAACTTGAGTCTTCTTCGAAATGCATCAATATAAATTCCAGAAAGATTAAAAATTGAGGTCTAAAAACATAAAATCATAAACACCACAAAAGAAAGCATAAAGATTTTTATAATTTTCAAGGAGGCCTTTCTGAGCATGATATGAAAAGCAAACAGCCATAAAGGAAAAGATTTATATATCTGATTATGTAATTTTAGAAATTGTTGGCACAATAAAAAAAAGAAGCCATAAATAAAGACAAAGGTCAACAAGCCAGGAGGAAAATATTTGCAACATGCAGTATGAACTCAGGGCTACTTATACCTAATAAACATAAAGCTCTTAGTGATTAGTAGGGAAAAAGACAACCAGTAGGAAAGCTAGCAAAGGTCATGAACAAGCAGGTTACAGAAAAAGACATTTCAGTGGCAGATAGAACACTTCAGTATCATTGTTTTTGGCTTATGAGATTGTGAGAGGTTTTCCTCCTGATACCAATCAGTTCTGGCACCAACTGGCCTATAATTTAATTCATTTCTAAGGTAACTACCTGGAGTTTGCAAACCTGTGCATTCCACAGGTTTGAGGGTTTAGTCCCCCAAGACTGCCCTCACTTCAGATTCCTGTCCCAAGTCTCAGGTCCCCAGGTGATCCACACTTCCGTCCAACTTGGCTACAGAGTTGGTGCTTCCGCAAACCCCTTCCTGAGTAATTTGCTAGAAGGACTCACAGAATTCAGGAAAACACTTGCCGTACCATCAGTGGTTTATCGTAAAGGATACAAATGAAGAGCCAGTTGAAGAGGTGCACAGGGGGAGGTCCAGAAGGGTCCAGAGTGTGGGAGCTTCTGTCCCGCAGAGTTGGGGGGTGCCCCCAGCCCCGCACATGGGTGCATTTGCCAATTCAGAGACTCTCCAAACCCAGGGTTTAGGGGGTTTTATGGAGATTTCATCACATGGACATAGGCAGGGTCAATTATTAGTCCTATCCCCAACCCTCTATTACCCCATGGAGGTTGGGGGATGGGGTGAAAGTTCCAGGCTTCCAATCAATCAAGGCCTGGTTTTGTGGGCGACCGGCTGCCATCCTGAAGTTATGTAGGGAAGCCCAGCCAAGAGTTGCCTTGTGTGCACAAAAGACAAGACACCCCTCTTACCCTTATCTCTCAGGAAATTACTGGAGATTTATGAGCTCTATGTTGGGAATGGGGACAAAATCCAAATATCTTTCTATGGCACCACAGAGTGGCAAAGATTTAAAGATAGGTGGTATGGTAGGAGAAGTTGAGGTTCTACAATGAAAGTGCCTGGCTTCAAACCCCACCTCTGCATAAATTTGGGGAAATTTAACTTTGGGCAAACTTAACTTTCGCTACACTTCAGTGTGCCCATCCGTTAGATGGGGAAAGTTCTTACGGCTACTGCCAGCTTGTACAAGACGACGTGTGTCCGTGCCCGTCCACGACAGAGGGCCTCCATCACGGGGATGGATTCCGGCCCCCGACAGAGTGTGAGGAGACGTGCCCGTTGCTGATGAGTTCTTTTCTTGTAACAAAACGATACAACCGTTTCGATATCAACTTTAACTCACCAAGAACTTCATTCTTACTAATCCATCCTTCCCACAGGGAAACTAAATTCTGGGTTTTGTTTATGTTTACTTGAGAAAGTGACTCCAAATATTCAAAATCATAAAATATTAGCTCTAGACCCCTGAGGTTCGTATAATTACTTGTTCATTGATGAGAAACGTTTTTCAGTGTCAGTCTAGCATTTAGAGAAGAGAGTCTTGAATATTTAATTTTCTCTAGCACCTAACTTATTTTCAGGTTCAGGTTTGGGAAAAAACCAAGAGATTCCATGGACAGTGAAGAAAATCCCAAAGTTCTAATAACTGTGTTCTGATAAAATTTCCACCCCACCTGGTGAACTGGAAAATGGATACACGAGACTCTGAAGAAACCAAAGCCTTTCCTGATGACGTGGAACAACTGTGACCATGAACAGACCCTGCTGTTGAGAAATGCTTGTCGTATAGCAAGTTCTGGACTGCTCTTCCAGATAATCTCCTTATTTTTTTAAACTAACCATTTCTAGACAGTCCTCCTTACTAATTCATTTGGTGAAACGGGTTTGTAAGAGTGTTTGAAAATGTGTTGGTTAAGGACTGGTCAGTGTGTATAAAGATTAACACTCGGTTCCAAACATACAACTCAGCTCTCCAAATAAAAAGAATATCATTATAGCAACACAACTCTCAGGTGACAGCAGTGTGTGTGTGTGTGTGTGTGTGTAAGTGAACCAGCACATTCCAAATTATAGTCGTCTCTGCAAGTGGACTCATGTGCTGCTATAATCGAATGACTACATGCAGCATTCCAAGCCAGAAAAGTTTATACACTCCTTTGAGAGGAAGTGATGGCTGGTGTTAACAGTATTTTGCAGGAGATCAAGTAGGCCCTGGCTCCTGTGGCCCATGGGCCTTTAAGAAGGGAACGGATGCAGGTCCTCACTGCGATGGCGGTGGCTATAGCTCACAGTTCAATGAGCTGCCTTTGTTGTGCTCTTTTTGAGCACGGGACTAAGCCTCCTGTTTCCTAAGACTGGCTTAGGAGATATTTTCCTGGGAAACAGAATCAGCAAAACCACGAAGCAGTTAAACTGGAAGAGATGGTTCGTGTGCCCCACAGCCGGGGGGTCAGCCCCCAGGAAGAAGGCTGTCCAAGCCAGCCATCTAGGAAGCCTTTTTACAACACTTCCCGTTAACACGCCTTCCTAAGCACGGTATGCGGCTGTATCCTGTCCAACCAGGGCTGTGTCTGACCAGCAGTAGAGGAACCTCTGTTCCATGAATGAGTGGCGTAAAAGAGAAAGCTACCATAAGCTCAGAAAATGAATGTCAGCTCGGTGTCACACCATGTTGTAGGCAGGCCGAGATGACAACATAGGCAGAAGGCACCCGTGGAGACTTGGGAGTGGCGTGCTTTCATTGGCTGTGGCTTCTCTGACAGCAGCACAGCGACAAGCTACTACCGATGACTCTGCAACACATCCAGGGCTACGGCGTGCTTGTACAGATAGGCAGCGCTGTGCGGTAGCAGCATCTCCTCAAAATAATTCTCCCCAAATGTTAACTTTCACTGAACATTTTTCAAATGAATCTTTGATGTAACCTCCTGACACTCTCATTATTCCCCTTATTGATGCGTTCAGTGGATGATCTCCTGACCGAGGATCAAACCTTCGACCTTGGTGTTTCGATGCTCTGATCAACTGAGCTACCTGGTCAGGGCTGCACTCGTTATTTTGAAATTCTTATCTTAAAATTTTCTGATAGGTCAGAATTTTTTCTCTGTACGGATATTTATATCCTACTTACACACTGACTCTATGTTTTGATTCTTACTTAAAATCTACTACAGTGTGTTATAACAGTTTATGCTTTGTCATTGGGGACACAGGTGACAGCTTGATCTGGCTAGTGCTTTTATCTCCCCCATCCATGCAGCCTGTCTGACTGCCATTCCACCCACCCCGCCAGGTGCTAGGCTGCCAGTCCCGGAGGAGGGAGGTCATGCTGACTCCCAACAAGCTCTCCTTGAACTTCATTCCCACCAACAGTGACTGCTCACTCTGCTGTGTTCTTCTGGTGCTTGTTAACCTTATCAGGTGGGCTCCTTTCTTGTTATCCCCCACCCCCACCTCCACATGGCTGTCAGCCTCTTGGAGGCCCGGGACCTTGCCCTGCTTATCTTTTGATAAATATTTAATTAAAACACTTTACAACTCTAGCTTGATAACAATGTTATTTTTGATACATAGATGTTTGAATATTTAAACACCTAAATAGAAATGCTCTTTTTCTAAACATAAGAAGGATGTGATAATTACCTTTTATTGCTGTTTCTATGGGTGCTTTATATTTTTACAATAGCTTCGAAGAGATGACTTTTATAAATCTGTTTATAAAAAAGGCAGCAAGCACCAAATTGATTATCTTTTTGGTGGTTCAAAGGCCAAACTGATCGGTACATGCCAAAATAGTATTTAGTTTAATTCAAGGTATGCTCCTGATTTTTAAAACTACTTTTAAAGCTAGTCTACAAAGCAAATTCCTAAACTTCTTGTGAATATCAGTCTCAGGCTCACAGCCAGCTGCACACTGCAGATTAGAGCGAGGTGCCAGAGGCGTCCTGTCAGCAGAAACTTCACGGATGCGTGTTTTAGCACTCGTCCTTTTCGACACTTCTGAGTAAGTTTTACTGTAGTCATGATATTCTGCTTTTAAAATCCAAGAGATTTAACTAAAAATTCTTATGCTGAAATAGGTTCTGTTCAAGTGGAGGCATGTAAGAAGTATCCACTTTTTGTGTACTAGATATAACCAGCTAGAAAATATTCTGGAAAAAAACGAGATTCCATTCATAATAATCATAAAGACATAAAATACCTAGAAATAATGTTAATAAGAAGTGTATGAATACTAAGTGGGGAGATTATTCCATTTTATTAAGGCTGGAATAGAGACGTGCCATGGAGCTGAATGGGTAGAATGAACGCTCACCTAAGCAACAGGGCCCTCCACCACCTGCCCCACTGTTTAGCTCACCAACTCATCTCCTATCACTCTCCCCCTGCTTTCTGTATTCTGGCTGCCCAGGCCTTGCTCTCTGTGAACATGTTACCCATGCTTCTGTAAGTTCCCTCTAACTGGAATGCTCTTCCCAGGTATCTACATAGCTCGCTCCCTTACTTCCTGTATGTCTTTGCACACGTGTTGCCTGTTTAATACATCCTTACCTGACCACTTCATTTTAAATTGTGTCCTGTTCTTTCTCTGTCCTAACCTTACCCATCCCTGCTTCATTGTTCTCCATAGTTCTTATTGCCCTCTGACATCCTAGCTAGTTTACTTCTTCATTGCATTTCCTCATCAAAGTGCTTCCCTGCATGCCCTGAAGACCACTTCTGTATCCCCAATAGTTAAAACAGTGCTTGTCACATAGTAGATGCTCAATAAATATTTGTTGAAAAATGAGTATTATTATTATCATTATTATAGTTAAAGGGGCAAAAGTAATAATGAGTTTTCAAACATGAAAACATTGGTCAACAAACATGCAATAAACAGTGTTCTGCTTTGCAAGTAACCAAAACAATACTAATTGACGTGACAATGTGGTGCCATTTTTCAACTCACACATTGCAAAGATTACAAAATGACCCTGTTCGATATTGACGGGGGTATGATTAAGTGCACTCTAATATTATTCTGGTGGGTATGTAAATTATTTTAGTTTTTTAGAAAACAAATTGGCAGAGTGTTTCAGAGCCTTAAAATGTTTGGATTTTTTTGAGGTATTAACTCTACAACTAGGAAATAATCAGAGATATATGAAATATTTATGCACATAGATGCTTATCGCAGAATTATTTGCAATTTAAAAAAACAAAGTATGGCCTAGACCTGGCCAGGGTGGCTCAGTTGGCTGGAGTGTCGTCCCATTAACAGAAGTTTGCAGGTTCGATTCCCCATCAGGGCACATACCTAAATTGCAGATTTGATCCCTGGTTTAGGGATTAAGATCTCCTGTCTGGGTGTGTGCTGGTGACCAATTGATGTTTCTCTCTCTCCCTTCCTCTCTCTCTAAAAGCAACGAAAAAATGTCCTCAGATGAGGATTAAAAAAAAACACAACTAAGTAGGGCCTAGAAAAGGAGGTGAAAGACTTGTACACTGAAAATACAAAAAATTGCTAAAAGAAATCAAAGAAGATACAAATAAATGGAAAGACTTCCCATACTCATGGATTGGAAGCCTCAAATGGCATGGAAATGCCCATGCTACCTAAAGTGATCTAGAGATTCAATGCCCACTCTCTCAAAATCCCAATGGAACTTTTGCAGAAGTAGGAAAAAAAATCCTAAATTCATATGGAATCTCAAGGGACCCCAAATAGCCAAAACAATCTTAGAAAAGAACAGAGTTGGAGGCCTCATACCTTATGATTTCAAAACATACTGCAAAGCAACAGTAATCAAGACAGTGTGGTACTGGCATAAAGAAAGGCATAGAGACCAAGGGGATAGAATAAAGAGCCCAGAAGTTAACCTGTGCATATATGGCCTAATGATTTCCAAGGGCACCAAGACTACACAGTGGGGAAAGGACACTCTCTTCAACACATGATTTTGTTAAAACTGGATATGCACATGCAAAAGAGTGAGTTTAGATTCATACCTTATACCATATATAAAAATTAACTCAAACATTAAAGACCTAAAACTATAAAACTCTGAGAAGAAACGCTTCAGGACATTGAGTCTGACAATGGCTTTCTGAATGGGACACCAAACCACTGGTAACAAAAGCAAAAAATAGACCAATGGGACTGCCCCAAACTTAAAAACCTCTGAGTGTCAGAGAAAGCCTCAGAGTGAAAAAGCAACATATGGAATGAGAGAAAATATTTGCAAATCATATATCTGACACAGGATTAGTACCCAGGATGTAAAAGGCACTTTCAGAACTCAACAACAAACAACCTGGTTTTAAATGAGCAAAGGACCTGAATAGACAATTCTCCGAACAAGACATGCAAATACCCAACAAGAGTATGAAGCATTGCTCAATTGCACTACTCACGAGAAATGCAAGTCAAAACAACAGAGATACCATCTCAAACTTGAAACAGAATGTCGGCAAGGACATGGAGAAACTGGGACCTTTGTGCACTGTTGGTGGAACTGCAAAATGGTGCAACTACTGTGAAAATAGGATGGAGGTTTCCCCCAAAATTAAACATAGAATTACTATGTGATCAGCAACTCCACTTCTGGGTATATATCAAAAATAATTCAAAGCAGAATCTCAGAGAGCTATTAGCACCTGACTCTTCACTCTCAATGGAAGCTGCTGACTTAAGATACAGGAAAGAAGGGAGATCATCATGGGTTGGAGAAACACGTGTGTTGTCAGAGAGTCAAGCGGGTCGGATTAGGGGTTTTGCCATCCAGGCGAGCAGAATGACAAGAAAATGGAGGAAGTGAGATTGACTGAAACAAAAGTCCGTAGTATCCAGATTGAAGAGAAAGAGGAATAAAAAACATGATGACTTCTGTCGATCCTCGTATACTACATCCATCTACCTTCTTTTCCTTTACTTGTGATGTAGGAGAACTTGGCACAATGTGAAGATCCAGAGGGTTCAAAAAAATGACTGCAGGTCAGCCTAACTAAGATAACCAAGGCAGTGCCATCTGTCTTGGACGATCCCCCACCACAAAGGTGTGACTCTGCTGATATGAAACCCAAGGAGATCAAATGTCATCAGCGGGTAAGGGCTGAGGGCTAGCCTTCATTTTTCAGGATAATGAGGTGTAGCATGTACAATGAAGAGTACAGGCTTGGAGGCGGATCAGCCAGGGTTCTAATTTAGACCTGCCACATACTAATTATAGCGCCTGCATAAATTAAACTTCTTTTGGGTTTCTTTGTCTATAAAGCGAGGACAATACAAATACATATCCCACAGAGCTGTTGTGAGGACTCAAAGATGCCACAGGCTATTGTTAGTGTTTTTATTGCAATAATACAATAGCAAGCAGGTTTACTACTGGCCCAGGGCTTTCTAATTCCCACCCTAACCTGGCATCTAGCTTAGAAGAGCGAATTAAGATCATCAATAACTTAAGGTATCCCAATTTAACTCAGTTGAAGCTACTTGATATCTTCCAACGGAATCTTAACTCTAAGATGACTGTCTCATAGGGTGACCTCGTTCCTATGTATCTTCTCCCTTGGGTGACTGCATCTACAACATGACTTTAAATGCCATCCACACGTGCATCAACATAAGAAACATCCAAACCTATAGGGAATGTTTATGAGTGTATTGAGAAAAGGCTCTGGAGAATGGCAGTTTTGCAGCTTATTTTATACATTAGAATCAGAGGAGGAGACGTAAAGTGGGGGGGAGCATTACATGAGATACACTGGTGGTAGATTAGGAAGCGGAGAGAAAGCAAAGTGGGGACATCTCTGGAATTGGATAAAATGTAAAATGGAGAGACACATACCTCTTCTACATGGGGGGTACAGGACAGTTAACGTTCACAGCACGTGGACACAGTATCCGGGGAACAAGATGACAATGAGTGTTCTGTGGTCCGTGCCCTGGTGGGGGATCATGCCCTGAGGGGTCTGGAAAGAAGACAACTCTGACATCCCACAGGGACCCCATCTCAGATACAAAAAGACAGCAGACAGGCGCACAGAAGGTGAAGAATGACCTTTGTCAAGGAAGCTACCAGCCTAGGACCTGCTTTGATTAAGAATTTTTATATTCAGACCATCCTATGTGGTTACTTTCGGCCTCTGACTTTCTAAGGCCCACCACGCAGGCCTCCCCCAAGCTTGTCAGCATTGGAGTGTGGCCCCTGTGTCATCCGCCTGTGGCTAATCCCTAATTCATACTTTATGCTGGCTCCTCCTATGACCTTCAGTCTCATATGCCCAGCTGCCTCCAAATTTGTATTTTAAAATAAGTTTAAAATAGCAATGTATTTAAATATACGTTTATTTTTAAGCTTTAAATAAAACTCTCACATAGGCAACAAAAAAATAGATAAATTGAACTACATGGAAATTTAAAACTTTTGCACAAAAAGGGGCACAGTCAATACAGGGAAAAGGCAGCCCGTGGAGTGGGAGAAAACACGGACAGGTCACACAGCTGCTGAGGCTGACATCCAGAATAAAGGACTCCTACAACTCAACAGCAACAACCAAACAACCTGAGTTGAGGGAAAAAAGTTTATACATACACACACACACACACACACACACACACACACAAATTGCCAGAAAGCACAGGAAATGATCTTCGGCATCACTTTTATTAGGGAAATAGAAGTCAAAACTACAATGAGATTGCACCTTCCACTCATCAGGATGGCTGCTATGAAAACATAGCAAATAGCAAGTGTTAGTGAAGATGAGGAGAAACGGGAAACTTTGTGCATTGTCATTGCAAATATAAAATGGTACTGTCCCAGCGGAAAATACCATGGCAGTTCCTCAAAAAATTCAACACAGAATTACCATATGATGCAGCGATTCTTCTGGGTACATACCCCAAAGAACTGAAAACAGGGTCTTGAAGAGATATTTGTATGCTCATGTTCATAGCAACATCCTCCTCAATAAAACAACCAATGAATGGGAAAACAAGCTGGCGTGCAGACACCGTGCAACATCCCTCAGGGCTATTGTACAGGAAGGGGATTCTGACAGTTCTGTGACACAAACGAACCTGGGCGACACTCTGCTGAGGAACTAGACCAGCCACAAAAGGACAAATGCTGTGTGGCCCCGTGTGTAGAAGGTACCTAGAGCGGTCAGATTCCTCAGGACAGCAGCAGGGTGACTGCTAGGGGCTGGGAGAGAGTGGGAGGTGCAGAGCTGCCGTTCCATGGGGACAGGGTTTCGGTTCTGCAAGACAAAGAGTTCCGGAGAGGGATGCGGTGCTGGCGCGCAGCAGGGCAAGGAAACGGGCAAGACGACAACTTTTATATCATGTGTCTTTTTTATTAAAGGAAAAATTTAGTATCCCAAACCCCCACTCCTCCCAATTTCCTCCTTTCAAATGCTGGCACCAAAGCCACCAAGTTGTCTTGTCCCCAAATCCAGGAGTTACCCTTACTTTTTCCTCCCCTTATGCCCATATCCAGCAGAATGTCACATCACCTTTTGCTTTCAAAGTGTATTCTGAATTCATCCGTTTATCTCTTCCACAGACACTACTCTAGCTCTGGCCCATCGACCTGTTTGCGTCCTTTTCAGTCAATTCTCCACACAGCAGCTGAGTGCTCCTTTTATGACAGAAATCACACCGTATCCTGCCTCTGCTTAGACGTACTCTGATAGTTTCTCATTGCACCTGGAATCTAATTCAAACTCTTTGCCACTTATAATTCAAATATACATGAACAAAAAACAAACCAACCAAAAAATCTTTGCACTGTCGACAAGGCACTGGATGATCCAGTCCGCCAGTGTCTCTCTGACCTTATGTCCCATTGCTGTTCTCTCTGATCACTATGTTCCAGTCACACTGGCCTTTCCTCTGCAGCTTGACCGCCCCATGCACTTGCTCTTACTTCACAGCCTTGGCACTTACTGCTCCTCTGCTTGGTACACTCTTTTTCCCCAGATTTTCAAGTGATAGGATTCTTACCAACCCTTGCATCTCAATGCAGATGCCACCTTCTTAGAAAAGTATCCACTCGTCTTCAACCTAAATTAGCCACCCACTGTTGTCCTTTATACCATCATCCTCTTTTCTCTCTTCTTGGCTCTTACCACCTTGGCTCACTCCCTTCAAGGTATGAATTCCCGCTGCCGCTCAAGTTGGTAGCAACGTGGAATTTTAAAACTCTCCTGTATCTCTTGAAGCCAAACTGTGAGTCTTCCCATTGGAAATTACACCTATTCAAAGTAAAAGTCTGCACGTCTAAGTCTTAAAAAAAATGTTCAGAGTATTTGATTACCTACCTTTTCTAGTCTGCAAAGTGTCGAGGTCCACTCTCTTCATGCGTCCAGGACCAGACAGACTGGGGCTCAAATGCAGGATTACAGAACAGTGTACAAACTCGATTTCTCTGGCCCCTGTGTCTGTGCAACCCCAATCTCCCTCCCAGTCAAACCTCAAACCACAGTTGGGCTCATGAATACAGACCTTTCTGTCCTTTTTTTTTTTTGAGATACGTCTGCAGCAGACGCGTGGGAAAGAACATGAAAGGGCTGCATACCCACTGAGGGAAGCCGTGCTGTGCCGAGCTCGGCTGCAGCCGCGCTCTGTGCCCCGAGTGCTGCTGGGCGTGGGTGATGACATACCACTAGAAGTGTCGTTGAATGAGGTGGGGATAGACTCTGGTCCCTCCATGCTCGGGCCACTCTCTAGTGTTCCGGGGCCTAGACAAACAGTGTCTCACAGAGATCCTAGCAAAAATAGCTACTTCAGATTGTACTCAAGGCTCCCTTTCCGTAAAATCTGTGAGATGGACAGCAGGGACTGGGTAGACCAGACCCTCGGCATCATCGTCCACTCTGATGCAGAAGCTATAATATTGAACTTAGTCTGGACCTTCTACCCTTCTCCCAAAGGAGGAGTTCTTCCTTTGCAGAAGTTTTCTCTTCCTTGGGCAAGTAGGTGCTGACCACTTCAGCCCGCATAGCCTATGGGCACATCCAAATCTATGGAGAACACTGAGTTCATACCGTGTTCCTTTAGGGTCAATAATCAAAATAAAACTAATAATTAGAGTCAATATTAATTCAACATATTGTTTAATCATCTGTATATTAGTGATTTATTGCTGCGTTAAAAAAATCAGCCCCAAATTTAGTAGCGTGGGACAGCAAACGTTTATTATGCCTCACAACTCCTGAGGGTCCGGAGTGGGGGAGCCTCTTAGCTGGCAGTTCTGGCTCAGGGGCTCTCACGAGGTCGCAGTAAGCTGCTGGCTGGGGCCGTGGTCATCTAGTGACTCAGCTGATGCTAAAGTGGCCACTGACAGTCTCGCCTACTTGATGGTCAACTCAGTTCTGCACTGGCTGTTGGCAGGATTCTTCATTCCTTGCCACTGCCTGGGTCTCTTACGACATAGCAGCTTGCTTCTCCCAAAGAAACAGAAAGAGAAAGTGTGTGGGGGGGAGGGGGCATTCAAGATGGAGATCTTTTAAAATATAATCACTAAAGTGACCAAACACCCCTTCTGCTATATGCCAATGGTCACCAATCCAGGGGAGAACCTACAACAGGGTGTGAACACCAGGAGGCAGGGATCACAGGGTGCTGTCTTCGAGACCGGCTACCACATCTGCGGGGTTTTGCTCCATTTATTCCAGGGTTTTAATCCTGGATCTGCTCTCTGCCATATTTATGTTTTATTTCCTCTTATATGTAAAATAAGAGCATCCTAATTTAGAATCTTGAAGGTTAAAGAGCCTCAGGTAACCGGATTCTCTCAGACTCAGAGTTCAATCTCTCTTTTAAAAGATGTGATTTAAATAACAATGCCACTCAGTTGTGTAGTAATTACTGCCCCACCAGGAACCGGACGCCCCTTCCCAGGGTGCTCTGTTTTGTGCGTGGGGAGAAGCCATGTATGACAAACAGTTTTCGTTCCTTTTCCTTAAGATCTGCTTCTTTTTTGGAAGACTGAATTATTTTGGAAGAATTATTTTCAAACCCTTTCAGGACTGTTTTCTGATGCCCAACTGATATTTCTTAAAATAAAGGGTTTTTTTTTCAACTTGTTTGGTTTTGTCAAAGGAACTCAAAAAGAATCTGGAGGCTTTGGCTAAAAATAAATGATGTTTATTCAAAAGTCCTAGGGTTTGGAAATAATAACACGGCTAGGCAAAAAACCCAGAAGTGCTCCAAAGAAGAAAGAAAAGTTAAAAGTTCTTGTAGTAAAAAGTACATTATTAAGAATTACCGGTTGATCCCAGATTGGCCCAGGATGGTATCAGTCAGATGTCAGGGGGTCGGGATAGTGGATGTCGATGGTCTGTCTGGTCAGGAGTCCTTCAGAGGGTTATCTGGAGGTCTGTCTGACGTCCAGAGGTATATCCAGGCATTGCTTCAGGACTAGAAAGTTCAAAACCTTTAAGTCCCCCCCGGCTGTTAGAAGAAGAATAGAATCATTGCCTCATGCCTCAACCTGCTTGATTTCAGCAATTTAGCAGATTGACTATATTTCGTCACTTCCTCGGTCTGTACTCAGCTCAGCAGTCTTCTCCTAGACACTTTCATTTATTTTGAAATATTAGAACAATTTGGAGAACTGATACAAGGAATAGGTTTATGTTTAAGAAGCTTGGTTTTTCTTTTTTAGTTAGTTCCAGAAAAGGACTGTTCCTTGAGATAAAATGTTAGGAAGAATTGAGTACATTTCTGGAGGCACAGCACACCATCTTCGGGAAGCCGGAACACTGAACAGTGAGTGTACATGAAATGACCGGTGCCTGTGTTAACATTTTTATCTTAAGTTTTAAAAATTTTCCTGGGCTCTATGGGAATGTTATATTTCCTTGTGTAAAACATGCCGGCAAAGCTAGCTTCCCATTCTTTTTCTAGTTTCAGTTTAGAACGTAATCACCACTGAAGTGCTTATCCAACAGATTACATTTTAAAATGTACCGTTAGTTCTCTTTCTATCACTAAGCTCCTATTACTATTAAAAGGAATATGCTGCAATGTTAAATTTAGCAGCCTTAATTCTTAAAGACCTTAGGACAGTGCTGGCCAATAAGACAGCCTCTGGCTACGCATGACTACTGAGCACTGAGAGTGTGGCTAATCCAAAATGGAATGTGCTGAAAAATCACCCACTGGCTTCTTAAGATTTCACATATATTATATATTATAATACATACACACACATATATGATATCATTTAAATATATACAATGATTTTTTTAAATATAGGAATGTAAAATGTCTCCATTTTTATATTGATTACATGATAAAATGATAACGCTCCAGATATATTGAATTAAATAAATATATTCTTAAAATTCATTTCACCCATTTCTTTTTACTTTTTTTTAATTCTAAAGAGCTTTATTTAATAAAAAGCCCCAAGTTTGCCAAGTTCAGCAAAAAGGGAATGAATAGCTTTTTTTTTCAGCTGGAACCACCGCCTTCCAGTAATTCACCAAAATGACTAAGGCAAAGGGAAAGAGGAGAGGCACCTGCCGTGCACTCTCTAGGCCTTTGGAAACATGGAGTTGTCCCTTTGGCCACATACATGCGAATCTACAAACAAGGTGATACTGTAGGCATGAAGGAAAGGGCACCGTTCAGAAAGAACTGCCCCACAGGCGTTGCCATGGAGAAACTGGAGGGGTCTGCAGTGTCACCGGCATGCGGTGGGCACTGTTGTAAACAAACAAGTTAAGGACAAGAGTCTTGCCAAGAGACTTAATGTACATATTAAGCATTCTAAGAGTGGAGATAGCTTCCCGACACGTGTGAAGGAAAACTATGAGAAAAAGAAGGAAGCCAAAGAGAAGGGTACCTGGGTCCAGCTGAAGCACCAGCCTGCTCCCCCCAGAGAAGCACACTGCGTGAGAACAAATGGAAAGGAGCCTGGGCTGCTGGAACCCCCTCCCTGTGAATTCCTGGCAGGATATGTGTGACAAAAATAAAAGACTTCTATACTAATTAAAGAAAAAAAGGGAATGAATAATCAGTCCCAACAGAGCTAGGGGAAATTTTTCTTTAAAGAAGAGGGAGGGATGAAAGTTGGTAACTATTGTCTTTCAAAAAGAGTAAAACACTACTTCCTCAACTAACCCCTCGGAATGTCACTTGAAGTGAATGGGCAGGAGGAAAATAACTGTCCCTATTTGTCTTATATACAGTATTGGGCAATTAAATGCCAACTCAGCTATTTAGGGATGGCTTGCTAAAACGCTGAGCAAGTGAAAGACGTTGTCCTTGCTGCAGCCTGCCATGTCAGTGCCACATTCGGTGCAGTCACTGGGTGACGGGTTTCTCCTGCTTCTGTCTCTGCCTACTCTGGCAGCGTCTTCGCAGTTAGAACACATCTTCTTATGGCCTCGCTCTTTCTTCTGTTCTCTGGGGTTTTGTGTCTTAGAACCTCCTCTTGGTTGACGGAACAAGTTCATCACAAACACTGCTCTGTGTTGAGTTTTGTATGCTGCATGCCTTTGACGATCAAGACCCAGTGTGGTCACGCGGGCAGTGCAATTCAAGGCAGCATGTCTGTTTGGAACAGGCTGCTGCTGTTGGCGTGGGCTCTGTATTCCAAACCCAGGGTAAGCCTCTTCTCTGTGCATCAATCCAGGCCTGATCTCTGTTATCTTTTTCAGGATCATACAGCAATTCATTTGTTGGAATCCTGTGTTGTTTCTTCTTCTTTTTTTTTCTTGGTCACCTGTGCTGCTTTGTCTTCATGCTCAGAGTTCAACTATATATCATCTTAGGACTTTGTCAGAGCAGCTCCATCTTTCCCATTTCCTGAGGAAGGCCCTGTTTCCAGGGAGGATAATTTGTCTCCATTGTTGCTATGGTGGAATTACAAATGTAGCTACTTACTCCGAAGCTTTAGAATCACCTTGCTGCTTTTTTTTTTTTTTTAAATTCTTTTATTGCAAGTGAACTCCTGAGTTAAGGCCTGTGTAGAAACAACTAATCTGCGAATAGTTAATCCTGGGCTGGGATCATCAATAATCTTGAAGTTAAAAATTTACATTTGTTCTCACACGTTAAAGGACAACAGTAGGGCTTGCTTGTCCCAGAGCAAAACAAAGAAAGGGCACTTGAATTAGAATTCAAAGTCATTACTCCCAGCCTCTTCATTGAGGTAGTTAACGGTTTCGGTAATCTCCGTCACTCTTGCATGGATGGGCGGTGATACCAGCCCTAACCACAGTGAGACTCTGGGCCTGTTCCAGTACCGGTGTTGGCCTCGGCAAAAAATTGTGAGATGGAGGCGTTATTTTTAATACTGTAATTGAGCCTCGCTGCCCGCTCGCCAATGCGTCCCCTCCCCCCGGCTCCGTGCTGGGACAGCGAATTTGGCGCGATCACTGAGACCAGGAGCCACGGGGGCCTCTGAGCCCGAGCCAGGGCTCTTCCGGCTGGAACCTCCAGGCTGAGCCCCAGGTGCACTCCGAGGCCGGACCCGCCCACCTGCCGTCACGTGCAACCCGGCTCCGCCCCCATCGGCTCCGCACTGCGGGGTGCCGGGGCGGGCCTTGCGGACCGGCCCAGAGCCCTCCTCTGCCTCGCCGTCTATGTAAGACCGGAGGGTGCGGCCCGGCCGCTACGGCGGCGGGAGTTCGCAATCCTGCCAGTTCGGTGGGCACGGTCTGTCCCTTGTCGGTCGCGCGGTGGAGGCCCGGCGCGCACGCGCACACGCCCTCCGAGCCCCGCGTCTGCGCGCAGCCGAGTGCCCCAGCTCCGTGCCCGGCGCCGCAGGCAGCTGCGGGTAGCATGCGGGACTACGACGAGGTGACCGCCTTCCTGGGCGAGTGGGGGCCGTTCCAGCGCCTCATCTTCTTTCTGCTCAGCGCCAGCATCATCCCCAATGGCTTCAACGGCCTGTCTTCCGTGTTCCTGGCGGGGACCCCGGAGCACCGCTGCCGGGTGCCGGACAGCACGAACCTGAGCAGCGCCTGGCGCAACCACAGTGTCCCGCTGCGGCTGCAGGACGGCCGTCAGGTGCCTCACAGCTGCCGACGCTACCGGCTTGCGGCGATAGCCAACTTCTCGGCGCTGGGGCTGGAGCCGGTGCGCGATGTGGACCTGGATCAGCTGGAGCAGGAGAGCTGCCTGGATGGCTGGGAGTTCAGCCGGGACATCTACCTGTCCACCATCGTGACCGAGGTGGGTACCAGCCCCGCGCTGGGGCCGAAGACTGGGGTGTGGGGAGGACCTTCACAGTCTTTGAGGTCACGCAGTCCACCATGCGCAAGGTGCGTGCTGATGTTGCCATTCCTGTTCCCCCAACACACTAGCGATGATTATGCGTCCTCCATCCAGGTGGCTCAGAACGCTTTGCGTGTTGACTTCCAGCCAGAGATACCCTCTGACAGCAGGGTGTCAACCTGGCCATCTGCCCTGATGGCCATCAAGGAGAGGGAGCCAAGAAGGCCCTGGTGGCCCCTGCGAGGTGCTCTAAGGCCCTGGTGGTCAGCGACTTGCTCCAGTTGGAGTAAGAGTGTTGAGCAGGCCAGGGCCAAGGGACTGTCGCCGTTTTTCTTCTAGCCTCTTGGCACCTGTCAGAGAGAAAGGAAATTCACCTTTTCTTTCCTGAGCTTTTAAAATTAAGGGAAGTGTGTATGTTCAGCTGTTTCTTTCTTTTTTTTTCCAGTTACTCTTTCCCCACCCACCTTCACCCCAAAATGACAGTCTGATCATGCCCTCTAAGGAAGTGTTTACTTTTTGCTCGTGGTTGGTTATCAGCCTGTTAGGATCCCTGCACTTGGGGATCTGTTCAGGGTAACTCGCTGACCGGGCATGCTGTAGCTAAAGCATACAACCTTAGTTCATAGGAAGTGGGGAGAAGGCGAATTTCTCATTCCCCAGCCCCTTGGATTTTTGTTTTGGGTGGCTTTGTCTATCCCCTGCTGCGAGTTGTTAGAGCTGGACGTACGACATGATGTTAATGGGTGAGTGTGGATGTGCTTTGCGCCTTACTCAGACACTGGCACTAACTCGCTGGGGTCTCAGCAGAACTAAGCAGGCAGGGCTGTGGAGGAGCCTCCTTGACAGGCACCAGGGCATAGAGGCTCACTGAGTGTCAGGATCAGGGATTTGCAGGTTAGGGAAGGCTTCCTGGAAGAGGAGGCCTCTCAATGAGTCTGGGGTGTTCAGCTCAGCAGATGCAAAGTCCGGAACAGCAAGAAACAACCTAGATGGAGGTCAGAGTTCAGAGGGAGGGGCCGAAGGGGAGCCCCACTGGGACCTCACAGGTAGTGACATCATTCTAGTGTCCTGGGGTGCTGACAAAAGAGGCACTGAATGGAGGTAGCTGACTGTTTTGTGGCCCAGGAATCCACAGACAATTTCCTGTCATCACAAATCTTCAGTCGTAGACTCACGCAAGCCACCTTCTTGAAAACCAATAAGAGCTGTGAAAGCAGAGACTGTCCCTCTGATGGCAGGCAGAGGTCACAGAGGGAAGCCACACTCCCTGACACGGGAGTCCCTGCAAATTCTGCTTCTGGCTGCTCATGGAAGGAGGAAGTCAGAAGAAGCGTATGGCATCTCTAGGTTTTACCCCCACCCCTGGGATCCCTTGGCTTACTGTCGTCATGTGCGCTGCCTTCGTCCTGCCCTTGGCTGAGGGTGGTGGCTGCGCTGATGAGTAGCCACCAAAAGCTGGCTGTGCCAGAGGGTCCTTGAGCTGTGTTGCTACCAATGTCAGCTTTTCCATTTTTATATTTAGCCTATTTATTTCACCGTCTTAGCAGTTTCGTAAGAGCTGTGTGCCCTTTCACCTACTGACAGGTCGTCAGTCTTTACTTGGAGGCCAGATTAATACCTTACTTAGCCCTTTGTCTGGAGATGCTGGAATGCCTGACTTGACATTCGGTAAACAGTCCCTGATGGAAGCTGTTCCATTAACATTCTGACTCCGTTTTTCTAAGGCTCATTTTCTTTCAACCCAGGCCTGGCGTGCTGACCACTGCAGCTAGTCCCACGCCTGCTAAATGTTCCCAGGCCTGCCCTCTGCCCCACAGCAAATGTGGAAGTGTTATAAAGACACTGGTATTGAATTCCTAGTCACATTTTTCAACAGGAGACGAAAACCTCATGTCCCCTGTATGATTTCTGCCTTTGTTGAAATTAAAGTGTGTACATGTAAGTACTAAAGCTGGTGGTAGATTTACATCCTTGCATCTCCTGCAGGTCCTGGCTGATACTGGATACAGAGGGTGGGTATGCAGGAAAATTTTTGTTGGATGGATTATAGTGAGTAATTTAAGAAATTTTGTCTAAAGTTTGAGAACTGAAGAAGAAAGGGACAGTTTCATTTATAGAAGGGAAACTTGAGGGTGGTTGGAAAAGCATTGATCAAAATATTTTAAAGGAAATGTAATCTCCTATCCCAGGAACTGGGGCTTGCCCCTATGTGGGTCTGTGACAAGGCATTGGGACTGGCAGAAAGAAGGGGGCACTATTTAGGAAATGAAAGAGGTTGTTCTTCCACATTCCAGGAACAGTTGGGCGCCCCCCCCCCCCCATGCTTCTAGGCTGGTCCCTTTCCTGACTTCTCTGTCATCTCTGCGGTGGGGGAATCAGCCACCCCACCTTGTGGTGCTGCTCCAGTCCGAGTGCTTCCTGACCGAGGGATGCCCCTCCTCTGGGAACCTGGGTGATTTCTTAGCCTACCTGACCCACCTGTTTTTTGGTGTCTGCATAGCCCAGCCTGAAGAAAAGAAAGGTTCCTTTGCACGCATGAGTAGGGGTCTCTTCAAGCCAAGGCCTGGCGATCCTCTTTGTCCCCTTAAGCCCTGCCTGTCTCTGCTTCCCAGAAGCCCCCTGCCCCACCCTTGCCAGGACGCTGACTCACCCCCTGTTGTCCTAGAAAGCCTCTTTCTCTGGACTAGCTTTTCTGGCAGCCTTATGTCATACATAGATAGTCTTGTGAGGTAGGAGAGCCCCCACTGTTGTCCACAGCCCGCATCGCCTGAAGGAAAGACCACGTCAGCCGGGGAGGTGGGGCTGGGCTGACTCTGGGGTGGGGCAAGTCAGAACAGACCTGCAGCTCGTACAGCGCTGCTGTGCCCTTGCTGACTTCTCAAACCCAAGGGGAGCGCAGACCCTTCGCAGCTCACGGCAAGCCAGAGCAGCCCCTCGCTGGGCACGTGCCATCCTGACAAGCCCATCTGGTCATGCGGGATCAGACTGAGTCCTTCTCTGGGTGTCTGAGAACCCCGATCCTGGGTCAAAGTTCTGACAACTGACTCAGGGAGGGGGCTGAGGAAGCAAAGAAAATCTGCTCTAGAGATCAAAGTTCAGGGTTCACCTTGGCTTTGGGCAGGCAAGCCCAAAGGGTGCTGTGGCGTTGAAGGTTCACAGCCCTCTGCCCTTTCCGCTGCTCACTGCATACCAATCCCCTCGAGCCTCCCCTCAGCCGGGCTCTGGCAGGCATTGGGGGGATTGTGGTGGCAGATACCTTGTCCCCTTGCCCTGACACCCCTGGGGCAGGGATCGGCCACTCACGGCAGCAGGGAGCAGAACGGACCGTGGGCAGGGTAGATGGCATCCAGTAACCGTGGCGCCAACCAGTGTGTCTGACCGCTGAAGCGCTCAGGCTGGGAACGTCCTGGGGAAGAGCTGCTGCCCAGTGGCATGGCCTGTCTCCTCTCCCTTGCAGCCAGCTCCCAGGTAAGAACGCTTAGTTCCAGAAAACGACATCGTCGCTCTACTTCCCATAACCGGGAAGCAACACTGATTGCATGCTATGTGCAAGATACACACTTCTCTCTCTCTCTTCAAAAATTTCAACAACTGCATGGAGGTAGACGTGACATAAAATAAACCGCACACAACTAAAATGTGCAATATGAAAAGCTTTCACAGACATGAAAGGCACATTTCTTGCCAAGAAGGGTAGCAAGTCTAGGCCCCTTGTTGGAATTGCTCCCAGATTTTTTCAGGCGGGGTCCTCACGGCCCACCCAGCTGAGGGGTCACGATGCTAGACTCGTGACCTGAATCTTAAACCCACAGACTTAGTTCTAACATCAATGCCTGTTACCATCAGCCAGTACAGCTCATCCCATGCACCAGGTGGAGGCATCGTGAGCTGGGCTGGAGCTGCTTTAGTTACAGCTGGGGAGCCAGGAGCTCAGCGTAGAAGTGCTGGATTCCTTTGTGAACACACAGGCCCAGGGTACCTAGCCTAGGTGGGTTCTCATCCTGCCCCTCCTGGGGAGGGTTCCGGCCAAGTCCTGGAGCCCACTGCAGTCCATCTGGTGGTTGACAGGTAAGTGGATAGGCTGGCGAGGTGGGACCTGGTTCGTGCTTGCTGCTGTGTTCCTTTTTTGAGACCTGTTACCTTTCCTGACCCTACACACAGCCACCCCCTCCCCTGTGGCCAGTAGGAAGTGTTAGCCCACGTTTGCCTTCAGAGGGCCCAAAACCAGGCCCTGAGAGCCATCAAGAACTGTCAGTGGTGGACGGACAGACCAGTCACTCCAGGGAGCTACACACTGGCCCAGAGTAGGGGCAGGTCGGACCAAGTGGCAGGCCTGAAGTGGTGAGAGCTGGAGGGATGATCTGGGAGCCTGTCCCAAGATGAGCCCTGGTCACCTGGTCTCATCACCAGCCCAGATTTCTCTAAGAGCCTGTATCAGGAGACCTGATGTGGGTTGGGGGGACTACACCCCCAAACTCACTGCAGGATTTCTAGTCTAGCCCAGCTATATTATTCCCAACCCTCATGAGAGAGCTATTGAGAAACAGCTACTGAGTCCTTATTCATTTTTTTTTTTAAAGTGTCTGTTGTCATGAAAGTAGTGTGTGCTAGCTGGGAATAGATCCCATTGCATGGAGGAGCAGCAGTGGCCGTGACCTGGGCCCGTGAAGCTCTGCCTGCCACCCTACCCGACACCCAGAGGCCAGCACCCATCCCTGAGTCCCTCAGCTCTGACACCCCACCACTCCTGTCCTGGCTTTAGCAGCCATGTCCCATGGGGCTGTCTGGGTGCTGGCACCACTGAGGCTGCGGAAGGAGCAAGGCTGCCATCGCTGAGCATTCAGGCCTTAGTGCTCTGAGATTCTGGCCTCCTGCTGTCTTGGACTTCCCCTAGATGGAGGCATTGGAGACTGTCTATTCTTCCCTGGGGTGGACCCCCTCCCCATTCTCAGCTAAGGGTGATCCTTATCATTGGCTGCAGGGATCTTCATGTCCAGCCTGAGGGCTGCCCCCCACCCCTCACAGAGGTGCCCGGGGGCTCTGTGAGCACACACTGCCCAGCACGGCAGAGAAGCAGACTTGTTTTCCTTATGCACTTAGCATGGAAGAGATGCCTTGTTCTTAGAAGCCACACACTCCCCTGCTTCTCTGTGTTACTGGGGAGCCTGCAGACTCCATGGAGGGCAGGCCAGCAGCCTGGCGCCAGGCAAGCAAGGGTCTGAATTCCCTGGTGGGTGGCCTTCTTGGTTACTGCTGAGTGCCATCTTTCTGTTCTGAGAAACACTTTTCTGGGAACCACCAAGCTTCCTGTTTTGGCCTTTCCTCCTCTTGGCCCCTTGTTCGGCCGGAGCGACCTCACATCTGAGTTGTCCAGCTGCTTCCCCACACCCGCAGACCTCTTTGTATGGTAGCCATAGATGGAACTGCGACTTGGGTGCTGGGGCACTCCAGCTGTGCAGCCTGTTCCCCACCCCAGCCCCTGTTTTACCAATGAGGAGACTGAGGCGCAATGAGGGGGGGACTCTTGTCTGGGGGTGGGTAACCAGTTAACAGTAGAATAGAGGCTCAAACCCAGTTTCTTAACTCCCAGCTCAGAGCTCTTGGCTGTCAGCAGGCCTGGTGTTAACACAGCATCAGGGACCCCAGCTCTAAATATCACCAGAAGGACCCAGAGTCACAGGCCCTCGGTGGGGCCTGAGCAGAGCTGAAGGCACGGCTGCAGATGTGCATCTCTGGCCTCCGGCCTCCGGCCTGGCCATGGCCTGACCCCACGGGAGGGGCGCCCTGCCTGTCCACAGCCCCGCGCCCGCCCGGGTTCTTCGGAGTGACCATGAGAGGCCTCGCCTTCTCCTGGACTGGAACATGGGCAGAGCACTTGCTCCCTGCCTTCCCCTTCCTCAGAGTAGAAGCAAAACAATGGGGCTAACAACCGTGAAAGGCCCAACGGGGAGGGAGCCCAGTCTCCCTGCGAGGGAGTGCCTGCGCCCTGAATGGCTGCCCAGATTGGCCACGGTTGCCTGAACGAACTCTCACAGCCACTTGGTCACATAAACAGAGTGCAGAGACACGGGATGTTCTGGTTGCATTTTCCAAGAAAGCTTAAATTTCCAACATTTTTAAAAGGAGTGATGCATCCCTTTGCTTCTCTTACAGTGGAACCTGGTGTGTGAGGACGACTGGAAGGCCCCGCTCACGATCTCCTTGTTTTTTGGGGGCGTGCTGGTGGGCTCCTTCATTTCGGGGCAGCTCTCAGACAGGTAAGGTGGGTGTCAATCTGCCACAGTGGCAGGGGACCCGGCACTGAGCCGGAAGTGCGCATGCGCCTGCAGCCCAACTTCAAGTGGTAGCGTCCTTTCAGCCCGAGGCCTGGTGTGTTAAAAGAAAGGGAAGCCCAACCTACAGTCCAGACGCCACACCGAGTAAAGAGAGCCGACAACCTCCTCTCCCGGATTCCTGCTGAATGTAACAGCCCGAGCTGAGCGTATCCAGACTGATCATCTGGGTTTGCCCAGGAGATAGGCCGTGGGTCACTTCTGCGCCAGTTGAGCTGGCCCTCCCCAGGTGAGCATGACTCTTTCGTGTCCCCAAGTGTGGGACAGCTGGACACCACACCCCTGTGCACACACTGTATTGTAGATCTTAAGCGCACCACACTGGCTGCCACCGTGTTCCCAAAACCCCTGCCGTCTGCGAGGTGAGAGGAGACTTCAGTAGTTGGCAGTGGCAGGGTGGGCAGGACTCGGGCCCAGAGGGCCGATGCCTTCGCTCGGCCTGTGGTTATGGCACTTCCTTCACAACAAGCAAGAAATGTGCCATTTTCACCTATAAGCAGGTTACTTATACAATTCCAAGGCTTTTAGCTCATGGTCCATACATGACTTAGGGAGTTCATGTGCTCTTGAAATTATAGGCAAAATTTTAGAGATTGTACGTGAGCATTTTTCTGGAGAGAAGTGTGGAGTTTCTGTGACGTTCTCAGAGGGGTCTGTGAGCTTGTTATCTCTCCACCCCAGAGCTGCAGGGTCTGTCGGAGAAGCTCGTGGTGAGAAGAGTGACCTTCAGCAAGGCCTTGGCCACCCTGTGTCACCCAGCTTCGTCCCAGCTGGTTGGGGTCTCTAAGAGAGAAGTTCAGGATGGGATTGTCGTGCTGCATGAGAACAAAGCCATTTTACCCTGTAGCACGGATTCAGGGTGCTCTGGCACGTTTCTGTCTATGGCTTATTGTCCTCTCCTGAGAGTCTTTCCTCATGAGAAATATATGCATTTCTCCCCTGGATTGTTTTTTTTTCCAGAGTATCACCCAGCAATTAAAAAAAGGAGGGACAGCCCTGGCTGGTGTGGCTCAGTGGATTGAGTGCCGGCTTGCGAACCAAAGGGTCACTGGTTCAATTCCCAGTCAGGGCACATGCCTGGGTTTCAGGCCAGGTCCCCAGTGGGGGCTGCATGAGAGGCAGCCACACATTGATGCTTCTCTCCCTCTCTTTTTCCCTCCCTTTCCTTCTGTTTAAAAGTAAATAAAAATAAAATCTTTTTAAAAAATTTTTAAAAAAAGGAGGGACAAATTCCTATCATCACCAGTAAGCACTGAGTTAAGTAGGCCATGACCACTGATGGGTGAGTCGAGATAAGCCATAGATACTTGCCCCTTCCTGGGAAAGGCCTGTGCATCCCCAGATCCTTAATCTAGCAGCATGTATCAGCTGATCACTGATATTTATTAACACACACATAGCACCTAATGTGTGCCAGGCACTCTGAGAAGCACTGTACAAATTAAATAATAATTTAACCTTTGTGACCCCGTGAAGGAAGAAATATTAGTATTCTCATTTTATAAATGGGGAAGATGAGACCCCAAGGAGCTCAGTGACTTACCCAGCATCACAGAGCCAGCAGGGGCAGAACCAGACTTGGGCTGATAGGGTCTTGGTCCTCTGTTTTGTTCTGGGGCCCCACTCTCCCAGAACTCACCTTCTAGCGAGGTCGAATGCATTCAACAGCTAATTGAGGGGAGCACATGTTACTCTTGGTGACAGTAAGTGACACAGCGAGGCGCAGATGCTAAGAGTGGGTCTGACAGAGGAGGCCGGGAGAGGCTGCCCCAAGAAAGGGAAGCACGTGTCGGAAGCTGAAAGACAAGTGCAAGTTCAGCTGTGGGGGTGGAGAGAGGAAAGAGTGTTCTGGGTGCAGAAAGCCGCATGAACTCAAGCCTAGACTCAAGAACAGGCAGAGTGCATGTCGGGACTGCAGAAATGTACTCTGGAGCGTGGGGAGTGGTCAGAGGCAAAGTGGCGAGGCAGGTGGAGGCCCGTGCACACGAGCAGGCGGGCTTAGCGGATGAGAGTTAGGTAGGGGCTTGGGCTTCGGCCACAGAGCCTTAGGGAGCCACTGAGAGTTTTTTAAAGCAGGAGTGTGACATAATCAGATTTGTAATATTTGAAAGGTTATTTGATAACTTTGTGGAGAGAGGATTGACAGAGGAAGTAAGAAGGATTGTGGAGAGACTAATAGATTATCACAATAATTTATGCGGGAAATGGTGTGGCTTGGAGCAGACTGCAGGGGGAACAGCAGAGCGGTGGCAGGCAAAACCAGCAAGACGTGGCTATGGGCTGGATTCGGGAGGTGAGGAGAGGGAGGGTTCTGGCCCCTACATCTGGGTAGATGACAACACCCTTCTCTAAGCAGCGAACTCTGAAGAGGATTGAGTTTGTGGGAGAAGAGGGTGAGGTCAGTGTGAACATACTGAGTTTGGGGTGGCTGCAAGACTCCTGAGTGGAGGGATGGAGCATGCATTTGGAGGTGTGGATTTGGTACTCCGTGAGAGGTTTGGGCTGCAGAAGCGGACTTGGGAACTACCAGCTCACAGAACCCGTCACAGCCCCAAACAGGGATGGGATTGCCAGGGGAGAAGGTAGAGTGAGAAGGGGGAGAATGTAGAGTGAGAAAGGGGTGTCCATCCAAGTGGGATGGCGGGAAGTCCCCTCCTCGGGTTGCATGGCAGCTGAGACTCAGGAGTTACTCTGTGGGAAGAACGAGGAGTCGTCAGCCCAGGATTAGAGTGGAATCTCTGCATTTTTCTGGGTCGGCTGTGTCATGGGTCAGGTGGTCTTCAAGGGCTAGCCTAAGACCCTGACGGCCTCAGGAAAGTGTTTAAGTTCCAGAGATCTCCCAAGGAGACAGAAACAAAATTAATGAGTATGTTAAGGACTACATTAGCCTTCAGAAGTGCTAGTTTAGTATTTTTTCAAAACTCTAAAAACATTTTATCAACAGACTGCTTTTCAGCAGGATCTTTTGAGCCCAGTAAATGCAAGAGCTGTGAGAACGGCGGTTCTGGCTGTAGCCCCTGCCTCCAGCTCCCAGCACCACGCCTCTAGGTTGTCTGCACCCTCACAGGGGGCCCCCGGGCTCTGTGGGGGGAGACAGTTTCTCTTCTCATTACCTCTAAGTAAGCCAGTCCTAAACCTAAGCCGAACAAATTACCTAAGAGCAATAGATTCATTACCTTAACCTGTTGTCTAGGATACCAATAGTAACTTTTTATATAGGACAAAGGTTTCACCTTCATTCTGACATATGAGTAAGGCTGAAATTCAAGAGCAATAAAATAACCCTGGGTTGTCAAAGCCTTTTATATGGTATTGAGTTACCTTTATGTGCAGAAATTATGAGAGGCACAGCCCTGAGAAGAAGTGGACCACTATTTCCTGGTTTTGTGGGCATGTGTATGTTGGACATTTGCTGACATGCTTTACACGTGAGTGTTTCTGGCCCCAGGCCTGGACTGCCAAGGGACTGAGGCTGTGTCAGCGTTCCCTGGTCTTTCTCTTTGCTGCCATCCCAGGGAGCCCGTGGACAGGGAAGGCAGGGGTAGAGGTTACAGCTCCCTGCCCTTGGGTGGCATGTGGGGTGCTCCTGTAACAGGAAAATGCCAGGGGGGCGGGGGAGAACACGGTCTCCATCTTGACCAGGGCTTCCCCACCTTGACACTACTGACATTTTGAGCCAGAGAATTTTTGGTTGTGGGGGTCTATCCTGGGCGTTTTAGGGTGGCTAGAACATCTCCAGCCTCTGCCTAGTAAATGCCAAAAAAAAGCTCCCCAAACTAAAACAACTGCATTGAGTAGAAGCACCAAACTCTTCACCTTGGCTTCAAGGCCCGTGCAGGGTGGCTCCTGCCCACCCCTGCAGCCTCCTGGTGACCAGCCGACACCAGCCACGCTAGCCCCTGGTGTTTGTCATGCCCTCCCAGCCACACTTTGTGCTCCTCTCGGTCTGATGCATCCCCCATCCCGCCTGGTGGCCTTCCTTGACCCTGCAGGCTGATCCAGGGTCCCTGGTTTACGTCACCCTGGTTCCTCGCGCCTTTCCTTCAGAGCACCCACCAGAAATGGCGATGTGGTCCATGTTGGGCTCCCCGCTGTACTGTGAACACTGTTGAAAGTTCGGTGCCCTGCTCCCCCTTGTCAACAGGGACTTTTTGGGGGGCCTCATTTCAGTGTCCCGTCATCAGGGAGACCTTCTCTGAACACCCGCACCCCTAACCCCTACCGTCCATCCAGGGCAGCTTCCTTGGTTGTGTCCCTGTGGACCTGGGTGCAGCCCCTTCAGTGCCCATGCCTTCAAGTGGACCTGAGCATTGAGTGACAGGGCCGTTTGATTGAAACATGATCGCTGTCTGCCTCTCCACCTACAGTCTGTAAGCTCCTTGAGGGCAGAAACAGTGTCTTTTCTCTAACTCAGATATATCCCTAGTGCCTAGTGTATAATAGATGTTCAAATAAACATTCATCAAATGAAAATGGGTGTTGTTGCCCTGGCCAGATTCAAGCTGAATCTGGTGGGTTGAATGAACTAGGCTGACGTGTTCTTCCCCATTTGTGGCACTGTCTTTAAAAAAAAAAAAAACCACCAAAAAAATCCAACATTTAAAAAAATTTTAAATTGAACACAGATACAGAAAACCACATAGTACAAATGTGTGGCTTGATGAATTATTCTAGGGAAATAACCTCATAACTTCCACCAAATTAAGAAATAGACCTTTGCTGGCCACCGGGAAACCCTGTCCTTGTGTCCTAACCCCACACGTAACCACCAGCCTGACTTTTATTATAATCACTTCCCTGTGGGTTTTAGTCTCCTTCAATCTAGGGACTTGCCTGCCATCCCTGCCCTTGCCTCCCAGTTGGTTTTTGAAGAACACTGGGCTGGTCCGCCTCTAGAATTCCCCCAGCTGGACTCGACTGATCGCCCGCTCATGGTCATGGTGTGGTTCAGCAGATTCCTCTTCTCTCTGTATTTCTTGCAAATTGGCAGCTAGATCTAGAGACGCGATCAGATGCAGGTTCAGTCCCGTGGGTGAGACTGGAGGAGTCCTGCAGTGCTCGGTGGTCTCCCGATGGCGTGACAGTCACTGAAACACAGTGCCCACGTCTCTTCACTGGTCGGGGCTGTGAAATGTGATGCTCTGGTTTGATCACTTCTTTTTCATTTAACGGTTGGAATACTTTTATAAAATGATGCTTCCCCTCATCTATGATTGGTTATTCACATAGTTGACACAAGAAAGTCAGGACAAATGTTTCATCCCCTTTATTTATCATTTATCATGAATTGTTTCTCCATCACCCTCCAAAGTAAACCGGTTCTTTTTTTTTTTTAATGCATTATAAACATATGGCTTTAAGCAGCATAAGTGTGTTGTAATCCTTTGTGAACTCGAACACAATTGTGGCACTGCCTTTGGTGGCACCCTGGTGCCCAGGCTCCATGTTGGTCCTGAGGAGGAGGGGCGGGGTGGATAACAGCATAGGGACCGTGAGACTGGGGCTGTCCCTGCACCAGAGGCCCTGGCAGCTCTGTCCTGCCCCTCCCTGGAGGGTCCCAGGAAAAGCCCCTCTTGGTGGAACGAGTTCCTGCCACCTCCTCCCAGCCAGTTCTGTCGCTCCCCTTTCCTTCCCAGGTTCGGTCGGAAGAATGTGCTGTTCGTGACCATGGGCATGCAGACGGGCTTCAGCTTCCTGCAGGTCTTCTCCAAGAACTTCGAGATGTTTTCCGTGCTGTTTTTCATTGTAGGCATGGGCCAGATCTCCAACTATGTGGCTGCGTTTGTCCTGGGTACGGCCATCAGGTTGGAGCTGAGCAGTTGATCCTGTGTTTGACCAGCAGCTCACCACCCATTTCTGGGAGACAACTGTGCTGTCCCCAAGGGGACGTGACCTTGAGCAACACTGACCAGGGCTTCTGGGAGAGCCCAGTTTGTAGGCAGGGAAACCGAGCCCACCCGTTACCCAGCCGTGGGCCCCACAGCACAGCAGCCTAACCGCTGCATCCCAGTTCTGTCCTGGCCTCTGAGGTGTGGCGCCTCGGTCTCACTGGTAGTCGAGGACAATTTTACTAGAACTCACCCAAGATCCTCCATCAGAAAAGGGCCTGCCACTGCCCGGGACTGAGGGAGGCATGTGTGAGGAGCAAGGGCCGAGGAAGAAAACTGCCTCTGCTGCAAAACACTGGCAAGAATGATCGATAGGAATGGGCTTAACGCGCGGGACCTCTGGGCCTCAGCGCAGAGCTCAGGCTGCAGGGCTCCGAGCTGTTCTCGTGGAAGAACGACCAGTCTCCCTGTTTGCAGGACTCTGCCTCTAGCTTATTGGCCTTGGGGTTCCCTGGGTTGTATTTTTGAAAGGATTATTTCTGTCTCTTCACACTTGACAGAATGTTTTTTCCTTGGAGGATAACAGTTAGCGTGGGCAGCCTTAGCAATGACCTCCCCTTTGATGAATTTTTCCTCCTGTGAGGACTGAATTTTGAGGCCCGGCGTGGCATTTTTAGCATACAGGAAGTGATGGTATTTTCGGGAGTAACCTGTCACTGAGAGGCCACAACGAAGCACCCCCAGCAGGCAGTCACCCTGGGCTGGGTTCAGAATCCCATCCCTCACGAGGGCTTTGAAACTTAGAGATAATTCTGGCCGCCTTCTTGTCTTTATATAAGAGAAGATTAATAAGGAAACAGCCTACATTAAATACTCACACAACACCTTCCTTGTTTTGAACAGGCACAGAAATTCTTGGCAAGTCAGTGCGTATCATATTCTCTACGTTAGGAGTGTGCATATTTTACGCCTTTGGCTACATGCTGCTGCCACTGTTTGCTTACTTCATCAGAGACTGGCGGATGCTGCTGCTGGCGCTGACCGTGCCGGGGGTGCTGTGCGCACTGCTCTGGTGGTGAGTGTGGCGTGGGTCCCCGGGGGTGACCTCCAACAGGGCATCTTCTCTCCAGCGTGCACTAGGGGGCAGCAGCAACCCACAAATCCCTATTTGGGCTCTCTGAGACAGGAAATGTCAATTATTTATAAGTTGTTTCAGAATATTTTCTCCACACCCAGAAAAGCCAAAGACAGAACAAAACCCCAAGACATCCACAGACTTGTGTTCGGCCCTGTGCCGGGGAGATCGGAGTTCAGGGAGAGGAAGGAGCAGGAGCTGCCAGGCGATGGGGCCCTCTGTGACCACCAGGAAGTTATCAGACCACAGGACAAGGCAGCTGAAGCCCCACTGAGCCCCACTGCTGGCTGTGTGCTGTCGCCGGGGCCTTCTAACGCGGACACTGGGAGAAGAGGAAGAGCAATGGGAGCAAGAGTCCCCAGGGTGGCTACACAGGGAAGCCAGGCTCCGCCCGAGCCTCCAACACAGAGGAGTTGGATCGGCAGAGAGGACGCCATTCCTTACCAGGGAGGGATTGTGGCAGAGGGGCTGAGGGGGGAGTGGCCCCCTGTAGGTGGGGTGGTGAAGGCACTGCCCCACGTGTGGCGGGGAACGCATCAGAGCACAAGCATGCGTCCTGGCCATGACCGAAGGGCGGGGCTACCTGGTGAGGCAGAGTATAAGCTCCACATAGTCTCCAAAGCACCCACCCAGCTGCCTTGTAAGAGTAGGCGGAGAGTCTGACAAGTCAATTGGATGAATCTGGTGGGAATGAGGAAAAACTGGACGCTAAGAGTCCAATGCAGAAAATTCTGTGGGTGCCAGGGACAAGCAGGGATACAGGTGGGCAAGAGTCTGGGCCAGGTGGAGCCCAGGCTTCAGGAGCCCATCTTGCCCGGTCTCCGTAGTGTCCAGCAGGTGGCACCACCGCTCCTTGGAAATGAGGAGGTGGCCCGCCAGGGGTTCAATCCCACAGTGCTTGGCAGGCCCCTCCGAAATCTGTGCACTCCAGCGTACTCCAAAGCTCGCCCTTCGAGTCACTGGATGTGGTGGGGACCATAGCTTTGGTTCTGGCTAGGAAACACCATATACCCCCCAAAGCTAGTTTTGGTTCTGAGCCCCCATTTCCCGCCTCTGCTGAGGCTGCACCCGCTCCTTTGGGCAGGAATGCCTCCATGAGATCGCTCCTTGCACTTCAGGTTCATCCCTGAGTCCCCCCGATGGCTCATCTCTCAGGGACGATTTAAAGAAGCAGAGGTGATCATCCACAGGGCAGCCAAAATCAACGGGATCGTCGCCCCCTCCACCATCTTTGAACCGAGTGAGGTAAACACCGCCCGGGAGTGGGTGGGAGGGTCCCAGGGACCTGGTCTGAGGGCAGCAGCACAAAGGCCGGAAGCCCTCCCTTCACAGGGGAGCCCAGCCCTCTCCCTGCCCGGCCGGGCCGCCCTTGGCAGGCCCTGTCACATCTCAGAAGCCAAGAAGGTGCCAACTGCGTAAATCTCTTCACCTTTCCCGTGGATTTTAGGTTTTCATACTTCTGTCCTTCTTTTCCAGGCAATTGTATAGTCTTACCGTTACTTTTAATAATAAGCACTCTTTATGAACAATATCCCTCCACAAAGTTGGCATTTTGGGAAATTGCTGTTCCTCCTACCGTAGGTGGTTTCTCATCGTAAAAAGATAACGCAGATAAAATATGAAGCAAACAGATTTGGAGTTAGAAGTGCTCTGTCTCCGCCCCCCACCCCCACCCTGTGGTTTGTTGTTGCAGGACCTCAGAGCCACGCATTTGCGATGTCCAACCCTTCGCCCTACCCCACCCCTCCCTGCACACCCTGTTCTCACGCCATGAGCAACCTCCGGCTCTGCCTGCAGGCCTGGGTCTTGCTTCCCCTACTGTCTCAGCTGCCGCCCTCTCTGCAGCAGGGAGTTCTCTTCAGTCTCGTGACTGCAGAGAGGTCAGACGCTGTAACTGCTGGCAGATACAGTCCTGGAGTGTGTGTCTGGCCTGGCAGGAAGACAGAGGACTGCCTGTGAGAATGGCCACCGGCCTTCCTGCTGGAATGTGTGCGAAAGGCATACTAGAGACACTCAAGATGTAGCCCTGGGGCTTGGGAGAAGAGGGGCTGGGTACATGCAGCAGAGAAGCCGCTGGCCGCCACCAGCCCTGCCGGCCTCCTGACATGGATTGGAAAGGGCTCTGGTGCACAGAGGTCCAGGCAGGAACAGATGGCAAAGAGGGCTCTGAAGCGAGATAGCTTTGGTGGCTTTTCAGTGGAGGGTCTGTCGGGTGAGCCCATGAGTCCCGCTGGCATCCTCGAGGAAATGAGGCTATTTCAAGGGATCCATTAAGTCTAAAGCTGACCTTTTGTTGAACTGCTAACTCGGGAAAAACAAGCTCCAAAGCTGGGTTTGCTTAAGAAAGAAACATCAGTGTGTTTAGACGTGTGGTTTATTAATGTCCTTGGCTGTGCTGAGTTTCATAGGAAGTTACTCTGGGTGAAGCTGAGGTCAATTTTCCTGTTTTTCTATCTGAAATGTTTTTGCTTTTGGAAGTAGACCAGTAACTACATGGTATGAAGACTGAAAACATTAATTCTTTTAATACAGCAGATCAGTAGACTCCATAGCCCCATCTCTCTCTGACCCAAAGGGCAGGGATCCAGCCGCGGGAAGGGACGCTCGAGGCCTCCCTGGAACGTGGCCACCGTCGGGTGCTGCCTGACGGAGCTGTCAGCTTGGGCCTCACCTTGGCTGTGTCCCCTGAGGGGACTGGTCACCTGTTTTTCCTCCTCACCCTTGATCACTAATTTGTTACTGACAAGGCCAGGGGAAGCCTTCCGCTGCCTGAGGTTCAGACTCACTCTTCTTTTCAAGAAAGAAACAAGATCTCCCCAGCCCAGAGGCACAGAAAGCGGAGCTGCCAGAGTTCCAGGCATGTCATTGGATCTCTGAGTCTCCCCGCTTCTCCCTCCTGCAGCTCCAAGACCTCAGTTCCCAGAAGCAGCCGTCCCACAGCATTCTGGATCTGCTGCGAACCCGGAACATCCGCGTGGTCACCATCATGTCCATAATCCTGTGGTGCGTAAGTGGGACCTGCCCGGGGCTGCCACACACAGCCCCTGGCTGCGGCTGGCACGCCTTGAGTTGGCAGGCGTGTCTCAGACCAGCACCGAAAGCCCATGTCTTCAGCAAGTGAAAGGGGTGTGTCTTGCCCTCCAAGAAATGGACGTGACACAATTCTGGATAGAATTTCAGAAAAGGAGAGTGAAATCTGTGGGGCTTTTGGGGGGCAATAGGGGATCCTTGGGGATCCTTCCAGGTCCTGAGGCGAATCCTTACTCGCTCTAGGTCCTCTCCCCCTGAGCCTGTCCCCCTGTGCCTCCGACGGTGGCTGAGGGCGACAGGCAAGGCCTTCCAGAAGGCTCTAAGACCCCATGTTCTTTCAGTTACAGAGGCCGTGAGTACTTTCTGGGATTGTATGTGGAAGCGCAGGATCCCTCCTTCCGGGATGTCTGGAGACTGTCCTGGAAGCAGGGCCACAGCCTGGATGTCCTCGTCAGGTTCCTTCTAATGAGCGACGCATTTCACCAAGTGTGTCAGAGAGGGAGTTGAGTTGGCAGAGAGAGGGAACACAGCCAAGTATCGGGAGGGCGTTTGCTCAGCGGCCGAACCCTTGGGATTAGAGGCCTCTACCTGGTGCCCCTCGGTGAGGAAGGCGGACTTCGCCTCAGAGTCCTTGTTACTAGTCAGCCAGTCTCTGGGCAGCCAGCCAGCCATCTGGACTACCATGAGTCACCTATTTCCAAGGAATGACCCAGGATCCCACAGGGCAGTGCCCCACCTGGGAGCCGCCCGCAGATGGGGCAGCCTTCAGCCCAAACCCAACTCGCCAGTCCCTGCTCTGCGGTTGCCCCAGGCACTGCCCCAGCTCCGATTTCTCAGGAACTCCTGCACGTGCCCTTGCCCCTGCTCGTATAGCTGTGGTTTCAGCCTGCAGAAGAGTCCAGTCTAACCAACAGAGGTCCAGTCTGCGGAGAGAGCGCCGACTGGGCACACACCAGCCAGGGACCCCGGGGTGGGGCATGCAGATGAGCGACCCTGCGGCCCTGCCCCGGGGCACTCCCTCTCCCCTCTGAGAGTGTGGTGGTGCTGGAGTCGGTGGCCTCTGGCCGGCCTCTCCCTGGCTGGGTGCCAGGCAGGGTCTGCTCTGGCTCTTTCTCCAGGTGCTGTACCCCACAACTGTTCCTTGTCTGATCCTGTCCCTGCAGCCCTGCCCCACCCCACCCCACCTGCTGTCTGCTCCCTGACTCATTCCCCAGCTGCTCTGTAGTTGCTGGGTTTGGGGATGTGCCAGGAAGTAGGTGTTGTGAGAGCTTCAGCTTAGGGTTTCTAGAGCTGATAAGCAGGTTGGAGTTGACTTTTTCATTTGTTTGTTTTGTTTTTTCCCAACAAAGTAACTGTCTAACTCTTTGCTGTTTGGTACACTCTGAAAGTGCTCCGGCCCAGAGCTGACACTGGGCTGGGGGAGTTCTCTTTTGTTCTAAGAAGTAAGACACTCTTCAATCTGCGGCCCTCCTGAAGGAATCATTTTGAATTTCCTGCGATATTTGTATCTGAAAAGTTGTCCTGGGTGGGAGGCAGCCAGGTGGACGCCTCTCCTCCAGCCTCTGCGCTCTGTTTCAGGATGACC
This sequence comes from Trachops cirrhosus, assembly GCA_028533065.1. Taxonomy (NCBI): domain Eukaryota; kingdom Metazoa; phylum Chordata; class Mammalia; order Chiroptera; family Phyllostomidae; genus Trachops; species Trachops cirrhosus. The sequence continues at coordinate 31,296,715 of CM052546.1, read as the reverse complement.
ATATCAGTGGGCTATTTCGGGCTCTCCCTGGACACACCTAACCTGCACGGTGACGTCTACATGAACTGCTTCCTGTCTGCGGTGGTGGAAGTCCCAGCCTACGTGCTGGCCTGGCTGCTGCTGCGCCACCTGCCCCGGCGCTACTCCATGGCCACCGCCCTCTTCCTGGGCGGCATCGTGCTCCTGTTTGTGCAGCTGGTGCCCCCAGGTAGGGGCCATGTCCGTCTGCAGTCTTCGCCGAGTCCCTCAGTCTCTAGCAGGCTGTCTCCCTGGCCAATGAAAGGCGTAAAACCATGTCATCATCGCTCACCTGTATATCTTCCTTCTTGGCCCAAAAATCAAGAGAAAGTGTCTCCTGAGACCAAACAGCCCTCCTGGCCTGGGCCTGGGGAAAGTGGACAGAGCAACCAGACGGGGCTGGTGACCCAAGTTAGTGTGGGCATTCCTGTTTTTTTCTGCAGGGTAAGGGGGAGCAAAGACAGCCATCTCCATTACTTATTCACCTGAGCCACAAGGAGTTAGGGAATGAGTAGGCGGGCCCTGCGCTCGGCCAGTGAGTGGCCCCGGGCAAGAAAAGCCCTGCAGAGCCCAGGGCGCTCCTGCAGCCGCCACGCTGGTTGAGAACACAGGCAACAAACAAGTAAATAAAGCTTCATGCAGTGCAGACCATGTTACTTTTATAACAACAAGGAGGACTGGGAGAGGTGGCATATGGAGGGCACTCATGGACAGTGGTCCTGGGGAGGGCAGGTGAGCAGAAACGCAGGTGAGCGATGGAGAACGCTGTGGAAAAGTCTAGGAACGGAGCCTTGGGGGCCGAAGAGACAGCAAAGGCAGCAACCCTGAGGGGGCAGGGAACCTGACGTGTGTTTGAAGACGGAGAAAGAGCTGGAAAGAGATGAAGGGAGGGGCCAGGTCACAGAGTGAGTCACCTAGGCCATTAACAGGATTTGATTCTTAAAACTGCCTTGGTACCTGCCTTGGTACCCCACAGGTGGGAGAGACAGCCCTGTTGACAATTGATAGAACAGTTGGACTCCCTGTGGTACCTAGAGTTGTCACTGTACTCACGCATTTGGTGGCTTCTGAGGATCATTTGTGGGTCCCCGTGGCTGGCAGCACAGCCCAGGAACGGCCCCCGCTGTGCAATGGCGGGGGAGCAGAGGACTGTGTGCAGGTTCATGGCTGAGCCCCGGGCGACCCATAGGCCGCTTGCAGCCGGCAGGCAGGACAGAGCATTTCCAGGGTCCGCAGGTCTGTGAACTGTCAGGCCTAAGCAGGACGGAAGCACAAAGCGAGTGAGAATGCAGATCCCCGTTCGTGCAAAGCCGTCGGTTAGCCCCACAGTGCCTGCAGCTCGTGGTCCCCTGATAGCGGCGTGTCGTGACTTCTGGCCGGGGACGCAGGTTTGCTGGGGCTTGGGGGGCTCACTCCAGTGGTCCTCAGGCAGAGGGGAAGCACATGTCCCCACACAGCTGCAGATCCCAGCCTCCTCTCAGGAGTAACCACTTGGAGGGGCACCTTGGCTGTAGTCCCTCAACCTACAACAGGAAGTTACAGAAATTGCTTGTCCCCCAAAATCGCGACTCCCAGTGGCAGTGTACCCTGGGTTGGTGCCTTTGCCTACTTTCTTCCCTTTGCCTCTCCAGACTTGTACTATTTGTCCACCGTCCTGGTGATGGTGGGCAAGTTCGGGATCACTGCTGCCTTCTCCATGGTCTACGTGTACACAGCCGAGCTGTACCCCACCGTGGTCAGAAACATGGGCGTGGGGGTCAGCTCCACGGCGTCCCGCCTGGGCAGCATCCTGTCTCCCTACTTCATCTACCTCGGTGAGTCCCGTAGGGTGAGCGCACGTGGGAGGGGCAGGTGGAGGCGCCACGAGCTACCCCGTGGGCTGGAAAGGACGACAGGCCTGCATGGCAAGTGGGACCCATCTGATTCTGGCTCTGTGCCGGGGGAGGTTCTCGTCCAGGGGGTGGCATGTGCTTGCGTGTGGAAAACAACCTGTACACTAGCTAGAAACTGGTGAGAGGAGGAGGGAGCTTTGTTCCTGGTTTAGCCCCGCCGGGCCTTGCATCAGAGAATAGGAGCCCCCCATCCTAAGAAGCTGCAGAGCGACTGAGGAAGGCAATGCACGTAACTGGAGAACTCCGTTCTTGGAATCAGAGTTGAAAAGGAACGGGAAGAGGGAAAGATGTCCATTCAAGACGTCTGACAACCTGAGACTTCTTGTGAGCATGTGGCTCAGTGGTTCGGGCCATGTGAAGATGCGCCTTGCGCCATTTTCCGTAGCAGGGCACCATTTCCTCTTCCTCCAAGCTCTTTTCTCCTGGCAGCTGCCGTGCCCCCGCACACCCCTCACTGGCACAGCTCCGGGGAGGGGCGCACCCAGCTTGAGGATACCCAGAATGCTTGGCGAGCATCCTCTGTAGATCTGATAAGCAGAAACATCTTGCTTGGCCTGTAGGCAAATCGAATGGGTTGAAACACACCTGGAGAGGTGGAGGAGCTATTTCTGTCCCTGGACAGGTATCTAGAGTTCTTTGGAAACCTAGCATTGGGAAATAGGAATGGAAATCATCGTGGCTCTGCGCCCCTCCCCTGCCCCGAGAGGCACTGCTGGACCTCTGGGCATGTCGGTGCCAACCCAGGTGCTGAGACCTGTCTGGGTGCCAGATTCCAGTCTGGCAACCCAGACTGTGGGACACAAGGAGGACACAAGGCAGGTGACCCCTTTAGAGAGTCCTGGCAGCGCAGAGGGCCAGAGGGCAACCAGGTCTAACCGCACCCCGGCTTCGGGCTGTGTCTGCTTTGCCCTAGGTGCCTACGATCGCTTCCTACCCTACATTCTCATGGGAAGTCTGACCATCCTGACAGCCATCCTCACCTTGTTCCTCCCAGAGAGCTTCGGCACCCCCCTGCCAGACACCATCGACCAGATGCTAAGGGTCAAGGGGTAAGGAGCCTCTTTCTGCACCACGCCAATGCTGTGGGCCTGGTCCTGGCAGAGTTCCCCACGAACTCTCAGGAACGCCATGGACCAGTTTAGCCGTTGGAGGTTTAGCAATGGGGAGGAAGTGGAACTCTGCCCGCTCTGGTCGGACCCAGACCACCATGTCCCCATGTCCATCCCCATGTCCGTCCCCACGGCAACAGTGGCTCTGAGACAGTGCAGAAACAGGAAAAACCTTCAGGATCTGCTGTCCGATTTTTTTCCCCTTCAGCGAGATAGCCTCAGTTCTAGGTTTGGTTTATTTGTTTTGAGACGAGGGTGTCTCTTTCAGATTTGTTACTAGCATTTGTTTTGCTTGTTTTTATAGAATAAAATCCAGGCAAACTCCAAGCCACACGAGGATATTAAAAGATGGTGAAGAAAGCCCCACAGTTCTTAAAAGCACAGCCTTCTAACACCCTCCCAGGAGTAAGCTAGCGAAGAGGAAATACTGCATCCCATCAGAAGTGGTTTGTGTGGACACGGGGTCCTTCAGGGACGAAGGTCCTTGCTGTTCATCCTGGTGGCCCTGTGTCTGACCTGCTGGCAGACGGACACTGGACTCAGAGGCCGCATGTGGTCCTGGAGTGCCACCTTCCCTCCAGCAGTGCTGGGGCTGTCAACAGACAGCTTCAGAGATGTCCTAACACAGCGAGGGACGGGGCACCACCCAAAAAGTGAACTTGAACCAGTGGGATTTGGAAGAACATGAGAGGCATCTGCTAAATTTACATTTTAACTTCAGACTTCCTGAAAAGACCCCCCAAATAAGACAGGAGGTCTAAATCCCGCCCCCCAAATCTTTCCCTCTAAAGGTGCACTTTGAAGGAAAAGACGTCATTTCACAAGGAGATGGATTTCTCACCCTTCCTCGGTAACTGGGAGCACTGCCACTCCCGGGCAGGAGGGTCCGGGGCTGGGGAGCCCAGGGCTGGGGAAGCCTGCAGGGAGTTAACACGGAGGGGCCCAAGCAGGCACAGAACAGAGGCCAGCGTCACCGTGTGAGCTCCTGGGCCACTCGGTGTGACTGCTGGGTAGACCTGTTTACATCTGATCAAAGCACTGGGCTTGTCCGGGCCCATAACAAACACACCACGGAACCTACTGTCCTCGTTTCCTGCCGAGTGAATCGAACCTAGCTATCACGGTGGAAGCACATCAGTGAGAGAGAAAAGCCAGCTTGTCTCCTCTCCAAACGATAATGAGGCTTTGTTTGTTCGTGTGTCGTCTGCTTGTCGATTTGTTATGTTTTCTTCTCCTTAAGTTATTGACCCTTCAGAACAGACTCAGGGAAGGCTGGTGCCTCAGTCTCCTGGTCTGTGCCTTTTTCTGTCAACCCAGAACCACTCTGGTAATAATGGTCTGCAGCTGCCACCCGGGCAAGGCCTTAGCACTTTCAGCCACCAGCACTTCTCGGAGTCCCAAACGGACGTCGATGTGTGGCTTCCTTTCGTGATACCTAATCACGGGGAAAATGACGAAGAGGAAAGGTAAATCGTGTTCACAGCCATTCGGAGTTGCTCGCTTCAGTCATGTGACATTGGGAGACTCTTGTGTTCGGTGTGACTGTCTTCCCTTTTCCGACCGTTACCATGGTTACCATGGTACTCCTGCAGCATATGCTTCACCGGGTTCCAAACCACATGTTTGGGAAAGCTACTGAAGTGCCTTGAGAAATGAAGATGTTTTAATAAAGAAAATGATTTTTTTAAGTAATAGCAACTGCCCACGACTTTTATTTCCACCATTTGGTGACGCGTGCCCAACTTTTCTCTGCGTCGCCTCTGGCTAATTCTAGCAGTGGTTTGTGATTAGCCTCTGAGGCCGAGATTAACTCCTGCATGCTACAAGCTTTCACTCTGTTGATTGACTGAGGACTGAGCCAGCCTGCTCACACACGTGTCTCGGTAGGGGCTCCCCCGAGAGCAGGACCAAGACGGCGCTCTAGGCAGCGACGTGGGAGCAAGATTCCTGGAGCAGGAGTAAAGGACGGGGGAGGAAACGGGGAAGGGGCAAGACCCTGCACAGGGGCGCATTTTTCAGGTCAGCCAGCGCCAAGCGCACAGCTCCAGCCAGCCAAAACATCTGAGGAGCCTGAGGAAATCTACCTCAAAACCACCTGGTGTAGGTAAAAGGGGGAGCATTTCTATGGCAGCATGCATCCCCCGTTCATCAAAGGCAGCCCCACAGAGGCCAGCTCCCTGCATTCCCAGGCGGCACATGCCCAAGTCCCAAACAGGTTCCGAGATGTGGCAGGCTGAGGTGAGGCACGGTCAGGCCGTGTACTGGGGTCAAAGCTGCCGTGAACTGGTCTGCAATGATGGCTGGAGCGAGTGGTGGGGCTGAGAGGCCTGGGGTTGGGCGTGGGGCACACACACACATGTAATGTGTCACAGAGCAATTTGAGCTAGAACATGTGGACAGATCTGCATAAAAAGCTCCACTGTTGGAGAGAGAACTCAGACGGCATGATGGGTAATGACAGGCAGACCGGCCTGTGCTGGGCCCCCAATTCCACTGCGGCTCCAGAACATGAATTACAGCCCCACCGCCTTTTCTCCTGTTGCAGGAATGGTTTCTGGTTCTCAGCGGCATTGATTCCAGTTGCTTGTGGCCTTCTGGGAGCCAAAGGCAAAATTACCTGAACACTTAGAGCTCTGATCAAGGGAATGGTAGCCCTGGCTGGGAGCCAAGTACCTGGAAATGCGAGGCCTCCGTCCCGGCCGCCTGGACTCGCGTGGCTTGTTGCCCTGCAAGCCATGACTCGGGGATGACTGAGCGCTATCCTGACCACGGCTCTCCTCTTAGGGAGAGAGGCGAGCATCACCGGTGGTCGCAGGAATGGTGGTGAGTGATGGGGGCTCAGTGAGTCCCCGTAAGAATTAGAAGCCAGCTGCCCACAGGAATACCAAGGATAAAGCAACGGAGGTAGAGGAAAAATTCAAATCAAAAACAATAAAATAATATTCTACCACAGATTGAAGTGAAAAGAAGGGACTACCTCCTCATCTTTCCCTGCGCTTAGGAACTAGTTTCCGTCTCCATCAGAGTTCCCGGAACATTCTCATAAATTCCTGAAGAGCAGGAAGAGAATTATCCTGCTCGCCCCCTAGTCCGAGTGCTGAGACTGAGCTGGGCAGAGGGCCTGGTTCTGTTGGGTAGTAAGTAGCACAGCAAACCTTTCCCTGGGTGTTTCACAGAGTCCACCTTCCTGAAGGGCTCTGTGCCAATACAGCAGCTCGACGAGACACCTGCGAGGTGAGCAACGGTGTGGCAACACCCGGTAGAGCTACCAAAAAGCCCTTGGGGAAGCACATCTGTGTTCTCACTTGATCTCCACGAAAATCAAATGAGATCGATAGACGAAGCCCAGGACGACCGAATCAGAGGTTTCTCAGCAGAAGTCACGTGTTCCCGGAGTCCTGGGCAGACCCGCCCCAGAAGGTCTCACCTTGGGAAGAAGGGGCCTGATCTAAAGGACAGTTGTGCAAGAAGCTGCCAGGGACATGGGGACACCACGTCTCTGCTGGGCCAGCCAGAAGGCAGCAGCCAGGCACCTGCCTGGCACTGTCTCACATGAGAAAGTCTCCACAGACACGCGGGGGTGTGGGCCGCACTGTGCATGTGTAGCAGGCTGCCACACGCATGCAGTGCCGTCAGGACCGGCGAACGTGTGATAAGGATTCCTAGCAAACACATAGAAAGAACTCCTCCAACTCAAAATGTACAAAAATGAGCCAAACACTTGAGTAGACATTCTCCAAAGAAGATACACAAGCACACGGAAAAGATACAATAATCACTAGGAAAATGCAAGTCAAAACCACAATAAGATACCACGTCACACCCATTATGGTGGCTATTATTAAACACATACACACACACACACACACATATATATAAAACAAATAACATGTATTAGCGAGGATGTGGAAAAATTGGATCCCTCGTGCACTGCTAGTGGGAAAGTAAAATGGTACAACTGCCTTGGCAATGGTATGGCATTTTCTCAAAAAAATCAGACGATTACCATGGGGCCCAGCACTTCCTGTCCCTGGTATGCGCCCAGCAAATTGAAAGCAGGGACTCAAACTTACTTGAGCACCTACGCTCACAGCACTGTTTGCAGCAGACGACAGTGGGAACAACCCACCTGTCCATCAGGATGAGTGGTGAACAAACTGGTACATAAACAGGAAGGAAATTCTGATACATGCCACAGCATGGATGACCCTTAAAAACGTGCTGAGTGAAACAAACCAGACGCAGAAGGGAAAATATTTTGTGATTCTGTTCATATGAGGTACCTAGAATAGTCAGATTAATAGAAATGGAAAGCAGGATAATGGTTTCCGGGGGCCGAGGGGAGGAAGTGATGGGAGTCAGTGCTGAGAGGGCACAGTGTTTCCGTCGGAGATGATGGGGAAGTTCTAGAGGTGGACGGTGGTGCTGACGGCACAGCTGACCGTGGTGCTGACGGCACAGCAATGCGCATGCGCTCAATGCCACTGAACTATACACCCGAAATGATTAAGACGGTAACTCTCATGTTACGTGTAGTTTACCACAACAATTAGTTTTTAAAAAGAATTGTTCATGTACTTGATAAGGGCAGTAAACACACATTCTTAAATATTAAATTCACATTTTTATACACCAATAATTAACTATCAGAAAGAGAAACTTAGGAAACAATCCCATTTACTATTGCAGCAACAACATGTAAAAAAGATACCTAGGAATAAATTTAACCAAGGAGGTAAAAGACCTATACCCAGAAAACTATAGGACACTGAAGAAAGAAATTGAGGAAGATACAAATAAGTGGAAACATATACCATGTTTATGTACTGGAAGAATTAACATCATTAAAATGTCCATACTACCCAAAGCAATCTATAGATTCAATGCAGTTTCTATTAAAATATCAATGACATATTTCACAGACCTAGAACAAATATTCCAAAAAAAGGATGTATATGGAACAAAAAAAGACCCCAAATAGCCTCAGCCATCCTGAGAAAGAACAAAATTGGAGGAATCACAATACCTGATATCAAAATTCAATAATAAGGTACCCATAAATCCTTTTTGTAAGAAACTATCTAAAAATGAAATGCAGTCCATTAATGAATGAATCATTTGCAACTTGTAACAAAAAGCTAATTTACCTAAGATAAAAAGATCTCCTGCAAATAAGGAAAAAGTCAACAACCCCAAGAGATAATAAACAATACACAAATGACTTTTAAACTTAAGAGAAAACTCTGTACTTCCATCCTAAGGAGAAATACACATGAAAACTATGTTGAGATATCATTCTCACCTATCTGTCCACCCTCCTCTCTGTATAAATGCAAAGGAAAATGTATTGTACTATTTTCCTAATATTAATGATAATTTTTAGGTGGTAAGATTTGGGTGAGCTTTTAAAGCATATATTATTGTACTTTCTATAGTGTTTGTATTCCATACATACATTTTATAGTGTTTTTTAAAAATATTTTTATTGATTATGCTATTACAGTTGTCCCATTTTCCACCCTTCACTCCCCTCCACACTACACACCCCCTACCACCCACATTCCCCTCCTTTAGTTCATGTCCATGTGTCATAAAGTTCTTTAGCTTCTACATTTCCCATACTATTCTTACCCTCACCCTGTCTATTTTCTACCTGCCATCTATGCTTATTCTGTACCTTTCCCCTGCCCTCTCCTCCTCCCACTCCCCTGTTGCTAACCCTCCATGTGATCTCCATTTCTGTGGTTCTGTTCCTGTTCTAGTTGTTTGCTTAGTTTCTTCTTGTTTTTGTTTCAGGTGTGGTTGTTAATAATTGTGAGTTTGCTACTATACATGTTTTTTGATCTTCTTTTTCTTAGATAAGTCTCTTTAACATTTCATACAATAAGAGCTTGGTGATGATAAACTCCTTGAACTTGACCTTATCTGAGAAGCACTTTATCTGCCCTTCCATTCTAAATGAAAGCTTTGCTGGATAGAGCAATC
>CM052546.1:31234835-31287211 GCA_028533065.1 Trachops cirrhosus | reverse complement strand
TAGAGCAATCTGGGATGTAGGTCCTTGCCTTTCATGACTTGGAATACTTCTTTCCAGCCCCTTCTTGCCTGGAAGGTCTCTTTTGAGAAATCAGCTGACAGTCTGATGGGAACTCCTTTGTAGGTTACTGTCCTCTTATCTCTTGCTGCTTCTAGGATTCTCTCCTTCATTTTTACCTTGGCTAATGTAATGATGATGTGCCTTGTTGTGTTCCTCCTTGGGTCCAACTTCTTTGGGACTCTCTGAGCTTCCTGGACTTCCTGGAAATCTATTTCCTTAGCCAGAATGGGGAAGTTCTCCTTTATTATTTATTCAAATAAGTTTTCCACTTATTGTTTTTCCTCTTCTCCTTCTGGTACCCCTATAATTTGGATGTTGGAACATTTCAAGATGTCCTGGAGGTTCCTAAACCTTTCCTCATTTTTTTGAATTCTTGTTTCTTCATTCTTTTCTGATTGGATGTTTCTTTCTTCCTTCTGGTCCACTGCATTGATTTGAGTTCCAGTTTCCTTCCGATCACTATTGGTTCCCTGTACATTTTCTTTTATTTCACTTATTGTAGCCTTCATTTTTTCATCTAATTCATGACCAAATTCAACCAATTCTGTGAGCATCCCGATTACCAGTGCTTTGAACTGTGCATCTGATAAGTTGGCTATCTCTTGGCCACTTAAAAGAATGGGTTCGGAGGCTTTCAATTCTTCTTCTGTTTGAGCCATCTCTTTGCTGTTCTTTTTGGTCTTGTTGAGCACCTTTAGTGAGGGGCGGGGCCTTAGGTTTTCACCAGGGCGGGGCACCCTAGTCGCTGGGTGTGACTCTGTATGTGGGGGCAGGGTCCAAGAAGGAACAATGGTGCTTGCTGCACTCTCCAGACCCCTCCGCCGCTTTCTGTGAGCCAACTGGGCTCCTCTGGTGCCAATTCCCATGTGGGTGGGCCTGTGCACCCAGTGGGACCTTCCTCCTCAGTCAGTGCCCCAAAGCTCTATTTCCCAGCCCTGGGACCCTGAGTTGGGCTCAGTGCCTTGCTTTCCAATGGCTGCCTCGCTGGGTCTGCCGTCTCCAACCCCCAGCCGGGTCCGCCAGCCACTGCTGCTTGTGCGCCCAGGGTCTGCCCACTGTGGTCTTAAGCGCCGCCCCAGTTGCTCCGCTCTCTGCTCTGCATCCCTCACCTTGCCTGACCCCGCCCCTCCTACTGGTCTGCATGAACGTGTCTAATTTTAACTCCTTGGGTGTCCAAGTTCCATACACTTCGATTTTCTGTCAGTTCTGATTGTTATTTTGTTTCTATATTGTTGTTGTCCCCATCTTGATTGTGCGAGGAGGCACAGTGCGACTACCTATGCCTCCATCTTGGCCAGAAGCCTCCATACAGATGTCTTGTTTTGGCTCATGCTTCAGATTTTCCTAAATTCTCTCAAACAAGCAGCATCTGGCTTCAACAAGCCCCGCATCTTTTGCTAAGTGGTACCAGGCCAGGCACTAGCAGCAGCTAGCCTTGGTTCACAGCTTGGCCTCACCTGGCCACCTCCAAGCCCAGCACAATAACAGCCATCTACAGATTGCTTTGTAGCTTATGCTGTGTGACTTTGGACAGAACAAGGAAGTATGCACCACTGACCTTGGATGTGCTGACAGCAATCAAGGCTCAACTACAACAGGAGGGTGTACACAGCCCACAAGGTGGGCGCACCTTGAGTACCCAGCTTGGGTAATAGGGGAGGCTGTGCCACTGGACCCTACTGCATTCCACCATGATACCAAGACAGGGAGTCATAGCAGCTCTGGCTAACACATAGAAACAAACACAGGGAGGCTGCCAAAATGAGGAGACAAAGAAACAGCCCAAATGAAAGAACAGATTAAAACTTCAAAAAAATAACTAAATGAAATGAAGACAAGAAATCTACTAGATGCAGAGTTCAAAACACTGGTTATAAGGATGCTCAATGAACTTATACTGTTGAGTGAGAACTTCAACAGCATAAAAAAGATCCAATCAGAAACAAAGAATATGCTAATTGAAATAAAGAACAATTTACAGAGAATCAACAGTAGAGTGGATGAAACCAAGAATCAAATTAGCAATTTGGAATATAAGGAAGAAAAAAATACCGAATCAGAACAGCGAGAAGAAGGAATAAAAAAATTGAGGATAGTGTAAGGCGCCTCTGGGACAACTTCAAGCATACCAACATTCACATGATGAGGGTGTCAGGAGGAGAAGAGAGAGAGCAAGAAATTGAAAATCTATTTGGTATAATAACAAAAGAAAACTTCTCTAACCTGGTGAGCAAATAGACATGCAAGTCCAAGAATCTCAGAGAGTTCCAAACAAGATGAACTCAAAGAGGCCCACACCAAGACGAATCACAATTAAGGTGCCAAAGGTTAAAGACAAAGAATCTTAAAAGCAGCAAGAGAAAAGCACTTAGTTACCTGCAAGGGAGCTCCCATAAGACATCAGCTGATTTCTTAAAAGAAACTTTGTGGGCTAGAAGAGATTGGCAAGAAATATTCAAAATGATGAAAGACAAGGACCTACAGTCAAGATTACTCTACCCAGCAAAGCTAACACTTAGAATTGAAGGACAGATAAAAAGTTTCCCAGACATGAAAAAGCTAAAAGAGTTCATCACCACCAAACCAGTATTATATTAAATGTTAAAGGGTCTTCTTTAAGTAAAAGAAGATCAAAAATATAAACAATAAATGGCAATAAATACATATCTATCAATAATTGAATCTAAAAAACAAAATAAATGAAGAAGAACAGGAACAGAATCATAGATACAGAAAATGTTTTGATGTTTTCTGGATGGAAGGGGGGCCAGGGGGAAGGCAAAATGTGAAGGGATTAAGAAATACAAACTGGCTGTTATGGAAAACTCACGGGGATGTAAAGTGCAGCATAGGGAATAGAGTAGCCAAAGAACATACACCCATGACCCATGGACATGGGCAACAATGTGGGGATTTCCTGAGGGGGCTGCTGGGTGGAGGGGGCAAAGGGGAGAAAGTTCAGACAACTGTGATAGCGTAAACAATGAAATATAATATAAAAAGTAATAATAGTAATGTAATTCCTCCTGAGCCCCCTAATATAATTATCAACTCTGCAAATCATTAGTCCTTATTACTGCCTGTTTGTTTCCATGAGGGAAATTATAAACACTTTTGGGAGAAAAAACAGGTCTCCTACCCCCAAGGTACTTAAGCAGTATATTCACTTCACATTTTGTAGTTTGTTTTTAAAATTTTAACAATATGTTCCCTCATTCAACCTTCAATGAGAGACAAAGCCCTCAGGAAAACATACCTCATGATGCACACACCTACTTCTTTTTTTTAAAAAAGATTTTATTTATTTTCAGAGAGAGGGGAAGAGAGACAGAAAAAGAGGGAGAGAAACATCGATGTGAGAGAGAAACATTGATCAGTTGCCTCTCATACACACTCCAGTCAGGAATCAAACCCAAAGCCCAGGCGTGTGCCCCGCCCAGGAACCAAACCGGCGACCTTTTGCTTTGCTAGACGACCTCCAACCAATTGAGCCACACTGGTCAGGGCTTCTTTCTTTTCTTTAATCCACGTAGACCAGTGGTTCCTGGGCTTCCTGAAAGCCTGCTAACGAAACATGTAAATCATGTCCTGTTGGCCTGCACATCTGAGCGTGGGATGGGTCAGGCTGTCTGGGTCTCTGAGTTGACCCAAGAGAGAGCTCTGTGTTAGGTGATTTTGCTCAAGGCCGCTTCAATGGGTTGAGCCGATGTCAGCCTGAGCGGCTCTGCCCGCAGTCTCTGTGGCAGGGTCTTCCCAGGACACCCAGCTCTCCAAGGGCACCCAGCTCTCCAAGGGCACCTCGCTTAGGGAGACAGGTCCAGCAAAAGCGCCTTTTGGAGTGCTAGCTTCTTTTCCTCATGGAATGAGATTTCCATCGGTGTTGCCAACTGCCTTTCTTCAGGAACACTTACAAAAGACGACTCCTTTTTCCCAGAGAACTAGGGCCCCCAAATCAAAATGACTCACCTTCAGTTGTTCAAGAACAACTGCTCACTCCCTTTCTATGTTTTGACTTTTGCCTCCTCCTCAAGAAAGCTACAGGATAGTTTTGCTATTGGTAGGTCCTATTTTCCTAGAGGCAAATAGCTGTAGTGTTGAGTTCTGAACTGAAGCCTGGAAATTATCCATGCCACAAGCATTTCGCAAGGCCAGGCACTAGCTCACACAGGTGATACAGCTGATAGTTTCAGAACAAAGCACAAACATGCATCATGCGTGGGAAAGTCGATGTGCAGGTTCTCTGCTCACTGACACGCCACCAAACACGTGTAGGATTAAAGCCCTCTGAGACTTGGTCCTTTCCCAAGATGCTCCAGCTCAGTCAAGGGCATCGTTGTGTCAGTGTAGCCCCCCCTAGAGCAGACACCAAGCAGTTCTGAGAAGGAGTTGGCCACCCAGATGGGATATGCAGAGGACAGATGGCCTGTTGGAGGAGCTCCCCCGTCAGGCAGAAATGACCAGGCTCTGGTACCCCCACTGTGCTCACTCATTGCCTGGGAGCAGCCAGAAAGTGTGGCCTCATGGGAGCACAGCGGCAGGTCGGAAGGGGCAGCTGCTGGCAGCTGTTCTTTGTAGCAGGCCCCCTGTAGAGAGACCTGTGACCCACGGGGCTGCCACCACTGCTCACTCACTATGCTCCCTGGGAGTCCTGCCTGATACCTCTTTTCCCTTATCTCTAAGACCCAATCCATTGCCATGCTTCTGACCATTCCGCCCTCTACATTTCTCTCTCACCTGTCCACTTCTCTTCATCTCCTCCACCACTACCACCATCATCTTGCTCCCAGGTTGTGACTGTGTTTCAATCCATTCACCACACAGCAGACAAAGCTTAACATCAGTGCTCATAAAGACTGAAGTCCTTAGTGTGACCTTCAAGACCCTGCCTGTTACAGTTTTTGCCTTACTCTCCAGCCTCCTGTGGACTCTCTCTGCTCCATTTAACCTTTAGGCATCAGATAGAAGATAATGGTTCAAATCCAGCCTGTTTCAGTTCCCCAGTGCTCCACGTTCTTGGCTGCCTCAGGACCTTGGCACATGCTGTTCCCCCCAACCCACCACCATTTATCTCCTCTCCAACCCCCTTCCTCTTTACCCAGTTCATTAATTCTCAATCCTTTGCTCCCAATTCAAACAACGCTTCTTTGGGGAAGCCTTACCTGACCCCAGACAAGTTCAACTTCTTTCTTACTCCCTGTTATCGAACCAAATCCACTTTGTAGCATCTAGAATAGTACTGACTATGTGACTGTCTGCCTCCCTAAGGTACGTTTCCTGAGGACAGAGACTGTCTGTTTCTGCTCATTGAATCATAACATCAGCAGAGTGGCTGCACTTTGTAGTTGTCACAAAATGTTTGTTGGATAAATAAAGTATATAAAAGGGTTATTTGACTTCTTTTTTTTTATTTTGAATCACAGGCTAGGTGTTTCCTTCTTTAACCACCAAATTTGATTTCTCTTTCCATTTATATTGCTCTCCTGCTGTGTTGCCTGATCTTCCCAACCCTTGGAATTTTGGGTCTCCATTACTGAGCACTTTGGCCTAGATAAAGTGCTTGTTCCAGAACTTGCTATTTGCACAAGATTTTATTCTAGAGTTAGAAGGTAAGGGGGGGAGGGTAGGAAAGAAAAGAAAGTGAATTTTCCCAAAGAGTTGGGATACAATGTTGCTCCTTGGAAGTTAAGTTATATATCAAGCCAATCAGAACAAAGCTATACAAAATGCTTCCATGAAGAGATATAAGGACTCCAGGACCCAAACAGTACTCTTACACTTGGTAAGGCCTTGCTCTATCTTTAAAAAAAGAAATGTGTTCACCTGAGGAGGTGCAGCCAAGGTAGCACAATGAAGAGACACAGGCAGCTCAGGTGGAGGGCCCACCGGGCATCACCCGAAGAAGAGCCAGCCAGGCCAGCCCTCCTGCCGGGTTGTCTGGCCTTGGGTCTGGAAAAGACATGCCAGGCTGATCTCAGTAAACATTTAAGTCAGATGATTCGCTCTTCTGATTCTGATCTCAAGTTTGCCCACCACCTTCTGACAATTAGGCTACACACCGCACAGTAATGAGAAGAGAGCTCGCTCGCCAGGCGACCTGATGCACCCGAAGCTCCTGACAGCTCGCTTCTAACAGGAATGGTTCAGCGCCAGGTTCTGGAGTCCGGTGGCCTTCATTTGGACCCTGACTCTGCCATTACATATACAGTAACTGGGAATCTCCTTCAACCTCCCCCCACCCCCCAAAGTGAAAAAAAAATCACAATACTGCATGTGATTACAGGGACAATTAAATAAAGCAATGTATGTAACGCACTTAGCAGAGCAGCTAGCAAACAGTTCGTGAAATCAGTAAGTTGGTGTCTGATTATACACAATGTTGACTTCTAATCAAAGCTGGAGCACTGATCCCGCAAGGCCGAGGACCAAACCTGGACCTTGGGAAGTCCCCGTGAGGACAGACTCCAGGCTGGCCCTCACCTCTGCTCTCTGGTGTGACATCTGTGACAGGCAACCAGGATCTGGCCTTACCTTCTTGTGTCTCTCCCTCTCTTTTCCTGACCCTCACCTCCCAGATGCACTTTTTGTGCAAAAGCAGATTTAGCAAGATTTTGCTCTCCTGGAGTCAAGAATTATTGTCCGGTAACGAGGAAGAGCCTCCAGGCCTTGCCTTGATTTATTTTTTTCTTTTTCCTACACACTACAGAGAAAAAGCATCATCTTCCAGAGGGGAAGTATGGGCTGTTGTTTTTCTAAGGCCATCTCTTGACCTGCCCCACTCCCCCACCGGCTCGTGAGGAAAATACTGCCAGGACCGTGGGAATCCACATCAGCCACAGGTTTCCATCATGCAGGGAACTGCCGGAATTACAAGGAGGCAAATCAAAGTGACTCTGGCTGACTAAGCGGCTTTTGTTTTCCTGCTGCGGTTGTCAGACTGCTGTCTGACAAACACGGACAAACACGAACAAACGCACACAGCAAATGGTGTTTGGAGTCTGGAGGCTCGTCTGTATTTTCCAAGTAGAAATGCTTACATTTCAGACTTCAGAGGCCGCACAGGGCTGCAGGGACATCCTCTGACCCCCACAGGGGCAGTGCTCTCTGCTCTGATGAAAGCTCGGCCCCCGTGGCATCACTACACGGCCGCTTGTCAAGCCTGGTGTGAGGTACCTTCCAGAAAAGCCGCAGAGCCCCCTTGGTCCTTCCAAGGCAAGCTAACATGGTCCAAACTTTGACGAAAACTTTCTTTGCTGTTATCTCAGAGACGTCCAAGTTTATCCACTGACCATTTAGTTTCTAGCTGAAACTAAAAGAATGTATGCCAAGCATCCAGAAAAACCATGACTTGGTCTCTGCCCTCAAAGAACCCACCTAGAGTCTAAGATAAAACACCAAGTATTTTCTCCCTCACATGGCTTCATTTAATTCCTGCAACCCCGCGGTAGGTATGGTTATTATCCCAGTCCTGCAGAGAGAGAAACTAAGGCTAAAGGAGTAAATAAATCACAGAGCCGGTAGGGACAGAGCCGGGAGTTGAACCCTGGAGTCTCTAAACCTGGGGTGTTGATGGGCACCGTTAAGACCAGGAGGTCCAAACCTTAAGCGTGCCGTTCCAGTCTTTCTTATCACCCATTTCACTGACCCCATTGACTTTCCATCTCTCTGCTGACCCGGGATGAGGAGTCCTGGTACCTCCTGCGCCAGTTTGGCAGAGGGACCAGGGTGCATGCCTGGGTTAGGGAGCCGGGCTAACCCCTGGGGTCTGCGAGAAAAACCGGCCCCAGTCCGCTCAGCGCCTCCAACCTGGATCCACCTCCTCAGCCAGAAACCCCGGAAGGGGCACCGGCAGTGTGGGCCCAGCTGCTGCCAGCCACGAGGCCCACGAGACGCTGGACCAAGGGGAGGCAGCCCCGACGGAACGAGGCGCACGGGCCTGGCCGCTGGCCGCAGGCCTGCCCTGCCCGCTGCCAGGCCGCGGCCCCCTGGGTGGACCGGGCCCCCAACCCGACCGCCGGCCTGTCGCGCGCAGCCCTGCGCCCCCGCCTCTGGCTCCTGGCCCGAGCTCCGGCCCGCCTCTCAGCGGTTTTCGCTTTCGTTTTCTTGCCGATATAGTCGAGGAAAATGAAAGTGGCCGTGATCAGGGCTGGCGCAGCTGCCGTCGGGGCGAGGGGCGCAGAGTCCGGCGTTGGCAGCGGGACTGGAGCCTTGGGCCTGGGCCTGGGGCCGGGGCGCGTCGCGCTGCTGGAGGTAAGCGCAGCCCCTTCGCGGTCGCCTCGCGGGCTCCTCCTTGCGGACCCGGCAGGCGGGACGCCAGGCGGGCGTGCGACGCGGGCCAGCGGCCCGGGGTCTTGCTTCGGTGCTGGGAGGGCCTGGGACGCAGCTCGCCGGGCCTCTCAGGGCTCGGGTCCTCCAGGCCAGGATGGAAGACTGGGGGGAGCTCCAACGAACGTGCCAAGGATCCGGCAGCCTGGGGTGGAGGTGGGACCATGCCAAGTCAGGCCACCGCTCCCAGCTCACATTCCCTTTTTGTAGGACACCGAACTCCCCTCCCCGCTCCCAGCACACGTTTCCAAACCCGGGTTTTGAAAAATCGAAATGAGATGGTGACCTCACCCGAGCTCAGCGGGGAGAAAGGCGCTCATCATTCTTGCCTTCTTATCTGTCGGACCTCTCCTCTTCCCCACCCAGCTTGTCCCTCTTGCTGTTGACTTTCTGCGTTTCTCAGATCTAGTGTACTCAGGCCCCCGCGGTGCCCTCCAAGCGTCTGGCAGCTCCCCTGTCTTGGTCCTAGGCTTGGAGAGCAGCTAGACCAGGATGCTGCCCCTTTCCAGGGCCCTGCCCATGTGAAGCCCTGGGCTCCTTCTTCAGGGACCCCAACCCAGGGCTGGCATAGATGGCTAGGGATGGGGGCCCTCAGGAACCCAGTCCTGCCCAAACCAGGAAACTTTCTGTCCACTGCATCGGCCAGCAGAAGGGTGAAAAATGAGGTCCCTGGTCTGCCATTGGTCACGTCTACTGCTCACATGTGGTATGAGGGAACTGGGTGCACCCTCCATGCTGTAAAGACAGCCCCTGCTCTTGGGGTGTTCCCCATCCCCTAACAAGAGAGACAATATGTCAGCGGGTGGCTCACCAGGCCAATTGTGTGGGACAAGCACAGAGCAGATGAGGCACCGAGTGGTGAAAACAAAGTGACAAAATCTATAGGCTCTTGCCTTGTCTTTGAGTGATGCCCAGTTTTGTAGCCAAGAGCCCCTTCTAATCTACTTTTGTCTCAATGAAAAAGAATTTGGCTTAATCACATGGATCTGATCATAAGACCCATACTGAAACAAAACTGGGATGTTCGTAAGTTTGAAAACAGCCATCTTAATTCAACAAAGATGACTCAATGCCCTAATTTTTAAAACATGTACTCCCCCTGCCTCCCTCAAGAGGGTGGTGAGTATTCATTACTTTTAGAAAATACCGCCTTTCTCATGAGCCAGAAAATCAGATTCTTGACTTTGTGACTCACCTTCACTGAGCTGTTCCTTTTCTTCTGAATTCCCCAATGTCCTTTTCTCTCCCTCCTACTAACTAAAATTTAACTATCATGGATAGTTCTCTCCCTTTCCTCTTGAGGGGGACCAAAGTCTGCCACCCCAAAGCATGCCTTTTGGGATACTGGCATTAAGATGGCTATTTTGAAGAAACAAAAGACTCCGAAAGAGCCTTCGACCCTTTTCTGCATATGAGAATTCAGATAGGAGAGCCTGCTCCAGGAAGGGGACCCTAGCATACTGACTTTGGTGTGTATATTCACCTTAGCATTTGTGAACTGAGCGTGGCAGACTGGGAGAAATCTAGCAAAGCCAGTTGGTTGGACTGCCCTCCGTGTCGCGTTGATTCTGGGTGGCCCAGCAAGAATTTGTGGACCACACGTCTGCTCCTTCTCATCTTCTACCTATGAATTGCCTACTTTCCCTTTGAAATCCTAGAACTCTGCCTTCCTCCCTCTAGTCTAGAACGACATATAAGCTTCAACTGCCCCGTGCATCCTCAGTCTTATCTCTTATGGACCCCCCCATATGCAATAAATGCAGACATTTTCTCCTGTTAATCTGTCTCATGTTGGTTTGATTACTAGTCCAGCCAGAAGAATTTAGAAAGGTGGGAGGAAAATTATTTTTTACACCCCAAAGTCTCTTCCATTCCATCTGCGGGTAGGAGGGAGTGGTAGACTGGACCCCATCCCCTGACTTTTCACCACCCCAGCTTCTTACTTCCAGGTCTCTGAAAACTGGATGACTCAGCTGCAGACCCAGCAAGCCCCTGTCTCTCCCATGCCTTTCTCTCCTCCACCAGCACATGGTGACCTTTGTTATTACATTTTTTCTCTAGAAAGTAATGCAAGGGATTTTATTTCTTTTCCTCAGTCTGCCTCGCATTTTATTTTGTTATGTCCTCCCTTTACCCTCCATTTCTCCATCAACACCCCCCGCCCCGGGCGCACACACACTTAGGGAGTCGCGCCGGCGTGTTTGTGAGCTCTTCTAGCTGCCTTTCCTTACATCTGCTCAGAAAGTGTGCGTCTTTGAAAGCTGTGTCATGTTTTGCTTTGGTCGTACTTACCTAAATAGATAGCACTGCACTGTATATCTGGTTCTGCCTGGTTTTTTCCCTGCAGCATTATGTTTTTTGAGTCCAGTCACATTGCTCTGTGGAAGTCCAGTTCCTGACTCCTGGTTGTTTAGTAGTTTCCTATCACGAGTGGACACCACAAGTACTTAACCAGCCGTCTGAGCCAGGCTTTGGGTGGCCTCTCGACTCCTTGCTTCCATCAACAGTGCTGCACCAAAGAGCCTTTCGGGTGTCCCCATAGGGTCTTGTGCAAGAATTTCTCTGAGATGATAGATAGATAGATAGATAGATAGATAGATAGATGATGGGAGACTTCTGGTTCTAGGACATCTGCATAATGTCTTTTTCTTAAAACTGCTACTTTGTGCTGCTGAATGGCCCCATCAGCTTCCTCCCACCGGGAGTGCATGAAGAGTTCTTTCCTAGCACCTGTCACCACTTGCTATTACCTGCCTCATTGTTGTCACCTGGTAGGTGAAGCAGTGCTCCGTCTCCGCTCCACAGAGCGCCCCATCCTATTGTCTTGCTGCTAATAGATTGCCTAGCCAACTTTTTTCTAGTCCTTTAGGTTTCTGGTATTTTTCTCTCTGGTTTTCATGTTGTTCCTTATATATTAATATTCTTACATAATAGAATGTTAATCCTTTGTCAAAGGTAGATGTTGTAAGTGTTCTCATCCTGTTGCCCATCTGTGAACTTCATCTGTGGGCTTCTTTTATTAGTAGTCACAGTGTAATTGAGATTAATTTACATACCATAAAACTCACCCGTGCAAGGTTTGTAGTCTGTTTAGAGAGCGTGTAACTATCACCACGATCTAATTTTAGAATATTTTTATTGCTCCACTAGCAGTCACCCACCAATATCCCTCAACATGCTCCTCCCCAGCCCTAGGCGAGCACTAGTCTACTGTCTCTCTGTATACATTTGCCTGTTGCTTGGCATTTCATGTAAGTGGGGTTATACAGTATGCGATTTAGGTGACTGGCTCCTTCTCTTAGCGCGGTGCTTTGGAGGTCTGCCCATGTTACATACAGCAGGCGTCAGCACGTGGTTTGCTCATTTGTGTCGCTCAGCCACATTCGATCACACGGATAAACACCACTTTGTAGATATATTCATCAGTGGATGGACGTTTAGGTTGCGTCTACTTTGGGGCTGTTAAGAAAAATGGTTCTGTGAGCATTTATGTACACATTTTTATGTGAACATATATTTGCATTTCTCTTGGGTATATACCTAGAAATGGACTTGCTGAATCATGTGATAACTCTTTAAACTTTTGAGAAACTCCCAGACTATTTTCTGAAGCAGCTGCAACGTTTTACAGCCTAGCAGCAGGGCTCGAGGGCTCCAATTTCTCTACACCCTCACCGGTGCTGGTTGTCGGGTTTTTTGGTTATAGCCATCCTAGCAGGTGTGAAACGGTAGCGCTCTACGGTTTTGATTTGCACTTCTTCGGTGGCTAACGATGTTGAGCGCTTACTAGTCATTTGTCTGTCTTCTTTGGAGAAATGTTTTATTCCGATCTATTTTAAAAATGAGATTACTTGTCCCTTATTGAGTTGTGAGAATGCAAAACACAGAGTTTATTCTTGTATTACTATTAATTAATTGCTGCATTATTTATCTGTATTACAACTGTAAACCTACTTTCACCCACTTCTGTAGTCTTGATATCTGTCCTTTACCAGATGTAAGAGTAACAGAGAGTTTCCCCCTTTCTGTGAGTTGGCTTTTCACTTTCTTCATGGTGTTCTTTGAAGAAACAAAATTCAATTTTTTTGAGGTCCAACCGATCAATCTCTTCTTTCTTGCTTTTCGTGTCCTATCTAAAAAATCCTAGCCTAGCTCGAGTTCATGAAGAGTCACTTCTGTGTTTTCATCTAAGAGCTTTTACAGTTTTAACTTTAACGCTCAGGTTTGTGGGTTACTTCCCTTTTTTCCAACATAAATCTTTAAACTTTAGGTAGTCATATCCGTCATTTTTCTACTTTTAATTTGTGGTATTTGTGTCTTATTCAAGAAATCCTTGCCTACCTGAAGATTGTAAAAAATTTTTTTCTATATTTTCTCCTACTGACTTTAGTGTTTCTTCTTCTGCATTTACAGCTTTAATCCAATTGAGTTTTGTTTTTTATTATAATGGCTTTGTTATATATTTTAAAATGTACTCTTTTTTCTTTTTCAAGCTCTACTTAACTTGTCATGGACTTGTTCTTCTATTAACACTTTAAAATCTATTTGGAAAGTTAACAAAAAGTCCTTCTGAAATTTTGATTGGGATTTAATCGAAATCGTAGATCAATCCAGGAAGAACTGATACCTTCCAGCGTCAGGTCATCTCACCCGTGAATGTGGTCTGCGTCTCCATGTATTCGTGCTTCCTCTTATGGACCTTGATCGAGTTTTAAACTTTTCTGCATGGACTCAGCATTCTGTTTTAAGATCATTTCTTGATTGAATAATATTACTATTATGAATGGTATCTTATTTTGTTACACTGTTGCCTGTTATATCATTCCATATTTTCTCTCTTTTTCGGATGGGGGTTAGTTACTGCTGGTGTGGAGAAATACAACTGATTGTTTTTCTGTGGATTCTCTTGAGAGTTCTGTGTAAATAATTTCACTAGTTGTAAACACTGATAACTTTTGTCTCCTTCTGGCTTTATGTTTGTTTTTCTTTTTTATTATTTCCTCATAGGGGCTACTGCCTCTGTAATTGTGTTACATGGCGATGGTGATAGCAGACATCCTGGTTTTGTTTCATCCCTTAAAGAAAATGGGTATAGTTTCTGTATTAAGTATGATATTAGCTATAGGTCTGTAGATGGTAGACTTTATTAAGTAAAGGAAGTTCTGTCCCTTAGGATCTGAGATAAAAGGAAAATAAATAAAATCCCATGTATTACTTTCTAACGAAAAATGCAATAACAGAGTGTGGTAGCAACACCAGTGAATAATCCAGCCCTGCAGGAAAGAGGTGGGGAAGGCATGCTTGGGCTCATAATTCTGCTTCTGGAGAAGTTGTTGTTATTGTGGTTGTTTTAAATCAGGCATTAGTCATTGAGCGTTGTCAGATGCCCTTCCTGGATCTGGTGAGATGATCATGTGATCCTTCCCCAATTTTCCATGTATTATTAGGGCATATGATGTTAGCTGTTGTCACAGCTTCAGCATTTCAATGGCTTAAACCAATACAGATACTTTATTACTCATGGCAAGTCCCCCTGTGTTGGCGAGGCTCTTCTGCACTTAGTAGCTGAGGAACTCAGGCCCTTTCTAGCCATTGCTCCCCCAGCTGCCGGGACCTGAATCCTTCACGGGAAGCTCTGTGTTGGCCAGAGACGGCAAATGTAACTTGTACCGGCATTCCATCATCACACGGCCTCACCTAGTTGTGAATGGCTGGGGGGTGTAATGGCAACCCCGGGAGGCAAAGGAGAACAGAGCTGTGGTGAACAGTACTAGCCTCTCCCACAGTCCATTAATGGAGTGATGCACATTAAAAGATATTCTGACTTTGAACTCATTTTTGTTACTTTGTCAAGATATAATCTTTTTTAAAGGATTTTCTTTATTTACTTTTAGAGAGAGGGGAAAGGAGATAGGAAGAGGGAGAAAAATATCAATGTGTGGTTGCCCCTCCACACCCCCTACTGGGGACCTGGCCTGCAACCCAGGCATGTGCCCTGATTGGGAATTAAACCGGCGATCCTTTGGTTCGCAGGCTGGTGCTCAATCCACTGAGCCCCACCAGCCAGGGCCTGTCATGATATATTCTTAATACACTTTTAGATTTGATTAGACAATATTCAGGTGTTTAGCATAAGGGAAATTGGCCTGTATTTTTCTTTTTTTTGAACAGTCTATATTCCAAATTTCAAAATTATAGTACCCTTAAGTGGAGAAGTATTTCCTCTTTTTTCTATTTTCTGAAAGCAACACACTTCAGATAGAGATTTTCTGTTCCTCAGAAGTTGGTAGAAGGCACTTGTAAAACCTAATGGGCCTGAGACTTTGTGTGGGGGTTTCTTAAAATTGTTTCAATTTCTTATATGGTTATTCACATTTTCTATCATTTTATGCCATTTTCTAGAAACTTATTCATTCCATCTATGTTTTGGTTTCAAAATGTATAGTCATATAGTTATTTATGTTATCCTCTTATAAGTTTTAAAATGTCTGCTATATTTGTAAGTTCCTCTTTTTTCTGTGGTCTTTTTTCTTCCATCCTCTGTTAGCTATTTTTTAAAGATTTTATTTATTTATCTTTAGAGAGGTGAAGGGAGGAAGAAAGAGAGAGAGAGAAACATCAATGTGTGCTTGCCTCATGCGTACCCCTCCTGGGGACCTGGCCCTCAACCCAGGCTCATGCCCTGACTGGGAATCAAACCGGTGACCCTTTGGTTCACAGGCTGCCACTCAATCCACTGAGTCACACCAGCCAGGGCTTCTGTTCACTATTCTTGATCAGTATCCCTATAGGTTTGTCTTTTTTCAAAGAAATACTTTGGGTTTTGTTAACCACCTTCATTGTTTTTGTCCTCTGTATCCTCTACTTCATTGATTCTTCCCTTATATTTATTATTTAATTTTACCTTGTTTTCCTGGTCACATGCTGCTTGTGATTCAAACAATGTAGACACTGATAAAATCAGATTGGAAAGCCCACTCCTGTTTCCTATAATCCCTCTCTTCATAGGCAACCACAGTTACCAGCCTGATGTGTCTTCTGAACTCTTTTCTACGCTTCTACATTTTCCTACAACTTTCTAACCTATATAAGGCATGGCCTCCTCCTGTGTATACACACACATCCACTACAATGGGACGTCATCAGTTAGTTATTCATTTTTCCATCTGTGGACATGTCTTGGTTTTTTAATCGTGGAGTATAATTCATTCACATTTATCTTGATCACTGATAAGTGTGACCTTGTTTCGGCCATCTTGTTTTGCCATATTTTTATCATGAGTCCTTCCTTTTTTCTTGTGACTTTTTCTGGATTTATCAAGTGTCTTTTGTCTTCCTTCCTTCCTTTCCTTCCTAGTGACTTTGAATTCTTTATCTTACTAGGGCTCTCATGAAGTTCTTAAGCATAGATGCACTTATATTTTCCTATAAATAACAAAATTCATCAGAATCTCCAATCTCCTTCCAAACATAAGAAACTTTTTAGCATGTTTTTAATTATCTTCTCCTCCCCCACCTTTCTCCCACATGCACATACACGCATGGGTGCCTGCCCAGAATTATTGAAATAATCTAGAAGCTTCCCATTTTTTATTAACTCTTCATGCTTCGAAATACAGTTTTCCTTGTCTATTTTCAAAATCTTTTCGTAACAGTTGCATTAACCTATAACCCGTTTGTGCAGTTACCTATCGTACCAGGATAGGAAGGCCTCAACATGTGTTTCTCTTAGCGTTTTTATTGACTTGTTGAGAATTTGTAGTGATTTGTGTCTCATGAGTAATGCTTCTCTGGGTCTCTGATTTCTCAAAAGCATGCTGTAGAATCCCTGCTACTCTGATCCTCATTTGACCTTCGTTGGCACAGAAACATCCTGAACTATTTGCAAATGCTGAAGTCTCTTCGTTATGTCGGACTGAGTTTACTTTGGCTTGGTTAAAAAGTGCAATACCAGTTTGTATGGACTTACCACTCGCTGAAGCTTCACATAATGGCCCTGCCTTAGGATCAGAGACTGGCGAGAGGAGAATGAGAATAGCTCTGAAACTTCAGCTGCTGAATATGTGACACTTAAGAGCTTAACATTTGAACATTTTCATTTACCACACTTACTATTTGAAAGGGAAGTCAAATGGGCACTCTTGTAGTAAAACGATGGTGAAACTAACTTGGATGGAGTTCATCACAGCTTTTTAAAGTGTCCACACTGCTTGTCCCAATAATTTCCCCCCCAGTAGTCCTTCCTAAGACATGTTCCCACGCTGGGTTATCTCAGACGGTGCAAAGTCATTTTAGGAAGAACACACTTGCTGCATTGTCTAACCGTGACTCACCTGGCGAGAAGTCACCCCTGCTCTCCAACTTCTGCTCAAGGGAAGGAGAAGAATCTCATTTTGGTGCTAGTGTGTCTTTAACACCTCTCTACATCTTCCTAATCTCCCTTTTGATATAAAAGAATAAGCAGAGGGATAGCAATATCTTAACTGCATTTCTACCATGCTGTTTTGTTTTTTCCATTGTATTTATTTTTGCAGTTGCCTTTATTTATGACATATCCCATTTGCAATAGTAAATAAGGTTTGCTTTTAAAACATATTATTTAAGGGAAAAATTAGTTGATTTAAAGAGAAACATTAAATATGGTACAGGGGGTACATAATGACGACGAACTAGTAATGGCAGTGTGACCAAAATGTGCAAACCACCACCCCAAGGAGCGGTCAGAGCTTCAGACACAGACTGGAAATGGAGGTGTTCCTCCACAGGGGGCTGCTCCTGCCCAGGTGACATCTGCTGTCACAAAGTTAGAAACCACTCAGTTGTCCGGCAATAAAGAATTAGTTAAGTGATTTTGATACCTTTCCATGATGAAGCACTCCCAACTATTAAAGAAGAATATTTAATGACATGGAAAAATGATATGCCATTAGATGAAACAAAACTGGTTGCAAAATAAAAATATACACAGTATCCTAATAATTTTAAAAAGAAAGTATAGCCCTGGCTGGTGTGACTTAGTGCATTGAGCACTGGACTTCAAACCAAAGGGTCACAGGTTCAATTCCCAGTCAGGGCACATGCCTGGGTTGCAGGCCAGGTCCCCAGTAGGGGGTACGTGAGAGGCAGCCATGCACTGATGTTTCTCTACTTTTCCCCCTCCCTTCCATCTAAAAATAAATAAAATCTTTTTTAAAAAAAGAAAAGAAAGTATAGATACACACACACTGAAATTACTGGAAAAAAGACTGGAAGAAAATGTTTCCAAATAAGTTCTCTCTGGATGGTTGGGACTCAGGAGATTTTCGTGTTCTCCAATAATAAACACACAGCACTCTGTCCCGGAAAAACAGTGCGTGCATACATGCATCTACCTTTTAATTGACCTGCTCCCACCTTGACGGGACTGCCTGGAACTTGCCATCTGTGGGCACTGCTAGGTCTTCACCGGCTCCTGGAACCCACTTGGGCCCCTGAGGCCTGACGCAGAGCCACCTGGAGTGGGGGTGGGGGCGCAGTGCCCTCAGCCTTCCGTGTGACCCCTCAGTAGACTCCAGAGTACTTGGTCTTGGCAGGTATATGTTTATACTTTTGCGGGAAAATAGGGAGAATATATCTAAAATCCTCTGGAATCATTTGTATTGCCCTTCCTTCTCAACAGCCCTATTAGGCAGGACCAGGTCAGGATTCCACTTGCTCAGTAAGTCTGGGTTATTACACAGGAGTGGAGCAGATGCTGAGAGGGTCTCCTAGTTTCCCGTTTGTCCTCTTCCTTTCATTTCTTTATTATTCTACTGACCATGAAACTTTGACACGTTGGATTTCATTGTGGTTTCTCACCACCTGGGTTGGAGATGTGTGCATTTAAATTTGAATGCCTCACTTGCAGGATTAAGAAATCCCATCGTCTGGAAGAAAAAGCATTTCCTGCTAGGCCTAACGCTTGGCAGAAACAATCCTGCCTTTTGTCCAGTAGAAATGTCTGGGCTGTTGTTTCTTAGATCTTGTCCCTGGAACCCCCTGGACTCCTTTGTGGGAATGGGGTCGGCAGGTCCCCGTTGAGCGAGTCCAGGAATGGTCTTCCAGACGGGTGCAGCTTCCTCCATCTACAAAGGGTGCTGGGCTCTGCCCAGGAGGAGCCAGCCATGTGGTCCTGAGCCTGGAAGGGGCCTGGTGGTGCATTCCAGGAATATTTGCCAGATTGCAGCAAGACCTCTGACTGGCTGACTCCCCTCCCCTCCTCCACCCCTGTCCTCCGCCCTCACTGCCCCCGCTGTGGTTCAGGCTCCCACATCGCCTGCCTGGATCATGCAGTGACTTCCAGCTGGTCCCTGCCTCCCCTTCCCCTTCCCTCCAGGGTGTTTCCTAACAGAACCCAGTGTGCATTCGTCTCCCATAGCTGCTGTAACAAATGAGCTTCTCCAGCTTCTAGAGGCTTCCTGCGTTCCTTGGCTCAGGGCTGCTTCCTCATCTTTCCAACCCACCAGTCTTTCTCACACATCACTCTGACCTTTGCCTCCCCCTTAGGAAGACCCTTGTGATGGCAATGGGCTCTCCTAGACACTCCAGGATAATCCCCCCCAACTCAAGATTTTTAACTTAATCATATCTGTCAAGTCCCTTTGTAACGGGACATATTCACAGCTTCCAGGGATCCAAACATCAACATCTCTGGTGGGGTCATTATTCAGCCAAGCCCACAATGTAATCCTTTAAAAGCACACACATGCAGCCACACTGCTTCTCTGCCAGGTCCCTTGAGTGGTGCTGCCATTCTCAGAAGGTGGGGACCTGTCTGGGCTGGGAGTACCATGCAAGAGCTGCCTGAACCCTTCTCCACCTCCCTTCTGCCTCCTTTCTCCCCATGCCACCTCTGGTTCGCTGTTCATGATCCAGACTTTGCACATGGTGTGCTTTCCGCCAAGGACACTTCTCTCCACACTCCATCCCAGGCTTTCCCGAGCCTTCAGGTGAGGTCAGGCCTCCTTGGGATGCTCTCAGAGGGACCAGTGCCTTTCCACGTTCACATGTATCACAAGTTAACAGCTTCGCTTATTTAGATGATCATTTGATTCACAGGTGCTTCTCCTATGCGAGCAGGGAGCACGTCTGCTTTTGCCCATCCACTGTCTCCCAGCACAGCTCCTGGCTGTGGTAGGTGGTTAGTAAGTACTTGGGAAATCCGGGAATGAATGAATAATGAATGACAGTGAACAACCTTGTCATCACTGCCTCTCCCCTTTATCCTGCCTTGTCGCATGCACAGCATTTGTCATCTCATCTAGTGTTGCCTCCCTCCACCAGAAGGGAATCACCACGACAGCAGGGACTTTGTCTTTGGGTTCATGCCTCTGTTCCCAGGTCCTAGAGCGGGGTCTGGGCCCAGACAGGCACTTGACAAATATCTGGAGAGTGGATAACCCACAGGCTGCTCAGAATCTCTCACGGAGCTTTCTTGCCTGACCCCTCTTTGAAATCGGTATGAGCAAGTTCTTCATTTTAACGATCCAACCCAACTCCATCCCCGGGCAAATTGGCAGAGATCTTCTACAGGCCTCATCTGTTTTTGTGACGAGTGAGTGAGCTAATGGATGCAACCCATTTAGAGCAGTGTCTGGCACAGGCCGAGCCCTGTGTCAGAGTTTACTGTTGCTGTTGAGAAATCCTTGAGCTCTTGATCGTTTAGAATTCTTACTGTGTCTGTTGCCACTCTGCAGTGGGATCCCAAGCACAGAACTGAGTGACTTCTCCAGGCCCTTGCACGGGGATGGGACTCAGGTCTTCCAGCTGCTGGAGGAAGCCCCAGGCGAGGGCTTCGCTTGGGCGATGCGAGCCTCAGCATGCGCTTTTTCGTGTTTTGCCTGCAGATGGCAGCACGCCCTGGACGGCTCTGAACGGCAGGGAAACAAGAAAATGGACTCCCTTCTGCTCCCGACTGAATGCCAGTCACCTGCAGTGGGTGAGTTTAGGGCTTGACCAGAGTGTTCTGCTTACTTGTTCCACGTTTTTTGTTTTTGTTTTTTTAAAAATAGGGTTTGATGTAAATCACACATGCTGGATTTTGAGGTAGTTTGTTGATTTTCACAGTTTGTTTGCAAAAGCAACAATCACAGAGGAACCAGAAATATTGCTAGAATGTTACAGAAGCGATGGGGGGTCCGAGGGTCACCCTCTTCACTGTGAGTGCAGTGGCCCTTCCCATCTGCACCATGGGCCCGTCCCCTTTGTCATCCAGGAAGGTGGTGCCCACGCAGGACATGCCCTTTAATTCCACAAATGTGTGGTCAGCAGGAAGTGTGAGGTATTCTTTGCAGGGAACTTGTGGTCCGTCTTCCAGTTGTTTGAAATTTAAAGGAACAGTTGCTTTGTGCAGGCGTAGAATTGCATGCAAAAAGGTTTACTATCTAATAGGAAGTTAAAAATCAAAAGGTATTATGTCCAATTCTTCATGTCACTTGAGGTTCCTTGGTTTTGTCTTTTAAAAAGCATCAGAAAGAACTCTGTTGGTTCTGAGGTCTCATTCAAAATAATGTGGAATTAGTTTGGGTGGAGGGCTGCATAAGGACTTTTTTCCAGATGTCTTCATTTAGCAGGTGGGAGGGGAGGTAGAGGTGCGGAGGGGAGACAAGGCAAGGGGAGAGTCTGAGTGACATGGGACACCCGTCTGCTGCTACTTCGGCTTCCCCACCACCCACTCTGGTGGCCGCAGGGCACTGGCCGCTAATGGCATGGCTACTGAGCGCCGCACGTCCCGCTGAGTTCCTCTGTGTCCGGTTTCACTCCGCTTCTGACTCACAAGGCACCGGTGCTGGGCTGTTGGTTTTTAGTAAAGCAGGTGTCGGAGGACAAAGCGGCCCCTGAGGGACTTTGACAAACACTCCTAAAAACATTTCCGGGCTGTTTGTTGTGTTTTTTTTTTTTCAACACCAGTTAACAGTTTTCAGTTTAACTGTGTGTTCCTTCCTGAAATCTTGAAGTGAGGCTCGTCCTTATGATTTATTTTAAGCATCGTTTTTAGGGCATTTCTCTGTCCTGGTCAGGTATGGGTTGGAGATAGAGATGGGCTTTTTTTCCCCCACGCAGACCAAGCATGCAGAAATAGGAGTGATTTTAATTTATCTCCAACTTAATTTCCGTATCTTTCATTTCCTTCCTTTGGGAAGTAGAGGGAATATTTGGGGGCATATGAACTTCAAGCTGAGTCAGTCAGCAGGGATTCCTGTGTATTATTTAGTGCCTGGGAGGGGAAAACATCCCGAGAGAAGAGACAGTTGCCCTCAAGGACCCCACGCTCTGATTGCAGGTCAAGACTTCGTTTCCAGGTGGGCACTGGAAATATGGGGAACGCTCTGTAAACTGCATGATTGACTGCTGTGTGGCACACCTGAATCTAATACAAAATAATATTGAATGTAAACTGTAATTGAAACATAAAATGTTAAAAAGAGATCTAAATTTTTAAAACAACTCAGTTCCTTCCCGTTACCATGCAGTGCGTACACGCTGAGTGCCCAGAAAGGCCCACACCAGGGAAGGCTTTGTCAGGCCGGCCCCTGGGCTTCAGTCGACTCAGATGGGAGAAAAGGAGGTTCCAGGCACACAGGTGGGATAGAGCAGGAATGTCGGGAGGGGTCCAGAGGCGTCACACCCAGTAGGATGAGTTGACCCAATTTTGGTGAGCAAAATTTGGTGGGAGGATTTGACTGTCAAGCCAAAAAAAAAAAAATGACTTCAGTATCACGGAGAATGGAAGTAAAGACTTTTGAACAGGATAAGCTTCCTGTTTGAAGTAGGGACTTTTATTTCCACGTTACACCTGAGAAAAGCAGTGCTTTTATATTGTCTTTTCAAATAATTCTCCAGGGTCACGTGGCTGGTGGCTGGTGGCAGGTGGACATGCCAGCCGCCACCGTCTGCCGCTCTAGCCCCGGTGTTATCTGCAGAGTGCAGGTCAGCCTTGGGCTTCACCCAGCTCTGACCTTGTGTGACCCTGACAGTGTATACATGACCACGTGTCCTCCATGGGCTGAACCCGCTGTGGGGAGAAGGAAAGCTTTGGGTTAGTCACTTCCCAGCCTATCTGAGGCCCCGGCAAAGCAGGGGCAGGAACCCCGCCAGGCCTCCGTGGTCTGCACGGCAACAGCCCAGACAAGTCCCCAGAGCTGCAGAGGCTGTCGGGGAGTTTTGGAGCCACAGGTCCGGAATGAGTCTTCCTTCCAAAGTGCAAGCCTCGGGGCTGATCGCGATCGGGCAGGGTGACGGCGCAGCTGCAGCCACCGCGCAAGCTGACTCTTGTTACCGCCCTAGTCTTCCAGCACGGACAGGAGAGTGTGAGCACTTGGTTTGCGCTGAAGTTTTCCATTCATTCCTTTGTTCATTCCTTCACAGAATATTCAGCAAACAGCTAAGCACCTAAAAGGTACCAGGCACCACTCGGGGCTGTGGGCTGACAGCCACGAGCAGAGGCCACGCCCCTGCCCTCACGGAGCTTCCGGTCCGGTCTGGGAGACAGACAACACCTAACACAGTGTCAGGGAGCAGTGGGTGCTCTGAGGAAGGCAAAACGGGGAGACAGCACAGAGAGACAGGGCAATCCAGGAAGGCTTCTCTAGGGAGCGGGGTGTGAGCAGAAACCAGGGAGCAAGCCCTAGGAATGTCTGTGTTCCAGGCGGAGGAAACAGCAAGTTCATAGCCTGAGATGGGATTGTCTGGGGGAGCAACAACCAGACCAGTGCCTGGGGAGCCAGCAGGGCAGAGTGGGAGGAGCAGAGGCCACAGAGGGAGGAGGGACTGGCCACCAGACTTGCAGGCCACCCTAGGAAGAGAGGATTGTGTTCTCACCCAGCTCTGAGGTGTGTTTGAGGCGTGTTCCTGGCTTCTTGGCCTGTAACTCTGCAGTCCTCCCGGAGAGCCTTCTGATCCACCCACAACCCTTCTGTACACAGAACCTCCTTTCTGGCGACGTTATCGATAGTTACCGTCAGCTCTGCTGTCTGCCGCCAGGAGCCCTCTCCCATACGGAGCTTTGCGGGGCGGGGAGGAGGCCCAGCTACATTTAGAACTAAATGTTGGCCAGCTGGGTAGTGAAATAAAAATGTGTGTTTAGGGTTAGAAAAGGCATTCTTGGATATTATGCTAAAACGTTGACATTTCGGTTGGAGGGGCTCCACCTTGACACAAATGGGCCTTTCATCATCATTGTTCTGGCCCCCAGGAGCCAGGAGGCCCAGTTCTGTCTCCCTCCTCACCTGCCAGCAGAGGACTGAAGCTTGACCTTTCTGGTCTCACCTGTAGAATTTGGCTAGTCACAGCATGCATTCTGGCCCACAGGAGGGGGAAGAAATATTCTTTCTTTCAATATTCAATATTCTTTACATTCAATATTCTTTCTTTCTTTTCTCTCTCTTCTTTCCTCTCTCTATCTTTCTGTTCTGTCCTATATCTTTATAATGTAACTCTGTATGCCACAGTGGTTAAGTGCTTGGAAAAACCAAAGCTGGTCCCCCTTCCTAACCACGTGACTGGGGACTCCCCTGTTCATCTGAAAATGGGAATGAAAGTACTCACCTCAAAGGCACTCTGAGCATAAACGTGCTGATGCATCCAGCCCAGGGCCTGGCTCAGAGCAAAACCTCTGTGAAGGTCAGCAGCATGACAACTGCACGTGATTATTCCCCTTTAAGAGGAAGGAAAGCCGAGACCAGGGAGGTTGAGTGGTTGCCTAAGGTCATGTGGAGAATTAGAGGAAAAGCCAGATATAGAAGCCTCAGCTCAAGGGGTCCTGGGCCAGTGTTCTCTCCCTGGAATTCATTTTGCTCTCCAGGAAAAAATATTAATATGCGAGGGCAGTTCTGAGTTGAACCCTTTGGCAGCTGGTGTTGGTTTGTGTAGAGGGTTGGTGGGCGGGGCTTCCTCAACACCCTTAACCCTTAACCCTAGGCATTCAGAGCTCCCCTGGGAGGGGCATCTGTGGGCAGAAGACCCGGCGGGGTGGCCCTCCAGTACTCCCCACCTTCTTTGCTCCGTGCTGGTCAGATCCTGCATACCCCCCAGCTGTCCCTCTCCCACCCCCCCACCCATGGGCGTCACAAAAACCATACCTGGAGTGGGGAGGGGGTTGGGACAGGCTTACAGGTGGCAGTGGGCACTCTAGAACTCTCTCTTCCTGCGCAAAGCTGGGTCTTCACTCCTGTGGCCGGACTCCATGGCTCAGACCTGGGGACTGGGTGGGGGAAGCATCTCCCTAAGACCCTGACTTAAAAGAGGCCTGACTTTTGTCCCAGGGGGCAGGGGCAGCAGATGCCCTTTCCAGCTGCCCAGCCACCTTGTACCTGAGGGTTGTTCCCCCCGTCTTAAATTCACAGTGGTGCCCGTACTTTTGGCAGATTAGACTTGAGGACTAGCCAGTGGGTTTCCCCAGGAAATGGGCAGCGCTTAGACTTTTGCTGCAGAAAGCATGGTCCAGAGGAGATGTGGGTTTGAATCCCGTCTCTGCCTCTTTGGGTGTGGGGACGTGGGTGGGGGTGTGCTTCAGAAATTATTCAGCCTCTTCAACTCTCGGTTTCTACATCTGTAAAATGGGAACAAAAATACCTACCTCACAGATTTGCAGTACAAATTAAATAAAATAACGTGTGTGAGCTGCTTAGCATGTGCCTGGCCGCTATTGTAATCATCCTGGTCATTGTTATTGAGCATATCAGCGGGCTCCACCAATGTGGGCAGAAGCAGCTTTCAAGTGCATCTGCCACGACACAGGAGCCTAACGTGACTGAGCCAAAGCACTCAGACTCCTTTGCCACATTGTCACTTGCTGCCATCTCTGTTACTTGGGGTGGATGATTCAGCTCCTGCCGTTGTGTGATGACATGACATTTACTTGCTTCCCTGCTTTTTTTCTGTTCTCAGCGTTCTTGAAGGAAAAGATTGTTGTGTAGCTAAAGTGTAGGAGGGTTTACTGGACTAAAATTTTACATATATTATCTTCTTGAACTCCATGCCTCACATAACAACCAAATGAAGGGACAGAGGTTTAAGGGTGCTGGAGGCTGCACGGCTTCACAGCTTCACACAGCCAGCCTGACCCGCGCAGCCCAGCTCCAGAGCCCACACTCGCCGCCCCCCACGTCCCCTGCCTCCCTCCACAGGGCAGAGGTGCACACGCAGCCTTGAGAGCTTGCGTCCCAGCCCCTTCCTGACCGAGCTGTGCACAGGGGAAAACCTGCTCCGCTCTCCTGAGAGCACTATGGGCCCTCCTTTGGTGGCCAATTCAGGGTCTGCGGGGACAGCGGCTTCATCCTTGGTCTTCTTGCAGGGTCCCCGTGAGGTCAGTGTCCGTCCTCTCGAGTGGTTAGGGACCCAGTCTGAGCAGGTGCTGAGCAGGTCCTGCGGGGACAGGAGGACAGTGGGAGCGATGTTCTGCGGAATGCGGGCAGTGGGGCCTTCAGCCACTCGGACCATGGTGTGTGGCTCCCAGTGCAAGTGTAGCCAGACATGGTCCCCTCCTGCCATCCAGACGAGTTGCTGGACTGCAGCTGGCCCCTTCCTCACAGGTCTGTGTCCACCTGGCTCTGGGAGAAGCGGAAGTGGCCTGTGGACCAGCTGCGTCCCTGGAGAGGCTGAGTGGCCGTATTAGGCCTGGCCTGCAGTCCTGGGGTGACTGGTGTGACAGGGAGGGGTAGATCTGCTCAAGCCACCATAGCCACTGAGGAACTGGTTCTCTAGGGTCTTCAAAGCCTTGGGGGTACCTTCATTCAGCAGGCCTTTATTGAACACCTACTGTGTGCCTTGGGAGACCCTGTGAATGGTACCTCCCATGGGAGGTGGTGCAGGGCTGCCTCCACCTTCGGGCAGGGCCACCAGTGGCCACCAGGGAGCTCTGCTGCTCTTGGAAGGAAGTTGGAGCTCCCCCCACTTCCTCCGCAGGTTGGCCTTGTTGCTGTTTGTCTGAGCAGCTTCCATGGCAACCAGGAGATAAATACCTGAGGTTAAGTAAAGCCTGGAGCAAGATTAGGTGTCTGGGTAGGGTAGGGCCTACACTGTGATTTGCAGACCTTTAAGTTACCAGAATCTTCTCGGTGGCCTACTCAATATGCTTAATTGGTTTGTTAATTAATTAATTTAGCTCCCACCCTATTCCAGAAAGGATTCAAAGTAGCTCTAAGTGGCAGGTGTCTTGGAGGGAAGAAGATATCCTAAGCTTGCTCTGAGTAAAATGTTGGGGTGCAGGCCCTACGTGGGTCCTTCACCAGCTGCCAGCTCAGCTCAGCTGTGCACTCCCAGGGCTGGCTGCCTGGGAAACACAGCTTTTGCCACCAAAGCAGGTTTGCAGCAGTTCTGTGATCACCTTCTTGTCCCTTTGCAACATGTGGCCCCAAACACCTTCCTGCCTGAGGTAAATCATGTGACTTAAAAGAAGCAAATTTGACCTCAATTAGTAGGTGCAAATATCAGTCCCTGGGAGTAACCAGGAGGCTCAGTGCCCTGTTGTCATTGGTGGGTTCAGTCTCTGGCGTTAAATGGTGAGTGCACTGTTCTGGGTGTGATAAAGGCTGTCTCCCACAGTTTATGATTTCCAGGAAACCAGAGGACTTTAAGGAACAGCCAGGGCAGGTGAGAGACTCCTGGCCTGGCCGTCTGCTGAGCTGGCAGAGCAATTTCTGCAGGAACAGGAGGGGCGGGGTCCAGGCCACAGCTTCTCAAGTCTAGTACTGTCCACAGCAGAGCCAGGAGCCACAGCACCCTGCCCCATGGGGCAGGGCCCCTCTCTGCACCCTGCCAGGCAGCTATGCGCCCTCTTGGGGTGGCAGTTGTCTGTCCTCAGTGCTGACCATTTTGCCTGTTTCCTGCTGGGCACCAGGCCAGCTAGGAGCCCTGGGCACATTCCCCTATCCGTCTGGGCCATGGGCAGCTGGAGCTGCTGTCACAGAAAGCTGGAGGAGCCCTTCCAGCATCTGAGGCCTGCAGACACGTGGGCCGAAAATCCTCAGAATCTGGCTACAGGGAAGCTGTAGGCAGGCAGCATGACTCTCCTTGGCCTAGGAAAGGAACTGAGGTCCCCTCCCACCCTGCAAGGCCATGAGGGAGGTCCTTCTGAGTGTCTCTGGAGCACTTATTCTAACAGCAAAGGTGGAAGGCATGCATCAGGTTGGATCAGAATGCAGCAACAATGGCATGCGCACATCTGATAACTGTGTAATGAACACGGTGCGTGTGGCACACGCTGTGCTGGATTCCTGGCACACAGCCATAAACAGACAAGGTCCCTGTTCAAATGGGGCTGACAGAGAGTAATTAAATAAATACATCAATCAAATGGTGAGGCCAGAAATAAGTGCTATATAGCACATTACCATGCACTGATATGTAAGCAAGTGACTGAGTGACCACGTGGGACTGGGTGGTCAGGGACCGCCTGGAAGGAAGGGGAGTGTAAGAAGATGTTTGAAAAAGAAGACTGAGGAAAGAGCAAGTGAATGGTCATAAGGTTGCCCATCTGGCTGCTGTCGGGGCAGGAGAGCCAGGGGGACAGGAGGTCAGGAAGAATGTTCTAGAACACACAGCTGGGCTGATTAGATGCTTTTGGATTTGTGACACTTGTTTTCTTGAATTACACTCCAAACATTCATTCAGCAAACCTTCATTGAGGGCCAGGACACCAAGACAGTATGGTCAGCACCACGGGTGAGAGACTCGAAGAGGGTGTTGGGAGCACGCAGAGGGGAGGAGACACTGCTTCAGAGGGGTGACACCTGAAGGGTCTTGGAGCATGAGGTGAGGTTTGCCAAAGAGGAGCCCGTGAGTGTTCCAGGTGGAGAGAGTGGCCCATGCAGAGGACCAACAGGAGGTCCGCAGACGTGAGAAGTGTGCTCGGAGCGGAACAGGTAGCTGAGAAGGTTTTGCCCTGGAGCCTGTACCAGACACTCAAAAGAGCTTGTGGTGTTAAGACTGATTCCTCAGGGCCCAAGTCGGCAGCAGGCAAAGACTTGGAGAGAGGACACTGAGGGCCACGAGCTCAGACCACTCTCGGGGCCTCCCTTCCCACAGCGAGTCACTCTGTGGGAGGGCCAGCGCGTGCCACACAGCCATACCCGCATTGGAACAGCACATTTACCTGATGCAGGCACCCAGAAGGGAGCGTGGAAGTGTCGGATCGTCCCTGTGACACATTTGACTACTTGGTTTAGGGAAGGGGCATGGAGATAAAGCCTATTAATCTATAGGAACAGTAAGTGTTTGCATGAAGGGCGGGAAGGCCTACTTTGCAAGTTCACGAGGCTATAAATTGCAAGGGCACTATTATTGTGTCCCTGAGAATGCATAGCATGATCATAAAGTGACAATCCTGTGTTCATTCCAGCCCAACAGGGAACCTACGCTTTCTCCCATCTCTCTCATTCTTTCCTCGTACCTTCTCCCCTTCCCTGTTTCCCCCTCTCATCCGCAGAGTCCCCGGTTATCCTTTTTCACAGTCTCATTACTTGGAAGTCGCCTCAACCTTTCGTGATCTGTTGAAGACCAGGAAGTAAGCAGTGAGTCAAAAAGGCAGCCAGAACAAGAGGGAGAGAGAAGGCTGAAGTCCAGAATTAATTAGCATTTATTGAGGACTCGTGGACTTGTCTGTTATGTTCAAGGCACTGTGCTAAACTCATCATATTCTCTGTTTTATCTTCCCCAAAGCTCTTCTGTTCTCACTTCCAGACCTGCTGTCCACCCTCTTCACCTGCTCTGTGTCCTGGAGGGCTGACCCATAGTGCACTGCAGTACCGTCTCCCGGGCCTCTGGCTTCTGGCTAGGTTTGGCCAATGGGCAGTACTGTCAGGAGGTCAGTGGACACAGGAATTCATTTCCCTGGGTCCCCTTTGGGTCACTGCAGGCCAAGTGCCTCCTCTACAGGAGCCCCCAGATCCCACCAGACCCCCATTCCTGAAGCTGCCGTCTCCGGGTTCCCTCGCCTCTTTCCACACTCCACCCCTTCAGCCAGAGGCAGGAACAGCTCCCCACTGCGGCTAGCCCCGGAGTCCTCCCCCACGCTGTGTTGGCTCCCTTAAGCCCTCCCAGTCTGAGCGTGCCATCTGTTTCCTACAAGACCTGACCACACGATAAACCACGGGAGGTAAGCACCATGGTGTCCTCGTTGTAAGACAGGGAACCTGAGACTCAGAGGAGTTTCGTAACTTGTCCCAGAGCACAGAGCTCATGAAGGGTAGAGCTAGGAGTCAAATCCAGGGGTGTGTCAACTCATTATATTGCTTTGCTTCCCACGCACTTAAGGTCCCTTCCCCCAGGCTCCATGAAATGTCCACTCACTCTTGTATTTTGTTCCCTAATTCACAACCATTTAAAAGCAGCCAAAGTTAAAAGTGGAGGTGAAGACAGGCTTTCAAGTAAATAGTGAGAAGTGACTGGTAACAGTCCAAGATGGGGAGAAGGCATAGTAACTATGGAAGATAGGCGTAAGCCATAAAAAAGAAGGAAATCTTACCTTTTGCGACAGCATGGATAGACTTAGAGGGTATTATGCTCAGTGAAATGAGCCAGTCAGAGAAAGGTGATAACCATATGATTGCTTTTATATGTGGAATCTAAAAAACAGAATAAATAAACAGACAAAATTGAAACATGCTCATAGACACAGAGACCAGGCGGACAGCTGCCGAAGGGGTGGAGGGTTGGGGGACTTACTGAAAAAGGTGAAGGGATTAAGCAGTACAAATTGGTAGTTACGAAATAGTCATAGGGGTGCAAAGTACAGGCAGGGAATATAACCAATAATACTATAATAACTAGATATGGTGCCAGGTGGGTACTTAAAATATCAAGGGGATCACTTTGTAAAGTTTATGATTGCTAACCATTATACTGTATATCTGAAAGTCATACTGAAAGTCATACAAAATAATATTGAATATAAATTACAATTGAAAAAAAATTTAAAATTTTTTAATGGGCCTAAGAACTTACGAAGCCTTCAGGATTGGTCCACACTGGCAATGCCTTCTGTGCATTCCGAGGGACAGCAGCACTGACATTACAGGGCTCCAGAGCCTGGAGTCAAGTTCTGGATTTGCCGAAACGGTTGATCTGTGGTTGCCTGATTTTCCCCGATACTGGTCTTTATTTTAATGACTCGTTTTCATGCTTAGTTTGTGACACCCCCAAGCAGAGGGAAGAGGTTCTTTTTAGTTCTGAAACTGCTGATTCAGTTTGCATGAGGATATTACTTTTTAAGGAACTTTCAAAAACACCTAAAATTTAATTGTAGCCATAGTTCAGCTAGAGAATCCCTGGGTGCAGAATTTTCTCCACTTTCCAGCATTTACAGAATCTGATGTCACTTTGGGTTGGAGGGAGACTCTGGGGAGAATGGCCAGGAGCCACTCGACAGGCAGAAGGGCCTTTATCGTGGGACTGTTACTAGACAGTAAGCATTTGACTGTCCTCTTGATGGCGTGTCTGGCCAGCCCTTCAAGATCTTAGCTGAAGGAGACCTTAAGAGGGCTGTTTTGCATTTATTGGTTATTAGAAAGACTGACCCTTTTAAAAATCTTTTACAATTGTATTTATCTTGATAATTCTATCCACATGTATGTCAGACACTGCTAGTTGCTTTCTAATACCCATCCCCCCATCTTCCCTAGTAACCAATCCAGTTTTTAGCTGGGCCCTTTACTACCCAACTCAATGACTCTGTTTCTCAGGCTCCCTTGCAGCTAGGTGTGGCCATATGACTGAGTTCTGGCCAATGAGATATAAGTAAAAGTATTGGGTGGGACTTCCAAGAGGACCCCTTAAAAAGAAAGAGAGATATGCCTTTCTACCCACCCTCTTTCTCCATCCTATGGCCTTAAATGAGGGCACATTGACTAGAGCTCTAGCAACCAATATGGACCATGAGAGCTGCACCCCAGAGATGGGGTAGAATGAGCTGGAAGAAGCCTAGGTTCCCTAATGACTATTGGAGACACCATACCAGTGCTGGACCAACAGCCTCTGGACTTCTTTTTTTTCTTCTTAATGTGAGAGAGAAATAAACTTCCACCTCTTTTTTTCTTAAACATATTTTATTGATTATGCTATTATAGTTGTCCCCATTTTCTCCCTTTGTCCCACCTACCTGATACCACCCTTCCCTCCAACATTCCACCCCCTCTTAGTTCATGTCCATGGATCATGAATACAAGTTTTTTGGCTTCTCTATTTCCTGTACTGTTCTTAACATCCCCTATTTTGTACCTACCAATTATGCTTTTTAATCCCTGCACCTTTTCCCTCATTCTCCCCATTCCACCTCCAGGCTGGTAACCCTCCAAATGATCTCTATATCTATGATTCTGTTCCTGTTCTAATTGTTTTCTTAGTTTGGTTTTTTAGATTCAGTTATTGGTACCTGTGAATTTATTGCCATTTTTGTGTTCATAATTTTGATCTTCTTTTTCTTAAATAAGTGTAGGAGTAAGGGCTTGGTGATGATGAACTCCTTTAGCTTTAT
This sequence comes from Trachops cirrhosus, assembly GCA_028533065.1. NCBI lineage: Eukaryota > Metazoa > Chordata > Mammalia > Chiroptera > Phyllostomidae > Trachops > Trachops cirrhosus. Next base: position 31,255,341 of record CM052546.1, on the reverse strand, counting down.
CTTATCTGGGAAGCACTTTATCTGCCCTTCCATTCTAAATGAAAGCTTTTTGGGTTACAGTAATCTTGGTTGTAGGTCCTTGCTTTTCATCAATTGAATACTTCTTGCCATCCCTTCTTGCCTGCAAGGTTTCTTTTGAGAAATCAGCTGATAGCCTTATGGGGACTCCTTTGTAGGATACTCTCTGCTTTTCTTCTGCTGCTTTAAAGATTCTCTCTTCATCTTTAACCTTTGGCACTTTAATTATGATGCCTCTTGGTGTGGTCCCCTTTGGGTCCAACCTGTGTGGGACTCTGTGTGCTTCCTGGACTTGTATGTCTATTTCCTTCATCAAATTAGGGAAATTTTCTTTCATTATTTTTTCATATATGGTTTTCAATTTCTTGCTCTTCCTCTTCTCCTTCTGTCATCCCTATGACTCAGATGTTGGTACAATTGGAAATGTCCCTGAGGGTTCTTATACTATCCTCATTTTTTGTTTTATTTTTTATTCTTTTTTCTTCTTGCTGTTCTGGTTGAATGCTTACTTTTTCCTTATGTTCCAAATCATTGATCTGAATCCCGGCTTCCTTCCCTCCACTGATAGTTCCCTGTAGACTTTTCTTTATTTCACTTAGTGTAACCTTCATTTCTTCCTTAATGTTGTTGCCATACTCAGTGAGTTCTGTGAGCAACCTGATCACCAATGCTTGGAACTCTGCATCTGATAGGTTGGCTATCTTCATTTCATTTAGTTCTATTTCTGGGGTTTTGTCCTGTTCTTTCAGTTGGGCCATATTTCTTTGTCTCCTCAATTTGGCAGCCTCCCTGTGTTTGTTTCTGTGTATTAGGTAGAGCTGCTTTGACTCTCCATCTTAGTAGTGTGGCCTATTATAGAAAAGGCACCTGTAAACTCTGTGGGGCAGAGCTGTAGGTAATCGCCAGGGTAGAGCAACCTCCTTCACTGCTTTGTGGCTCTGTGCGTGGGGGAGAGCTCAGAGGAGGACTGTGCTGCTGCCTGGCTTATGGAGGTTTGCCTAGCACTCAACCCATTTCCAGTCACTTCACCCACTCCTGTATGTGACTGGTGCCCTTCCAGCTGTTGCCCTGGTGCTGAATCCCAGAGTGAGTTGGTTTGTGTATGTTCTAAGCCCATGCAGACCCTTTAAGCTGAGTCTCCTAAAAATCTTGCAGTTTCTTCCACTGTCCCAATCCCCACTGTTTTTTACAGCCAGAAGGTATGGGGATTTATCTTCCCAGTGCTGGAACCCTTGGCTGTGTGGTCTGGCCTGGGGCTTGGATCACTTTCTCCCAAGGTGTCCCAATTTTTATCCACCTTATGTGAATGTGGGATTGTCTGTTCCACCACCACTGCCACCTGTCTACGCCATACCACATCTCTGTGCCTCTCTGCCCATCTCCATAACTCCACCCCTCCTAGCCATCTGGATGAATGTGGCTTCTTTAAATCGTTGGTTGTCGGACTTCCATACAGCTCAATTTTCTGATGTTCCTGGGTGTTATTTGTTTTGAAATCTAGTTGTAATTCTTTCTATGGTCGCATGAGGAGGTGAAGCATGTCTACCTACACTTCCATCTTGACCAGAAGTCAGCTTCCAGCTTGTTTAAGCCCTGTTGTTTTCTGTTTTCTGTAACTGAACCAAATTCTAACCAATACAAAATAAATGCTCTGGGTTTTTTTTTTCTGGAGTTTTTTTTGTTGTTGTTACTGATCTATGTTTTTTATGTATAAGGCATATTTTCTCTCTGTAAATACTGTAAATATTCTCCCTGTTTTTGCTTGCCTTTTGATTTTGTTTATGAGCTTTGTTTTTGAAAGATAAGTATTTTTAATGTTCAAATTTTACAGACTTTTAAAATGCTAGTTACTTTTGTGTTTAAAGTCCTTATCTATTCAGATCAGATAAATATTCACCATTTTTTTCTAAGCTGTTTTTTATGATTTCACTGTTTACATTTAGCATTCTAGTTCATTGGGGAGTGCCATTGGAGAGTTTTGAATCTTTTGTAGTCGTGAGTTTCTAGCCCTGACTACTCTCCTGAGCTGCAGGAAAGGGGCCAGTGTCATCTTTCATTTGCGCTGCCTGTCCTGGCCTGCGCTTCAGCACACATGCCCCCTCCTGCTACCCACCTGCTACCCAGGACAGTACTCTGGACCTCTGGAGCTTTCGTCTTTACCACCCTGTGTTCAGCTGTCTTCCAGCTCAATTGTAATTCCTGTTTACCTAGACTGGGCCACTGACAGACGTCCCAACTCTCCCGGGAGCTTTTGTTATTGTTTTCTTCTGGAAAGGCAATACAAAGAATTTTTAGATGTTTTTTCCAAGTAGACACAGAGCTTTTTAAATTAAAATTTTGTTTTCCGATAAGAGAAATGAACCATACTTATCATCTCAAAAGTTGGAAAGTACAGTAAAGCACCAAGCAAAATAAAAATAAAGTCAGAATCTAGCCTTGGCTGGTGTGGCTCAGTGGATTGAGCACTGGTCTGCAAACCAGGGGGTTGCTGGTTCAATTCCTGGTCAGGGTACATACATGGGTTGCCAGCCAGGTCCCCAGGGTGGGGGGAGGGGCATGCAAGAGGCAACCACACATTGATGTTTCTCTCCCTCCCTTTCTCCCACCTTTCCCTTCTGTCTAAAAATAAATAAATAGCCTTGGCTGGTGTAGTTCAGTGGATTGATCATGGGTCTGTGAACCAAGGGGTCACTGATTCAATTCCCAGTCGGGGCACATGCCTGGGTTGCGGGCCAGGTCCCCAGTGGGGGCTGCGTAAGAGGCAACCACACATTGATGTTTCTCTCCCTCTTTCTCCCTCCTTTCCCCTCTCTCTGAAAAATAAATACAATATTTTTTAAAATAAAAATAAATAAATAAAGTATTTTTTAAAAAGCCAAAATCTACTGATACTACTTTGTAAAAATACATAAAAAAGTGAAAGCCCTGCCAGCCCAAGGAGTGACCTGTAGCAACAGTTGATGTGTCCTCTTCCCAACTTATTTAGACAAACAGATGCAAAAGATATGCATATGCATAATGTTGTCCATGAAAATTGGATCATGCTATCTATTGTGTTCAGCAAGTGACTTTCTACAAATAGAAATAAATTGCATACCTCCTTCTAACACAGTACAAAGAGACCCACTGCATTCTTTTTAAAGGCTGCCTGGTATCTCCTGCAAGGATGTGCCATTATTTCATTTTCCCTCCTATGGAAGAACATGCCATTTCCAATGTCATGCGAGTACATATGAGGCCACCATAAACATTCTCATCATTATTCTCATACACATGAGTTAGTGTTTCTATAAGATCTCTGAAGTAGGGGTTGTTGAGTTCAAGAGTCTATACGTGGTAAATTATAAATGCTGCCAGTTGCTTGTCATCAAAACCTTGTACCAACAAATGCAGTGTCTTTTTAAGCGGTCTTTTCACCAGCACATTACCTCCCCACTTGTTCATTCCCCACTCTGCTGCTGAATTACTTGTACAAACCAGATCTGATCACAGCTCCTCCTGTTCAGTGGCTCCTCACTGCCAATAAGATCAAGTTCAGACACTGAGCATTCATCCAAGATCCTTCTCAGTCATTTTGGGGCCTCTGAGGAGGCAGACACTGAGATGGACTTCAAAATGCAGGAGACTGTTGGGAAGGAAAGCCTGTGAAAGGCAAGGGAAGTGAGTGTAAGTAGTGTGGGAGAGGGGCGTCTCAGACAGAGATCAAGGTCTAACCTCCCAGGAAAAGAGAGGGGGAAGGAAGGAGGATTGAGTAGGAAGACCCCCGTCTGCGATGCAGCTTCAAGACCATCTCAACCAGTCTGACAAACACAAAGATGGCCCATGAGAGGACTCCCGCTTTGGGCAGAAATGGCCCTAGCAACCCTGCCATAGTCATCCATTGGCTGGGAGTTTCCCAGGAGGCAACGTGGCCTTGACTTGAATGGTGAGGCAGATCCTGAAGCTGAAGGCTGTCACTCCAGGCAGCATGTTCTCTGAAGGGCACTTGTCCGTGGCTGACATAAACCACTGTCTGCCTCTTCTCTGCTCTTTCCCTGCTCCCAGACCCCACACAACACCCTGTCCACACCACCTCCCATCCCCAACCCTGGCCTTTGCTCACTCAGTCCTTTCTGCCTGGAATGCCGCTCCTTCCCCGCTGCACCCATCAAACCCCTAATACGTTTCCCAAGCCCACTCGTGCCCCTCCGTGGGCCACCTGCCCTGATTGCACAGGCAGAATTAACTGCGCCTGGTGCCTGTGCTGCTCCTTGTAGATTAGGACTTCCCAGGCTGGAGTGCTCTCTTCTCAGGTTGTTATCCTCTCAAACCTCAGAACCTCAAGTGGTGTAAGGCGCACAGTAAATGGTGACGGAATCATTTCCTTGCTCCTCTCTAAGCACCTCCATGTTGCAGAATTCCAGCTCCCAGCAGGGGAGCGAACAGTCAGAGGCCAATCAGTGTTTGTTGAGTCATCCAGGACCTCACAGGGGTGGGGCAAGGTAGGGAGACAGGTGCTGGGGAGAGGGGGTTCACGCACCCTCAATTGTTGGGGTTCATGCACTGTACTTTGGAACCAGGTCAGAGTCTTAAGGCTAGAACATGTCCTCCTCGGTTTATGTTTTCCTCCATGATTTGGAAAGACCCCAAAGGCTTTCTTCAGTCATCGTTTTAATTGCCCCTGGGCACAGATGGGAACTTTGGGGGGGCTTCCCTTTTTCAACCACATGTTTACGCGTTCGGAGTCTGCAGGGCTCCGCCCTCCTCCCATGGGTGTGAAAGGAGCCCTGCCAGCCTGGAAGGAGACCTCCGGTCGGGGGAGCAATCGCTTTCCAATGGGGTACTCACAGAGTGGCAGGAGTTGGCAGGGATGGAAATAGTTTTTCTCTTCCTCTTTCCCACACCCACCAGTTAAAATACTTGCCTGGGAGGGGCCTGTGGGAAGTGGCTGAGGGTTTCCGGGGCGGGCGCAGCAGGGCTGATGTCAGGGCTTGAGGATGAGGCTGGGTGCAGAGAACAGAGAGGAAGAACCTCTGGACCAATCTCTCCACCCTCCTTTAGATTTCTCTTGGCTGATGTCCCTAAGCTGAAAGGGACTAGAACTGTGGTGGCCACACCCTCTACTCTCCCTTCACCCCTCCAAGCTGTTGGGCCCTTAGGGGAAACCCTAGCAGGTGAAGGCATGTGCTCTTGCCTTCTGTATGAGGGCAACCAGTGCTAGTGGAAGCAGGGGGGCTCCAGGCCGAGGCCTTGGCCGTTGGTGCTGGTTTGGCAGCGGTTAGGAGTTCTTGGTTGCTTTGTTGTGTCAGGAAGCAGGTCGTAAACCCTTATCGCTAGGTCCACAGGCCTGTGTTCGGGGGTTGTGAACCTAGCCTCTCCCCTTAAGTGGCATCAAACTGTGCTCTCATCAGATTCTTTTTTTTTTTAACTAGGAAAGTCTATGATCCAAACCACTGCTTTAACCCAAATGAGAATAGCCCTTCTAACAAAGAAGAGGATGTTTACCCTGGCTGGGTAGCTCAGTTGGTTAGAGCGTTATCCTGATGCACCAAGGTTGCGGGTTCAATCCCCGGTCAGGGCACACACGAGAATCAACCAATGAGTGCATGAATAAGTGGAACAACAAATCAGTGTTTCTCTCTCTCTCTCCACACCCCTTCCGCCTTCTTTCTCTCTCTAAAATCAATCAGTAAATAAAAAATGTAAAGATGTTTTTATACAATACACAGATTCTACTTGGATTGCCAGTACTGAGTGATGGAGACCCCAGGGGGATTCTAGAAAGAAGCCTGGACCATCACCTTCAGGCTGAAGTTGATTGTGCCCCAGGAGCCTCGAGACCCCCTCGGAACCAGAGCTTCTGGTTCAGGGACCACATTGATCCGGTTGGCACAGTTCCGGGAGCTGAACCCCTGAGAACTAGGCCGGGCAGTCCGTGCCCGCCTCCAAGGAGGCCAGTAGAGAGGCAGAGCAGCCAGCAGGCGTGTGCAGTGTAGAAGGGAGCAGTGTTGGCCCTGGCCGGCGTGGGGTCCCTATGAGAATAGAATAGTCCTAGGCTTTTAAATGAATTCCAGCACAGTCATTCTAAAACCCTCGAAATGCCAAGGTCTGGGTAGATTCTGATCTCTGTTTCAGGAAGACGGTTCTGATGTTCCCGGAAACCGCCAGGAGTGTGTGGCCCACAGGAGTGGATAACGAAGGAAAAGAAAACCAGAAAAGGGGGAAAGTTCGTAAAAAGGAACACATTAGAGTAAAATATTGAATCTATTACTGAAGCTGAACTTGAACGTGACAGCCTCTCTGATTTTGACAGCCCCCTACTTCTATTTTTTTAAGTCCTGACCACAGTTATAAGTAGGGAACCATGTCTGTTGAGACTTCCCAAGGGTTACATAAACGGTTTGGATGGTTTTTTTTTTTAAACAACAGTTTCTGAAAACGCGGACCAAAAATCCCACTGATTTAACAGTCTGATGCCTGAGCCAGCCCTGGGAGTCCCTGGGAGTCTTGAAGAATCACTTCCTTCTGCTTGCAGCGGGGGCAGGGCCCTGGCTCCGCCAGGAAGCTCCCGAGAGTCTGGGAGGAAGAGCTGTGCAGGGGGAGGGAGGAGGAGCCCTCAGGTCGCCGCTGCCCTGCGGAGGACAGCTGCCTCTTGTCACCACCAGGGCGGGAGTGGGGGTGGGGGCGGTGCAGGAGGCAACAGGCACAGGTCTTCTGAGGCCTTGGGCCTCTCAGGAGGGAGCGTGAGCTCCAGGCGGGTTCTTCCAGTGTGAGATTCAATAGGACAGTAGAAACAGCATTCCTGGGCCCCAGTGTCATGGTGGAAATCACCTTTTTTTTTTAATTCTCACCCGAGGATATGTTTATTGATTTTAGAAAGAGGGGAAGGGAGGGGTGAGAGAGAAACATCAACATTCGAGACAAGCATCCTTCGGTTTGGATGCAGCCCGACCCAGGATCAAACCTGCAACCTAGGTATGTGCCCTGACCGGGGATCGAACCAACCAACTGCACCGCCCGGCCAGAGCTCCCATCTTTCTCAAAGTCTTCGAAGCCTCAGTAGCCTTGAAGATTTCTCAAACCTGAGGGATGGGGCTTTGTCCCTTTTAACACATTCTAGTCACCAACCCTTGTCCCCACTCCAGGGGCCTCTGAAAAACCATCTAGATGGAAAAACTGACCTTATGTACCAGTGGGAGGGGCTTCAGGGAGATAGCACAAAGGCTCCCCTGCTTCAAAGTCAGCCTCCCCGCAGGTTTCAACAGTAGCTCAGTTTTGCCACTGGGCATATATTTTCAGTTGAGCGTTCTCCTTCCCCAGGTGTTATCTTGGAAATGCAGGTAGCTAAAGGTGCGTGACTCACAAGTGTAAACTGACTTCGTCCAACTGATACACTTTATTTAAAGTGGGCCTGGTGCCTAGCCTCTTTGAAGCGACACACCCCTTCTAGAATCCAAAAAACTAAATGGACCTTTTCCCCGGGAAAATGCCCAGAATTGTACACACTGTTTGTAGGTTTCAAGCACTCCTTTGACCCTGCCCTGGAATTCTGAGTTCTTCTTATGAAAGGGTGGGAAAGGGGACAAGGTGCTTGTGAGGGGTGGGGAACAGGGACAGACCAGGAGCCAGGGGGCTGCGAGAGATCACTTCGTGGTTTCCCCCAAGACTGGTAATGTGAACACATCAGAAGTGAACGCGTCACCTGGCTGTGGTCACTGCCCTGCCCTGGAGAGAGGTGAGCTCTGTCCGCAGCGATGCCAGGGACTTGTGCACCACAGCTCAGAGCTGCGGGGGCTGTGTGCAGCGTATCTCCGTGGAGCTGGTGGGGAGCAAACACCCAGGAGATGCTGCAGCTGGCTTTCTGCTGGAGGAGGCGGAAGACAACTTGTGTCATCCAGTGGGTTGGGGTCCTCTTGGCAAGGTGACAGGGGCCAGCATCCTGCTATCACCACCCCCCACCCCCAGCAGAAGAGGTGGAAGCTTGGTCACTCCCAACTGTATTTTCATAACTTGGAGTTTAAGACCTCTTCCATTTTCTTTTGGGGAAGTCAACTTTAAGAGGCAGTTTGTGATTCCCTGGGTATTTAAACTGGGGGAAACATGGGGGAAGTTTTCGGACCTAGACTTCATCCAGCAGCACCTCGGGGATTTTGGAGGTGAGGAGGCATAGTGAAACAAGCGCAGCGATCGGCTGTTGGCCCGTGCTTGCTCCTCAAAGCTCCTCCCGTCTGCGGTGACTCAGGGAGGGGAGAATTTCCCCTTCTAGCGCCAGCTGGATACGTGTTGACATTGTTCTCTCTGCAGGCTCTGGCACAGGGGAGCAGGAACAGGGCCTGGACTGGGGGGAGTCTGCAGGACATGGGGGGCTGGACCCAGTTTAACACACATGAAGAGAGGTGGTGCTTCTCTTGACCCATCAGCCAGGGTCTCCCTCCCCCACAGAGCAGTCTCCAGCAGCCGGTGTGGCACCCCATTCCAAGTGGGCACCAGATGTGCTTATGGAACTGACCAGAGGCTGACCTCTCACCTACATCACGCCCAGGCTTTTCGAGTCATGCTCCAGCGGGCACGCCATCCTGATCAGACGCCATCCTCTCTGACACCCACCATCAAACTTTCTCCTTCACTTCTCTGTGCTTTTAACATGAGTGAGTTTTGTTATTCTGTGTTCATTGACTTTCTGGATGTTAAAATGAAGATTTCTCAAACAGGGTACAAATAGCGGTAGTCATAGATGAAAAGATAGATAAATTGACCTTTCATGAACTTTTGTTCATGAAAAAGATCATTAAAAGCGGGAAAAGGCCAGCCACAGACTGGTATTTTCAGTGACAAAGTATGATAGAGGAATTGCATGCAGAGTGTTCAAACAACTCTTACAAGTTAGTAAGGAAAAGACAGAAAAAATGAGTAAGAGTCTTGAACAGAAACATCTTCAAGTGGCTATCTAAATAGCCAATAAGCAAATTAAACTTATAAGATACCACTCCACACCCACCCAAATGACAAAAATCTTTAAAGATCGATAACACCAAATTTATTAGCAAATCCGATACATCGCGGTAGGAGTGTAAATTTGTTATGAACACTTTGGAAAACTGCTTAGCAGTGTCTACTAAAGCGAACGCTCTGCCATTCCATAAACCAACTCCACTCTGGGTATAAACTCAGGAGCGATGAGCCCAGCTGTCCACCAGTACCGGCAGCATTTTTATTGCAGAAGCCCCAACATGGACACGGCCCACATGTCCATCAGCAAATTGTGTCCTAGCCATACAACGGAACACAGCACAGCAATTCAAACAAGAACAAATCATGGCCACACCTAACAACATTGACGAATCTCACAGAGGTGTTGAGTGAAAGAAGCCAGATGCTCAGAACATGCGTATCATATGACTGCGTGCTGCTGGAGGACAGGACTGCACGCTTCCCTCACTCAGAAACCTCAGGGCCCAGCACGGGTCCTGCCGTGTTCAGTGGGCCCTCGGTAGATGTTTGTTGACCGACTGAGTGAATTAAGACGTGGCCTTTACCCCTCAAGGTATCTTCAGAGTAATGTGTGTATTTGTGTGTGTGTGCGCGCATGCCGGAGGGGAATCAGTCTGGGAGACAGTTAACAAATGAGCCCAGTTCACTGTAAAACAAAGCAGAAAATTCCTGTTGCAAACAGGAGCAGAAATGAAGCCCTCTCAGCAGAATGGGGCTGCAGGTTCTGGGAAGAGGCGTTCACAGGTGCCTGGTGGACTAGCAGGGCTTCCTGCAAGGGAGCCAGCCCATGTTGCTGAGCTTTGAAAGGTGGTTGAGATGAGAACAGGCAGCCCAGACGCAAGCAATGGCGTAACCAGGTGGCTGTCAAGCTTTGGCGAGTGTCCGAATCACCTGGAGGACTGGTGAGACCGCAGATGGCTGGGCCCCCGCCCCAGAGACTCTCTGGTTCCGTGGGTCTGGGGCAGGGCCTGAGAATCTGCATTCCTAACAGCATCACCCCAGTGGTGCTGATGCTGCTGGTCTGGGAATCACACTTGGAGGACCACTGGCTTAAGCTGAAGCCAGCTGGCCCAGGCAGTGGCATCTCACCTGAGCCACAGTACTAGGTAAGCGAAGTGCAAGGTGGGAGGAGGTGGGTGGACCGGGCCGTGGCCTGGTGGCCTTTGGCTGCTCTCGAGTTTAGACCTAATTCTATAGACTTAATTTAGGGCCAAACGGATGGATGTGTTTGAAAACTGGTCTCCAGGAGGTCCCACTCCAGGGTCTGGGTAACCTCAGCCTGCAGCTTAAGGTCATACAGATAAATGCAGGGGATAAACGCATACTGAGTTTGGCCTTGCAGAGACAAGCCTCGCACACGGCGCCCCTACAGAGGAAGCCACGGCTTCGTGCATGCCGTGGGGATGGCAGGGCAACCAGGCTCCTCTGGTTGACTGTTCAGGCAAAAACAGCTGCTTTACTCTCTACAAAGGGATGATTGTTCTGAATCATTCTTCCCCATGGCCACAATGCTTCCAGCTTCTCAAGGGCAAGGGTGCTCCACCACAGGCCCAGTCCCTTTCTGTGGCCTGAGAGACACCTGGATCCAGGAGACTGCCCCATGCAGTCTGCATTTGGCTCAAGGAGGGGAGTCAGTTGCCCAGGTGGACTTTGGGAGGGAGGTGCACTCTGTGAACGCCACAGGTCAAGAGCCCCCGCCCTGCCCTGGGGCCATCCTGGTCGGGACCCTGGGCCAGCAGCACTGGCCCTCTCCCGCAGGACACAGGCACGAAAAGCAGATGCTATTTGTTATCCTGGGGACTGGCCTCCAGGTACGTCTCCAATAAGCTACACTTGCTAAATACGACTATCTGCAAAGTCATCTGCTAGAGACAGAGATGAATCAGCCACAGACCTGCCCACCAGGCACCCACAACTCAGTGTGGGGGAGGCAGGCAGAGCCTTTCCTGATCCTTCAAACCCTCCCACCCATCCCTGGTCCCTCCTCTGCAGCCCTGGCTTAGTTCTGGCTGCCTCCTCTGCCCTCTCCCTCCTCTCCTCACTCCGTAGGAATTTGGGGTCACAGAGATGAGTAAATCAAGATGCTTGTGGTCTGGGGAGGAGCCCTTCCTGTCCCATAGTTGGAGACAGGTCAGTCCTGAGCAGGCACCTCTACATGCAGCTGGGACTGTGACCATCAACTCTGGGCTGAGGAAACCCAAGTCCACTTGCTGGCCGGGCTGCACACTGACAGAGGGAGCCTGGGGGCCCGCCTTTGCATTGGCCTGTCCCCGACCAGCCAAACCACAGGCCTTCAGGGGGCCACAGCTGCTGCATGCAGGACGCTCTGAAGGAAGATGAAGTGGGGCTCAGGGGACTGCCCGTGTCCATCCTGCTGACCCCCCCGAGGACCACCCTCTCTCCTGGAATTCTGCCTGCCTTTTCCCTTGGGGCCATGGAACTGGCTTGCTTACTCCTCAACCCCCACTCCCATTTGCAAGAGAATCGCCTAGAGGGGAGCTGGGGAGAAGAAATCCGAACCCGGTTTAGATCTTGCTCTGCCACTCCTCAGCTGTGTGGCTAGGACAAGGCAGCTAACCTTTCCAAGTCTGCTTCCCCATCTGTAGAGTGGAGATAAGGACCTTGCTTACTTCACGGTATTGTTCAGAGGCACAGAGGACACTAGGCAACATTCCTGTCTCTGCACTGCCCCGAAGCCTAGCAGGGGAGTTGGACAGACACACACACCGCGGGCTGTGCTACCACAGCAGAGGCATGTTTGGGGTGCAAGAGTGGGCCGAATGGAGCCAGGCTAATTCTGTCTAACAAGGGGAAGCTGCAGAGCTTCCTGCCCAGGCCGTGGGGCGTGTGCCAGGGTGGAGCCAACTTTTCAGGGCTTTATTGAACACCAGACACTGCATTAAGATTTCACCTGTTTTATTGAGTCCTCAGAACGAGCCCCTGAGACAGGTGTTATCATTCCCACTGTACAGATGAAAAAAGTGAGGCTCAGAAAGGAGCGTGCATTGACCTGGCACAGTAAATATTTACTGAGTACCTACTATGTGCTAAATGTTGCAGATATAACAGTAAACCAAACAGACCCAAGTCCCTCCCTCATGGAACTTACATGAAGCCACTTGCCCAAGATAAGCCTGGAATGTGCCAGAGCAGAGATTCCCACTCCAGGCTGGTGGCCCCCTGGGCCTGTGCTCTTCCCACCTCACCCCAGAACTCACTGCCTCTCGGGACATTGCTCCCTGGGGGACAGACACTGTCTCAGGTTTCTGGCACAAGGCTGGCTCAGGGACCAGAGAGGAACTGCCCTTTCTGTAGAGCCCTGCCCCCAAGGAAGGCTGAATGCCTGGCCCCTAGGGTGTTTTCCCCAGGGAAGGGGGAGGTGGAGCTTCCTCAAGGGGATATCAAGGGAGGATAGGGTGCAGCCTGTGCCCCTCAGAGAGTGACACCCGCTTCCTGGCTGAGGTGGGGAATCCCTTGGGATTTCACTGGGTTGGTGGGAGGGGCCTACTGTTCAATTACTGCTCAAACCCTCCAGGGAAGAAAACAGGATGAGGGTAAATCACAGGATTAAATCAGCCTCTAGTCTCGGCTCTGCTCTGCTCCACCCTGGGCCTCTACTGCCCCTTGATCTCAGGAGACCTGTGGCACTCCTACTGGGCGCTGATGTTTCCTTGTGACGAAGGAAACAATCTGAGATTTGCAAGCCTCCCCCACTAAGAAAAAAGACACAAAATTGTTTACTATAGCATTTACTCAGAGTAGCAGTCACTTGGAAGCAATCTAAATGGCCAGTGTTTGCGTATTAAATAAAATATGATAAAAGTACATATTCAAGCCCTGACCCGTGTGGCTCGGTTGGTTGGGCCTCGTTCCACAAAGCAAAAGGTCAGCCAGCAGTTCAATTCCCAGTCAGGGCACATGCCTGGGCTTCGAGTTCAGTCCCCAGCTGGGCACGTACGGCTGGGGTACGTACCAGAGGCAACCGATTAATGTTTCTCTCTCTTTCTCCTTTCCTTTCCTTTCTCCAAAAATAAATATATATTTTTTAAGTATGCATTCAGTGAAATACCAGGAAGCCATTGAAAATCATGTTGGAGAAAAATGACATGAGAAGGGTTCTCATAAAGGTGTAGTCAACGTTCACGACTAAAACCACACACACAAATCAGAATGCACGACTGGATCTCATTCTTTAAAATACGCCCATATATACAGGTAGACAATGTCTAGAAGGGTTCGGACCAAATGTGAAAGTAGTTATCTCTAGGCAGTGGAATTGTGACTTGCTTTCTTCTGTTTTCAGTTTTTTCCAGTTCCTCCAATAAAAAATACATGTCTTTTGTAATCTAGAGGAAAAAAAATCCCCACAGTGAATTTTAGATATAGGAGAGAGAGAGAATGTCATCTTTCAGCCCTGTACTTAGATGCCCCAGGCCCCACCAAGCCTTGGGAGATTTGGAAGCCCCAGAGTAGCTGGGGAGGGACCAGCTTGAGGAGAATTGGCCAGCCACTGCCGTCCTGGTCTTGTCTTAATGTCTTCTCTCAGAGAGGCTACTTGACCACATGACCTGGCTGAACGGGGCCTCTCCCACACTTTTATCCCACCTTCACCCCATGTGATTGTCTTCACTGCATTTGTCTGCATCCGAAGTGGCCTACCTGCTCATCTGTTTCCTTGATGATTGCCTTCCTCCACCAGAAGGCGAGCTCTAGAGAGCAGGGCCCCGCCTCTCTTGCTCCCTCTGACTTACCATCTGGAGAAAGCCCAAGTAAGATCTTGCTTTGTAGGAACAAAGCAGCCCCAAGCTGTGGGCACAGATCCTGAGGCTGCACGTGATGGTGAGAGCATGGGAATAACTTCGTGGGAGTCTAGACATAGGCAGAGAGCCAGCTCCCGGGGCCAGAGCTGTGTGAAGCTCAGCTACCTGGGGCACCTGGTCCAAGCTCGGTAACCATGGCTGCCGTTTACAGGCATTGTGGGAGTGCCAGCTTTGTGCCGTATATTTTATAACTGAGTGGAGGGAAGGTAGAAGGAATTTATCTTCTCACCCCACTCCCCTTAGCTTCCAGCACCTCTGCTGCGGCCAGCGCACTCTGTCTCCCTGTGCACGACTTCAGCTTCTGTTCCAGTCAGGTTCTCACCCCAGCCATTCCGGTGAATCTGCCCTTGACCGGGATTGCGTGTGACTCCAAGATGCTAAATCCAGTTGTTAATGCTCTGTCCTTGTATGACTTGACTGATTACAGTGGATTGCACTGTCCTCCATGAAGCCTTTGCTCCTGGTTTCCCTCCTATTGTACTTGCTACTCCCTTTTCTTAAGTCCTCACCTGAGGACATTTTTTTTTTCATTGCTTTTAGAGAGAGAGGACGGGAGAGAAATCAATGCAAGAGAGTAGTAGCATCCGTTGGTTGCTTCCTGTACACACCAGGACCGGGGATAAAAACCCAAAACCTTTTGGGTTACAGGATGACACTCCAACCAACTGAGCCACACCAACCAGGACACTGCTCCTTCTTAGTCTCCCTGGCTGAGCAACTGAATGGGGATTAGTCCTTGGACAGCGTTTCTGTTACTGTCACCCCCTTGGCGATCTCATTCTAGAAAGCTACCCGCCGGCCCTGGCTGGCGTGGCTCAGTTGGTGGTAGTGTCATCCCATAACCAAAATGTTGCCGGTTTGATCCCCAGTCCGGGCGCAAACAGGAGGCAACCACTCAACTTTCTCTTCCACATGTTTCTCTCTCTTCCTTCCTCTCTTTCTAAAAGCAATGAAAAAATGTCCTTGGGTGGAGATTGAAAAACAAAAAACAAAACCCTACCTACTGAACACTCAAAAATCTTTATTTCCAGCCTAGACTTCTCCTCTGAGCCCAAGACTCAGATATCTGCCCGCTTACAGGCCTCTCCACTTGGACGTCAAAAAGGTATCTCCTGCTTACCACGCCTGAAATGGAGTTTCTTATCTTCCCCCAAACGTGCTCCATCAGCAGCTTCTGCAGCTCAGTGGCAGCAATTCCATCCACCCCTTTCCTCAAGCCGAACATCTGAGGCCTCCTCGACTCCTTGATTTCACACTCCACTTCAATCCATCGGCAGATCCCGTTGGCTCTGCTTTCTAGAAGCTGACACATCTCAGCCCGCATTCTACCTCTTGAGTCCGAGCCACCTGTGCCTCTTGCCAGGATTCTGCCTGCGTGCTGCCTCTGCTCCCCAACTTACTCTCCATCAAGCCTCCAGACTGATCTCGTTGAAACGCGAGTCACGCCATGCCACTTCTCTGTAAAACTTCCCAGGGGCTCCAATCTGTTTCAAAGCTCCAGTTCATACAGGGCCTTCTTTCCATGCTCTGCACACTCCCTCTCTGATCCCCTGCCTTTCTGCTCTTTTCTCCCTGAACTCTGGCCACACCACCCTCCCCACTGATCTTCACCGTGTCAGGCAGGCTCACCTCCAGCCTTGGTACGTTCTGTTCCCTTCATCTGGAAAGGTGCTTTCCCATTAATTCTCAGGGTTTGTGGCCTCATTTCTTTCAGGCCTTTATTTATAATTCACCTTTTCAGATGCCTCAGCTCCCCTGGCCTCACTATTTAGAATTTTGGCACTTCTTCCCACCTCCTGCTCCAAACTCCCTCCCCCTACCCCCCTACTTTATTTTTCTTCCAGAGCATGTACCTCCTCTGACTACTAAATATTTCACTTATTTATCTGGTTGTTGGTTTTTCCCGGTAGACCGTAAGCTCCCTGAGGGCAGAGGGTTTTGTGTGTTTTGTCTGCTGCTGTACCCCCAAAAGCAAGTGCAGTGCGTGGCCTATAGTAGGTGCTCAGTGAATAGCTGATGAATGGCCACATGGATAAAAATGGATGAAAGGACCACATGCTGTTTACACAAGGCCTTGAGACAAGGTGGGAAGAGCACTGGGCTTCCTGCCAGCATGGCAGCATTAACAGCCTAGTGAGAAAGAAATGCCCCGAGTACAGAGGCCCCCTGTGTGGCAGTCACGGTGTCCATGTCTGCCCTGGGCCAGCGTGCAGCCACCCCCTACCTTAGTGGCTTCTGAAGAACTCGCCACGGGTAAGCACACCTCACTCAGTTTCCGCCCGGCCCGCTTCCGCCAGAGGCCTCCCTCAGTGCTCTGCCTCAGTCATTTACTCCCTCCCCCTTTTTTCTAGGTGCCAGAGTTTGCGGCCTATTGGAAAAAAGCACAGGCCAGGTAAGAGAACAGTAAGACTGTGTCTCGTTTAGCACTTCTCAATTTAAAGGGCCTTGGAAGGGATTCAGGGAAGACCAGAGCGCTGAAGCGTTGGCAACTGGATAAAGTGAAGGTCCAAGAGACTTGTGTTGACTTCCTGGATACAGCGAGGGCACTGGGGACAGTGAGGACAGCTCGCGTGGAGGAGTGGATCATCCAGGCGCCTGCGCAGTGGGAGACCTGGAAAGCACTTGGATCTCCCCCAGGCCGACCACTGTGGGCCTCTGCCTGGGCCCCCTGCTCCGCCCACCTCCAGGCCCCGCCCCTAACTGGCTGTCTTTGAGGTTCTGCCCCGCCTCCTGAAGTCAGGGTAGGCCTTGGCGGAGTGTCTGGGCCTTTTTTTTTTTTTTTTTTTAAGTATATTGGTTTGGTTCTAGATCTAGAAGGATATACTAGGATGCTTCCAGCATGGAGGTCCTCTCAGTCTGTGTTAAATCACAGTCCAAATTTCAAAAACTGAAAATAGTAAATAATGGATGTGGGGAAATGTGTGGTGCTGTGTACTGCTAATGTGACTGGGAAGGGGCAGCTTTTAAAAATGTGTCCAGCCCTAACCAGTGTGACTCAGTGAGTAGGGCGTCATCCCACAAAGTGAAAGGTCACTGGTTCAATTCCTGGTCAGTGCTTTTGGGTAGGATTCGGGTCCCCACGAGGGCCTGTGGGAGAGGCAACCGATTGATGTTTCTCACATCAGTGTTTCTCTCCCTCTTTTTCTCCCTCTCTTCCCCTCTCTCTAAAAATAAATAAATCTTTTTAAAAAGTAACTTAAAGAAAAATGTGTCTAGGTTTTGATCAAGCAATTTCACCCTCCAAAGTTGATCCTAGGAAGATAATTAGCCCTGGCTGGTGTGGCTTAGTGGATAGAGTGCCAGCCTGTGAACCAAAGGGTTGCAGGTTCAATTCCCAGTCAGGGCACATGCCTGGGTTGTGGGCCAGGTCCCCACTAGGGGGCACACAAGAGGCAACCACACATTGATGTTTCTCTCCCTCTTTCTCCTTCCCTTTCCCTCTGTCTAAAAATAAATAAATAAAATCTTAAAAAAAAAAAGAAAACAATCAGATTTGTGCAAAGGTGTATGTACAAAGATATTTATAACTGCATTGTTTGCAATAGGAAAAAAGGAAACAGCAAAAAGTCCAGCAAAATGGAACGGGCCATTTAAAATCTGGCACATCCACAAAGGGCATGTCATGCAGCAGAATGACCGAAGTGTATATTTATTGACAAGAAGGATGTTTGCATATATTGCTAAGTTCAAAACAAGAAAAAGAAAACTAGAAAAAGATTCCAAAACATGCAAGGAAAATAGCTTTGGACTGAGCCTGGAGGGTGGAAATCCAGACCAGTCTCTTAACTGGTTTGGGAACTCAGGCAAGTGATGTGACCTCCCTAAGTCCCTGCTTCCTGCCTGAGAAAACAACATAGCAAAAGCAGCTTCCCAGCGTTGTGAGGATTCGGTGGGATTCACACAGATGAAGGCCCTAGCACAGGGTCTGGGCACATGGTGAGTGCTTAGCAGATGGGTACCCAGATGAGATGTGGGGCAATAATAGTGTACTTACCTGTGTATCGACCTAGAGACATTCTGGAAATTTATAAACAAATAGTGTTTTTTTAATTTGGCTGGTAGAATTATGAGTGATTTTCAACTTTTTCTTATTTTTCTACATGAAATACTTATATAATGATGATGTAACTTAAAAAAGGAAGTAACAATGAAAAAGGTTAAAAAAATAAAAATAAAACACTGCAGTGCAATTGGCAGGCAGGCTCTGGAGGACTGGGGCAGAGGCAGGAGGAGGGGCAACAAGAAAAGCAGTGGGTGAGGAAAAGGACAACGAAAAAGTCTGTTAGGCTTGAGGGCTGGTGCCCAAAGGGTGCACCTCGGAGGTAAGGCTCAAGCCCCTGCAGGCATGGCGCCCACTGCTGCCCCTCCTGGGTGGGGGAGCTCCTGCTAGGAGAGTTAGTGCCTCCAGGTCCACCTGTCCCGTCAGTGACGCTGAGTGTGTGCGGTCACATTTGGCTGCTAGGCGACCTCCCTGCAGCACATCCCAGGGGGGTCCTGAGGTTCCAACCCAGCACTGGGCTCCTCACCCACCCTTAGAAACCCAGGATCTCTGTCCATGCCCAGAGTAGGAAAGGCAGGGAATCCTCGTTGTTTGGTTTTGGGGAGTAAAATTATGCTCAGAGACTAGATTCTCTTTGCTAGTAGTTTATTTAACACAGGTTCACTGAGGGAATTGCACAAACCAATAGCACACAGGTTAATATCTCTTAATAAGTCAGTAAAAATACCATTATCAAGGGCAATGATGGATTAATTATACTCATGTTCCAGGCAAGGGGAGATAAAAGGGGAAAAGTCCAAGTTTAATTGAGGTGCACCTTTATGCTCAGCCAACTGAGAGCTGATGTCCAGCTGCCAGAGCAGAGCGTAAGAGTCCCTTGTTGCTGGAGCATGCAGCTAGGAGACAATGGCGCCAGTTTGAAGGGCAAGGTGATCTCCCTCTTGGCTACTGTGTGGCTTTTGTCACTGTCAATCAGAGTCACCTTCACAGAGGCAAGAGTTTATGCCACAAAGGTCTTCAGAGAGGTTTTAAGTCAGCAAAGAATTGCCTTGCCCAGATCAAAACGCTCAGATACTCCTCAGAAACTCGCAGCATTTATGTCTGCACATCCACTGGCTGCTGTGGCTGCTCCACACGTCCGTGTGGCCGAGCCCTGGGCAGGGCTTCCCAGCCGCCCAGCTACTGCCGAGTGCTGACCGACGCGACAGATGATGACTTCCTGATGGTGAGGACCCCTGACCCAACTCATTACATCAGAACAACTATACTCCAAAAAACAGCCTTCCCCCCCTTTGCCATAAACAGGTGAATTAAAACAGCGTCAGCCGAGTCATAAACAAGCAGTGTGAAGGCTTATCAAACCAACACACAACACTAGCGAATTCCCAGAAGCCCTCCTGAAAGGACAAGCTCCTCTCTCTCTTTGGCAGCCTGATAGGGTCCACAGTCAAGAGCAGGGTCCCCAAGCGAATACACCCTGCTGGGAAAGGGAGACAGTGTCCGCCCAAGGGCTGCTGTGCGGGCTCCCACCCCCCACACGTCCCCACCCCCACCCCCTCCTTACTGCTGAGCGCCACCAGGAGAAACTCAGCATTAACGGTGCTCATATTGGACCGAGCCAATTTATTGAGCACTCTCAGGGCGTGGCTCGTCCACATGACTGAATTTTCCAAACAAATTAATTTCATCACATGCCAATTTTTTACTGTACTCATTTCAACTACTGTCTGCTCGAATGTATTAAAATAATGTGTGCATGTGGTTTGAATATCAATGGTGCAGAGAGCCTCAGGATCCAAATCTCCTCCCTGCCTTTTTCAGTCCCACTCTCTCTAGAGGTACCCTCTTAGTTTCTATTTCTGTGTATATTGCTGTTTCTTGATTTACCAGTTGTAGACATCTGGGGACTTCCTGTGGTTAGATGGGAATTGAGCTTCGCTACAAAGCCTCTCTCATCTCCACTCCTCATCCTCCCAATACGAATATGACGTGACTTTGGGTCAAATCAATAGTGAACGTGGCCTCGTTCCTCACCACTGCACTAAGGAGTGTGTTCTGTGTCCTTGTGTTTTGGAAAAAGTTTGTATTAGTTCTTTCATGATTCTCCTCTATTGTGTCTGATGGGCTACTGGATTAATCTTCCAATTTTTAACAAATATTTTTTTCTTATGTTTCCTCCCTTTGTCTTTTGGGTTTAGTTCCTAGGGAAACCTGCTTTATCCTCCAGCTCTTCTACTGATGTTTTTTAATTTTGGCTTTCCTATTTTTTTAAAATATATTTTATTGATTATGCTATTACAGTTGTCCAATTATTCCCCCTTCATTCCCCTCCACCCTGAACACCCTCTCCCACCCACATCCCCCCCTTTAGTTCATGTCCATGTGTCATAAGTTCTTTAGCTTCTACATTTCCCCTACTATTCTTACCCTCCCCTATCTATTTTCTACCTATCATCCATGCTACTTATTCTACGTACCTTTCCCCCCTCTCTCCTCCTCCCACTCCCCTGTTGCTAACCCTCCATGTGATCTCCATTTCTGTGGTTCCGTTCCTGTTCTAATTGTTTGCTTAGTTTCTTCTTGTTTTTGTTTCAGGTGTGGTTGTTAATAATTGTGAGTTTGCTGTCATTTTACTGTACATGTTTTTTATCTTCTTTTTCTTAGATAAGTCCCTTTAACATTTCATACAATAAGGGCT
>CM052546.1:31163429-31234335 GCA_028533065.1 Trachops cirrhosus | reverse complement strand
GAAGTTCTCCTTTATTATTTGTTCAAATATCTTTTCCACTTGTTGTTCTTCCTCTTCTCCTTCTGGTACCCCTATAATTCGGATGTTGGAATGTTTAAAGATGTCCCGGAGGTTCCTAAACCTCTCCTCATTTTTTTGAATTCTTATTTCTTCATTCTTTTCTAGTTGTATATTTTTTTCTTCCTTCTGGTCCACTCCATTGATGTGAGACCCTTCTTTCATTCCATCACCATTGGTTCCCTGTGAATTTTTCTTCATTAAACTTATTGTAGCCTGCATTTTTTCATCTAATTTGTGACCAAAATCAATCAGTTCTGTGAGTATCCTGATCACCAGTGCTTTGAACTGTGCATCTGATAGGTTGGCTATCTCTTGGTTGCTTAAAAGGATGGGTTCTGGGGCTTTCAATTCTTCTTCTGTTTGAGACATCTTTTTTTGTTTTTGTTTTTGTTTTTTTGGTCTTGTCAGGCTCTTGTAGTGAGGGGCGGGGCCTCAGGAGTTCACCAGGGCGGGGCACCCCAGTGGCTGGGTAGTGACGCTGTATGTGGGGGCAGGGTCCGAGAAGGAACAATGGCGCTTGCTCTGCTCTCCCTAGGACCTCAGACCCTTCCGCCACTTTCCGCAAGCTAATTGGGCCCCTCTGGCACCAATTCCGGTGTGGGTGGGCCTGTGCACCCCGAAGGACCTTCCTTTTCAGTCAGTGCCCCAAGGCTCTATTTCCCAGCACTGGGATCCTGGGTCACACACAGTGCCTTGCTTCACAATGTCCGCCTCGCTGGGTCTGCCGGTCACCACCCCCTGGCCGGGGCCCACCAGCCACTGCCGCTTGTGCGCCCAGGGTCTGCCTGCTGCAGACTTGTGAGCCGCCCCAGTTGCTCAGCTCTCTGCTCCGCCCCTCCTACCGGTCTGGATGAACGTGTCTATTTTTAAATCCTTGGGTGTCCGACTTCCATACACTTCAATTCTCTGTCAGTTCTGGTTGTTATTTTGTTTCTATATTGTTGTTGTCCCTATCTTGGTTGTGCGAGGAGGCACAGTGTGTCTACCTACGCCTCCATCTTGGCTGGAAGTCGGCTTTCCTATTTTTAATACCAAGTACTCATTCTTGTTTTCTGACTGTTCTTTTTCATAATCTCACACTCTTACTCTATGGACCTACTGTCTCCCTCTTATCCCTTTGACAGTGTTATGTGTTTTTTATTTGTCTAATTGTTTTAACAGTCTTCCATTCTCTATATTGTCTTTGTTTCCCCTTTGTGTTTGTTTTCTCTCTCTCTCCCTGTTGGACGCTTTCCTTCAACGTCAGAGGTCCTGGCTGGCTGTTTTATTTATGGATGAAGCAATAGAATGCTAAATTAAACCGTGTGTTTGGGGAGAACTTATCGGCCAGGGTCTCTCTGTAGGCAGCAAGCGGTCTTCTGGTTAGCAGGCCTCTAAACATCAGACCCTTTTCTCTAGAACTAGGTTTTCGACTTTGGTGCTATTAATATTTGTGGCCAGAGCGTTCCTCTGTGTATGGCTCCAGTGCATTATAGAACATTTAGCAGCATCTCTGAACTCTGCCCACCAGGTGCCAGTCGGAACCCCCTGTCCCAGAGCTGTGATAACCAAAATGGTCTATAGACTTTGCCAAATGCCCTGTGCCAGAGTGTTAGGGGAGCGGGTGTCTGTCTATTAAGACCTATGAGCCATTCAGCTTCTAAAGAGAAGCATGCCAACTCCTTGTTCGACGTACCTGTGACTGCAGGACCAGTCATCCCAGAACCTAGCAGCATAAATAACCATTTTATTAGGCTGCATGTCAGGAATTTGGAAAAGGTGCAACTCTCCTCTGTGCCGCAGGGTCTGGGGGCCCAGGCCCCAAGGACTGGAACCACTGCGTGGGAGGTAGAAGAGCTGGCGCTGGAGGATGCACCCCCAAAAGGGTTCCTCCCTTGGCCGGGAGAGCTGGAAGACTGGCCTCCTCTGGGCCTGGTGGTCAGAAAGATGGCCTGTGGCCTGTCTCGAACAACGCCTGGGAGACGGACCTCCTGTGGGGTGGCTCAGGGCTGCAGTGCGAACGTCCCGGCCAGCCTCAGGGAAGCCGCGTGGCCTGGCCTTGTCCGTCACGTAGCATCACTTCCACCGCAGCACAGCCTGCCCAGGTTCCGGGAAGGAGACAAAGCCCCACCTATCAATGGAAGAAAAATTTTGAAAAAATTGCAGCCTTGTGTTAAACTCACCATATTCCAGTACGGGGTGATTAATGTGTATCTGGGGCAGGGAAGGGTGTGAAGAGGGAGGACGCTGAGTCCTCTGTTCCTGCCCAGACTCCGCCCTCACCCTCACGTTTCCATCCGCCTGGCCATCGGTCTCTCTTCTGCCTGAGTCTCTCCGCTCGGTGAGACTCGGTCTCCTGCTGTGCGCAGCAGAGAGTGGAGTGGGGCCTGGGAGGATCCCAACCATTTTGCCTGGTCTCTTAGCCTTCCCACTCCTATACCTGACCCCCACCATCATCATATCTGGTCTCCCCCTCCCTTGGAGTCTGAGTCCTTCCAGGGTCTGGGGGTGCAGCAGCTTTCCTCTCTCCTGTCGGGGTCTGCTCCGAAGGCCCCTGAGGGACTAGAATCCCGCGAGGCAGCCGCCATGCCTCCATCTGCTTCCCAGCCTCCCAGAGTTTGCTGGAATCTCTCCTCCGCCCATGTCTCCTTCACCGTTGTCCCTGCTCCGGAGGGTTCATCCCCGTGGTGTTTCTTGACTGGAGTGTTAATGGCACTTGGCAGAGAAAGGAGATCAGGCGCAAATGGCCTGCCACGTTTCACGGAGGGCCCATTGCACTTCTTTTGGGTGGAAAGAACTCGAAGTGTGTTCACATCCCCCTGCCCTGTTGAGCTCTGTTAAGTAGTACAGTGACCACATTTTACCTTTTTTAAAAATATAAATGTTTATCTCGAAATTATTAAGCTAAGTAGAGCTATTTGTCCCTCCAGGATGGGGATCAGGATCACTGCGATAGGATTTCTTAAATCTTTTTTCGTGGTCACCTCTGTCGGTGGCTGCCCCTAGACACATTTTTGTGATGAGGGTGCCGCACTCTAGCACATTAACTTCTAAGTGACTCCTTTGAAACGGTTACACCAGATGACTGTGCGGGTATTCCCCCTCTGCCCTGCCCCTCCCTGCTGCCTACCCTCCCTCCCCACCCCTCCTAGCCTGACCTGTGTGGACTACAGCCACCAGACTCGCATCCTCAGGCTTCCAGCTGCGTAGGGCCAATAGAAGCCCCCGCAGGAGATCGAAGAATAATGTTGGGGTGCTTTATCCCCAGCTCCCTCCCTTGCCGGGCCTCAGGTCAAGCAGGGTCAGTGTCTGTCGCCCTAAAGCCACAACACATCCCAGCTGCCGCTCCTGCAGCTCTCTGTAGTTCCACTAACCACTCCACCCTCCCTCAGGCCACCGGCTCCTGGGGGCTTCTCCGCCCTGGCCGCCTCCCCCAGCCCAGGCCCTCCCTAGGCCCCCTCTGAGGCTGCCCTTTGAGTGTGCATCTGTTACCTCTGGGACTGTGACCACATCCAGAAACTCCTCTGATTTGCATCTAAAACAAGAATAGTCCCTGAGTGGGCCCAGGAGCCCCTGCTGGGAGGCCCGACGGACCTCAGTGACGTCTCTGGGTTACTCGGGGGTTTTTTAAATTTGCTTTCTGGCTTTAACAATAATACATCATAGAGGACACTGGACTAGTGACTCCTCTGGATGGGGAAGTGTTACTTACTGGGGTGTTTTAAGAAGGAAAGTCAGCAGGTAAGTAAAAGGAAACCCGGAGAGAGAACTGATGATGACTTGTAGACTGGGAAGCATCAGCAGTTTTAGTTGTCCTTCCTGGATAGCAGATCCTTACTGGGTCAAGGTGAAGAGCGTGTTTGGGGGACATCCAGGCTGTGGGTGGGTGGGATTCCTCAGATGTGACGTTAGCCGTCCCTCAGGTCAGACCCACTAGCCAGGCCTCTGTGCTTTCAGGCCAGCGACTTCTTTGATGCTTTTGCTCTGACAAGTGTGGTGCACTGGTCTGCGATGAGGGTCAGCTGGCTGCCAGAGAGGCCCACAGCCTTGCCCCGTTGCACCTCGGGCACCTCACACCCTGAGGAGCAGCCAGAGCCTGGCGGACCGGGGCCACCTCCAAGGTCACCCGGGGCACTCCCCACTGGCCCGTGGTTGTGTTTAATCTGCGTACCCCTTTGAAGCACATGTTACGTACCTCTAGGGAAAAAATAGAATCAAGAATTCTTTCTGGCCACCCATTTCCTGAAGCACAAAAAGGAAATATTTTTAAACGCTTCTTAAACCAGACAACAGGCTGGGGTAGTGCCCCTCTCGCTGGCTGGAAGGGGCTACCACTGTGGTATTATTTCGTAGACCGAGGAGGCGACGTCCCAGCCAGGGGCAGTCTGTGCCCGGCCTTCAGAGCCCTGACCCTCCTGGCCCCCTCGGGCAGAGCCAGGACCCCTCAGCCTGCCTGGGCAAGAGGAAAGGCCTGGGAGGAGCCCCCACTTCACAGGGAGGGGACTGAAGCCAGGAAAGGGGTGGGGAGGCACTCATACTCCAGCTTCCTTATTCCTGATTCTTCACTTCTAGGGATTTTTTTTTTTAATTTGGGGAGCAGGGCCTGGGCAGTTGGAGTCAGATTTGTTCATTTTTAATGTTTGGTGGCTTCCCTCGAGTGATGTAACCTCTATCAGTTTAGCTTGTCTTCCTCCAGCCCACGCCATTCTGTGAGGCCCCAGCAAGCGTCTCTCCCAGCAGAGGTGCATGAGACCCAGGCCCCATCCTGTCCACTCTTGCCCTGCAGACGTGATGCTGGGAGGCAGACATGCAGGAACACAGCCAGGGGGCCAGCCCACAGCCCGGTGGTGGAGGGCCCTGGAGGGCTGGGGGAAGCTTCTGAAGCCTCTCTGCATGGTGCCTCCCGCAGCAAAAGGTCAATGCACTTCTGGGAGGATGGCTGGGGCCCAGGGAGGCAGAACACCTGTGTTGAGTGTAAGCCCACGTCCTGTCCTGGCCTGGCCTGGCCAAGCTGCATGTAGTTTGACCAGAGTATGCTGAAGGCTGGCCATGGCGAGCATGGCTGCCACAAACCACACGAAGAGGAAGGAATAGTCTCAGCCCAGGCACTTGAGCCAAGGCCAATGCGGTCCTCAGCGCGATGTTGCAAGTTCCTAATCTGGACCCAGGGGGCAGGGAGTTTGGGCATCATCTGGAACCCAGAGTTGGGTGTTACCCACAAACATAGACACCCTGAGTGAGTCCTATGGCCACCCCTCCCCCCACCAGGTGTCAGAGTCTGGGCAGTGTGTCTGGCCCTGGTAGCCCTCCCTGGGAAGCCCAGCTGCCACTTCTCTATAAATGACCCTGTAGCAGCTGTGCTGAGTGAGCCACTGCCCTGGGGTGGGGCTGGGGCCCACCTTGTTCCCCTTATACACCAAACTGATGCAACCAGCTTTCAACAGCCACTGTCAGGGAAGAAACACGTTACCACAACATGCTCCAGTACTTCCTGCGCCCGTGCAGGAGGCTTGCTCACCTCAGCACAGGGGGGCCTCTCACCTGCTCCGCCTCCCCAGCATCTCATTCCACGGGGCTAGAAGTGCCTTTCGTCAGGGCCCTTTGAGGCCTTTGAATGGATCTGCTTTGCCTGAGAAGTTAAGCCAGTGGCTTTCAATCCTGGCTGCACATTACAATTATATTAAAATATAATGCCCTGGCTGGTGTGGCTCAGTGGCTTGAGCACCAGTCTGCGAACTGAAGGGTCACCAGTTTGATTCCTGGTCAGGACACATGCCTGGGTTGTGGGCCAGGTCCCCAGTGAGGGGCGCACGAGAGGCAACCGGTCGATGTTTCAATGTTTCAATTGTACCTCTGCACATTGATGTTTCTCCCCCCTCTCCCTTCTCTCGAAAAATAAAAATAAATAAAATATTTTTTTAAAAAATCTTGATGCCTGGGTCTTATCCTCACCCTAAAGATACTGACTGAATTGATCTGAGTTTAAATATATATATATATTTATTGAAGGATAACATACATGCAAAGAAAAAAAGAAAGGAAGGAAAGAAGGAAGGAAGGGAAAAGCACAAACCCTTAAGTGCAAAGCACAGTGAATTTTCACAAAGTGAACTTACCTCAAGTGACCAGCAACCAGATCAAGAAGAGAGAGGTGCCAGCGTCTCCTCGTGCCCCAAAGGGTGATCGCCGTTCTTACTTCTAACGGCAGAAATTAGGTTCACCTGTTTCTGAGCTTGACCTTCTATGAATGGAGTCGTACAGTAGGTATGCTTTGGAGTCCAGCTTCCTCCACTCAGCATCGTGTGTTTGTGAGATTTGCCCAAGCTGTTGCTTATCTGTGTTGTCAGTTCATTTTCATTGCCGCAGGGCATCCGACCGTATGGGTGTTCCTCTGTTTACCTGCCTGTTCTACTGCTGACGGCTATGGCCTGTTTGGATGGCTGTCTGCAGTTGGGGTTCTTCCAACCACTGCTGCTTCGAGCATCCTAGTGGCGTCTGTGGGAGCGGTCCCGTCAGGTCCGGACCCAGAAGTGGAACTGCCGGGCAGATATGGATAGAGTGCGTTGGGTTTTAACACCTTAGGCCAAGTGACTCTCCAAAGTGACTGCCCCGATCTACACTCCCTGCTGCGATATGAGGCAGTGCTGGCTGATCCACACCTTTGCCAGCGATTGTTATTGTCTGTTTTTTTCACGCGAGCTTTTTCACACAAGCCACTCTGGTGAAATGGTATCACAGTGTGGTGTCATTTGCATTTCCCTGATGACTAACACAGTCCAGCACCTTTTTGTCTGTCTATTGGCCATTGAGATCCCCTCTTTGCAAAGTGTCTGTTGAAGTATTTGGATACGAGTACTTTTAAGAAGCTCCTTAGGTGTCTGTGATGGGAGGCCAAGGTTGAAAAGCCTTGAACTAAACCACAAGTGAGTATCCACTGCTCTGTTTCTCGGTGTCCTGCCCTTGATCTTAGAGGATTTTGGATCTGAGGGCACCTCATGGACTCAGAAAAGACAAGCTTTACCCCTCCCCCCGCACACACACACCAAGATGAGCCTACCAGGAAGAAGCAAGGGATTGGAGCTGGAGTTCAGGCAGCCGAGAATCACTGGGAATGTGGCCTGCACTTCAGAAGGGTCTAGGGAAGGCCTGTGGTGTCCACAGCTGCCACAGACATTTCCTGGCCACAAAAATGACCCCTTGCTGGTCCCCCTGGAGCCCCAGGCAATCATGTAGAGGAAGTGGAGGGCCCCATGCCAGGTACTTCCCAGTTTCTAAGCCAGTCTGAACAGGACATGGCTCATGTGGGGGTTGTGGTCAGGCTGCGGACAGTGCAGCATGTGTCCTGGGGACCTGGGTGGGGCTGAAGGAGGCCTGCTCTCTGTGGGTGAAAGGGCAGCCAGTGGGGCCGTCCCACACAGGCCCAGACCTGGCCCGCTCTTGCATTCTGACAGGTGTGCATGCAGGTTCCAATTGTTTTGCTCACCTGTGGTGGTCTCCCCTATCCTCTGCTCCCCACCTTGGGGGCCCTGCTCCAGGGTCTTCCCTGCCCACACCACCCCTGTGTGGCCCCTCTCATATCCGAGCCCCTGTGGCACCCAGAGTGAAGGCATGCTATGTGACTCCTGAGGGCACACTCCTTGGTAGCAAGTCCCCTCCGAGTCTCCTGCGTTCAGCCCATTCTTGTCTCCGGATTGCAGCCTCCTCCCAGGGACTGTGGAGCACTTGTCTGTGCTCCCCACAGTGAGTAAAGCAGCATTTCGTAACTCAGTTACAGGGTCCATGAACTGGAGAAGGAAGATGCAATAGAAATACAAACTATACACAGTCAGCATTTTCCTGCCCCCAGACTTGAGCTGTGCAAGTGTCAAGCAGAGCTGCCCACTGGGGGCTGTGAGTGGGCCCACGTGCTGCTCGGCTGGTGGGCGGGGCTATGCTCTGAGTCTCAGACCTCAGCTGGGGGCTTAGATGCTGGTGGCAGGCGGGAGCGCAGAAGGGCCCCTCAGGCAGAGGGGCTGTCAGCGCCCTGATGCATGGACTTCACCACAGTGCTCAGAGGTGAGGTGGAGGGGGCTTGGCAGTGCCCATCATACTCGCCATCTAAAAAAAGAGGGTTCACCTTCTGTTGACGGAAGTCCTGCCAGCTATGTGACCTGAGATGAGAGGCAAGGAGGCACATGGGCAAAGTCGACATTTTTTTTTTAAAGATTTTATTTATTTATCTTCAGAAGGGAAGGGAATGAGAGAAGGAGAGAAATATCAATGTATGGTTGCTTCCTGTGCATTCCCTGCTGGGAACTGGCCTGCAACCCAGGCATGTGCCCTGACTGGGAATCAAACCGTGATCTCTTGGTTCACAGGCCCGCGCTTAATCCACTAAGCTACACCAGCCAGGGCCAAAGTCGACATTTTGGAGGCCAGTGAGCAGAGACAACTCTGGGCTCTCGATTGTGCCCTGTCCCATGAATTCAGGCCCTTTTGGGAGATGGCTCTGGAATAGAACATGTAATGTCTGGTAGCCTAAGTGCAGGTGTTGGGGCTCCCTAGACTGGCCCAAATGGCAGCCTGAGACAACCAGCAACCGGAGTGCTGCCTGAAGCCCAGAATCATAGCAGGAGGACACTCTCCATCAGTGTGTGAGCATTCCAGGTGCTTCACACCCTTGTCAACAACTGGCATTTTCTGTCTTTTTCGTGTTGACCACCTGAGTCTCACAAAAAAGGGAGACCCCTCTCCTTCCAGTGGGCCTGCTTCCCAGCCCCTCCCCTTTCTCCAGGGCCCCTACCCAGGGATCATGGCCTTCCATTCCCTCAAACCTGGATCTCCAGATTCCCCTTTCCCATGGGCCCCTGCCCTGAACGTGTGGCCCGCTCCTGTCTCCATCACCTGTGGAACTCGTCCCTCCAGCCCCTTTCCCATGGAGCACAGCCATGCTATCTGCCTCTCAGGGCTGAGATTCTGGAAGGAGACTTCTCCCCTCTCCTCCTCAACCATTCACTTATTCAGCAAGTATTCATTTCATCCTGCCGGTGCTGGGGTGCCCCGGAGAACAAGACCACCTGGCCCTGCTCATACAAAGCCTATCATTGAAGAAGGAACACAGACATAAACAGACAAATGCTTACGGAATGGGCGTTGTGACCAGTGTTGCCACAGCCCAGTTCCTTTCTGCACGTGCAGACACCTCACCTTTGAGGCCCAGCTGTGCCATCTCCTCTGTGCTGCCTTTCCCAGCGCTGCGCCCGCACTACAGGGCTGTGTGGCCCTCTGGGCCCAGCAGCCTTGGGTGTAACTGCTCCCAGAAGAGGCTGAAACTCAGAGGCAGAGACCAGACCATGGGCACCTCAGAGCCCCCTGCCTGGCTCAGAACTTGGCCCACTGGAGGGGCTCGGTGGACGGGTGCAAGTCCCTGCCTGGACTAAGCCAAAGTGTGTGAGCACCACAGGGGCTGAGAATCCACTGCTTGCTTTCTTTTTAAGTAGACTTTTGTTTCTTTTTATTATTATAAAGGTAATTTGTGTTAAGTCAGAATGATGTGAATTTGCTTAACAATATTTAACAAATGATTAAGATGGTCAATTTTATCTCGTGTGTGTGTGTGTGTGTGTTAACATATTTGAAAAACAATGTAGAGGATAAGTACAAAAGAGGGAGAAAGGTCCATTTTATCAGGAGCAAGGACAATGGATTTCACCTAGAATTGGGTTGTTTGGACTAGGGAAATGCAAATGAAAATAAGTTGTTTTTGTTAAAAATAAGTTGTTTGGATTCAGGAAATGCAAATCAAAACCACAGTGACATACTTCTTCACACCCTTTAGGATAGCTGTTATCAAAAAAACCCAGAAAATGTAAGCGTTGGCAAGGCTGTGGAGAAATTAGAACCCTTGTTCATGGCTGGTGGGCGTGTAAACTGATGCAGTCACTGCGGAAAGCAGTATGGCAGTTTCTGAAAAAGTTAAACGTGGAATGACCACGTGATCCAACAGCTCCAGTCCTGGGCATGTACGCAAAGGGATTGAAGGTAGGACCGCTAAGAGGTACTTGTACAGCACGTTCATACCGGCCTCATTCACCACAGCGACAGGTGGAAACGACCCAAATGTCCAGTGGCGGGCGGATGAAGTCCACACATATAGTGGAATGTTATTCAACCTTAAAAAGCAGTGGAATTCTGCCACATGCTACCACGTAGATGAACTTTGAAAACATCGTGCCAAGAAGTGAAATGAGTCAGGCCAAAAAAGACAAATATCGTATGACCCCACACCTGTGAGGAGCCTGGAGCGGTCAAATCCGCAGAGACAGGAAGTAGAATGGCAGCTGCGGGGAGTGGGAAGTTAATGGAATGAGGTTGGAGCTATGTTGGGGATGACAAAAAGTCCTGGAACAGCATAGCAAGGTGCATAGGGAACGTCAGGCCGCCCTGGCCGGTGTGGTCCAGTTGACTGGAGCATCGTCTCTCAGCCGAACGGCTGTGGGTTCGATTCCCGGTCCAGGCATGTACAATCCCTGGTCTGGGTGCACGTGGGAGGCAGCCGATAGATGCTTCGCACTCTCCCTTCCTCTCCCTTTAAAAAGCAAGGAAAAAAATGTTGTCCTGTGAGGATAAAAAAAAAAAATTAACAAAAGACTTAATGCCATTGACTTGCACACCTAAAAATAGTTAAAATGGTAACTTATATTTTACCATGATAAAAAAGTAATTTGGGTATATTATGGACATTCTAGAAACTATTGGTAAGCAAAAAGGGAAAAAATTTAAATCATTCATTATCTTACCAGCTAGAGGCAGCCACTGCTAAAATTTGAGTGTGTATCTTTCCATTCATTTCCTGTCTTTCAGAAAAACCAGTGTGTATCTGTCTGTCTTTGGAGACCACACTGGACCCATAGGGAGCTTCTTCCTTGCGCCTGTCTCTCTAGGCTTCTTCCTCCCCCTGTGGCCACCCAGAACAAGTCCATCTCGGGCCTGGACATCAATCCTTTGAGCAATTTCCTGACACCTGATTTCACTACCCTGCACCTATACTGGGCTATACTTTCCTGAAAATGCCCATCTCTCTTTTGGGTCTGAAGATGTGGCACCAGAGTGGGCCCGGTTATGGTCGGAAGATAGCAGGGAAGTGAGTGCCTCTCCCGACTTCTCTGACACCGCACATCTCAGCTGTGTCCTCAGGAACACACGGGTACGATGCTGTCAGTGTTGCGGTTGCAGTGAGGGTTACGGACAGCTAAGCCCCTGTAACTGTTGGTCCTGCTTGCACTTGGCCCAGGTCCCCATGCCCTGCCTTGATGTCCTTGCTTCTTGGAGCTGGTGCTGGGCCTCCCATTACCCCTGATAATGGTTGAT
Organism: Trachops cirrhosus; assembly: GCA_028533065.1. Classification (NCBI taxonomy): domain Eukaryota; kingdom Metazoa; phylum Chordata; class Mammalia; order Chiroptera; family Phyllostomidae; genus Trachops; species Trachops cirrhosus. The sequence goes on along the minus strand of CM052546.1, from coordinate 31,222,947 downwards.
TCAGCTCCTAGAGCTAGCTTCTGCAGCTCGTCTGTCTGAGTGGACCTCAGGCCCCCAAGGGCAGACCCACCATCCCCTCTGTGAGGGAGTTTGGAGAGGAGTCGGGGCCCCACAGCGCTGACCCCTGCTGCACCCTGGGAGGAGCAGCCACTTCTGTTCTTGCTGCCATGAGAAGTGGGCCTCCTACCCCCACATCCCAGGTGCCACTCTGCCCTGCGAGGCTGTAGGTCAGCAGGAAGGAGCCCAGCTACCGGTGATGGGCTCTCTCCATTGCATGGGCTCTGCGGAACCCAGGGGCTGCCCTGCCTCCCCCACTGCCATCAGCCCTGGTGCCTGAGCCGTGCCACAGTGGTCACACTTGTGCAGGTGCCCCCAGGCCCCCACATTTCAGCCCAGCTGCAGCCTCCTTCCCCACCTTTGCCACCTGGCCCAGGAGTCAGGGCATGGCCAGCTTCACCGGCAGCGGGAGGTGGAGTGAGAGGCCACAGCCACTCAGGTTACTCAAGTTCACGTCTGTCCCCGATGATTAGAAATGAATTTGCCTCCAACTCCAGCTACAGACACAAGACCCTTCTCTCTTGGCTTTGAGGCCTCCACAGAAGGGTTTATTTAAGAACCTTTATAGCCCAGTACTGAGAAGGATAACTTTTTATTGCAACTTTGATTAATGATTGATCAAACACTGATAGTAGAAACACCGAAGAACAAATTTGCCCTAGAGATTAGGAAAGGTCTACATCTGCCAGGCTTGGGGACCTGCCCACCTGCTCTCTCCAAGGGCAGATGAGGACAAGGGTACAGTGGAAGGCCCAGCCCACCCACAGTCACACACACATGGGGGCAAAACAGATGTACACACCCTTAAACGAAGCTGGCTATAAATCACAAATAAACAGGGCAAGGGAGAAGTGCCAGGGGACCTGAGGGCTCTTAGCAGACATTTTCCTTCTTGTTTTGTTTCTATTAGTACCTATTACAAATAAGCACCGTAAAGGGAAATTGAAGGGTGGGTAAGAGGGGAGCTTGTGTGAAGACTGTAGCCTGGGCTCCCTACAGACCTCCAGTGCCAAAGAGCTGACATCTGAGCTGCACCCCAGGCCGATGGGGAAGGGGCAAGGGCCCCCGAGAAAGTTCCGCAGGCTCGTACTGTGGGGAGAGGCTCGGAGGGCGGTGGGCTGTGCTCAGCCAGCTCTGGCTGCTCCAGGGGCTCGAGGCCGTGACTGCTCTGAGGCTGTGACTCCCGGCTGGGGCCCAGAGGTCGTTTCAGAATCCCTGACGGGCTCAAACCCACCGCCTCAGAGCCTGGGGGCCAGGAATCTGCATTTTGCCAACCATGCCCACAGGGGACTCAGTCAGCCCCGGCCCTCTGAGAGCCCCAGGGAGCAGGATGCTGGCAGGGACATTCTTTTCTTCCCCTCAGCTCTTCCGTGGCGCCTTGTGGGAGTAGAGAGTTGGCAGAGATGCTGCTAAATGGAAACTGGAAAACGAAACTGGAAATCACAGACTTGAAACCACCAGTGCCGGGGTTCCTTTTCCACAGGGAGAGTCCCGTGGGGGGAGGAAGGAGCAGACGCATAGTTACTGGAGGCCACGAGGTGTTCCAGGTGTTTCGTGAGCAGCCTGGCTGCGGGGTGTGGACCCTGGGTCTCCTCGCTGGCAGCCAGGCCCAGTGGGAGGGCCCCTCACTGCTCCAGCTTCCTCTGAGGCTGTCCAGCTGCTGTGGCCCCCTGAGGGTTTCCTCTCTAGGAAAGGCTAATTTCACGCTTCAGGTTGAAAGACTTTTCGGAGGTACTTTAGGGAGGGCCCTGGCTCTTGGTTAAGGTGAAAATGTTCAATCTGAAAAAGTTTCTCAGAATTAGGCATTTCTCACCAGCAGCTTCTTGCGCTATGGGCTGCCCTCTTCCCTCCCCCACCCCGCCCCCGTGCCCCACCCCCCAGGGCTCCCTTACACGCACAGGTGGGGCTGCGATGAGGACTGGAGGTGCCTGAGTTCAGCTGAGGATCAAAGATCAAACCCCCCAGCCTTCTCTCTTCTGGCCTCCCCAGCTCGCCCGTGAGTCTGCTCCCTCCGGCAGAAACACCGGGAGCAGATGCTGGCAGAGGCACTGCGCACGGCAATTTTGAAACCAGCAGAGTAGCTTTTGTGGAAGCCAGTTTCCAGAAGGGATTGGAATGTGGGGGAGAGGAGGACAGTGGGGAAGGGGCCAAGAGCTGTCCCTACCCCCACCTCCACACCATTTCTCTGTTCTTCAAGGAAGGGCCACCCTACGCCCCAACCCCATACGCTCCTCAGATAAAGACAGAGCTGCTGTGCCCTGTGGGCCCAGCTCTCCCGTGTGACTATGTCAGTCTCCCTCACTGTACTAGAACTAAACCCGTGAGGCCCGGAACCTGGTCTGTGCTGTTCACTCTTGCATCCCCAATGCTTGGAATAGTGTCTGACACTTGACAGGTGCCCCCAAAAGTGTGCATTCAGCCCTGGCTGGTGTGGCTCAGCAGTGACCAAGGGGTCATCAGTTCGATTCCCAGTCTAGGGCACATGCCTGGGTTGCAGGCCAGGTCCCCAGTGGGGGGCGCACAAGAGACAACCACACGTTTCTCTCTCTTTCCCTCTTCCCCCTCTAAATAAAAATTAAATTGCACCCCCTGCACTTGTACCCCTTGCACTTGCATGGTTGCATGAAGACAGGCTGGATCCATCCAGCCCATTGTCCTGGGTGCGGGGGCTTCTGAGGCCCCCAGGCTTAGCAGGGGAAGGTGGGGGCATGGGGAGGGTGTCCTATGGCACATTCTCCGTGGCCCTGGCTTTGCCCTGCTTATCTGACAGATGGGCTCATGTAGCCTCTTCCAGACAGGCCGGGCCACTTAGCTCCCTGGGCTGCCCAGAAAAAGAAAGGCCACTTCTAGCTGACAGGTCAGGAGACAAGCTGACCATGATACCAAATAGGGGGGACAGTGAAGGATGCATGCCGGCGGATGGTCCTCTGGAGGAGATGTGGACTAGGAGAGTGGCCCTGACTTCGGCCCACAGCACCCTTCAGTCCTCTCGGCCTTACCTTGTCACCTGAGAATGACATTTGTTCTGGTCTCTGTGCCTTGAAAAGCAACGTAGCAGAAGATAATAGGACAGACTTCGGAACTGGGCTATCTGGGATGAAATCTCAGCTTTCATGAGCCATGTGACTTTTGAGACGGTAACCAACTCTCTCTTTGCCTCATTTCTCTCTCATGGGATGTGGGGACAGTGATGGCAGGTTCTCTGAGCTCCTTCGTGCTCCTGACATGTGGCGAGGGCCCGGTTGGCACTGGCTGATACCGGCCGGCCAGGGTCCTCGAGGAGCCCACGAGACTGCAAATGTGAGCACGGTTCCGGGACCGAAGGTGCCGTATGAGCAGGAGGAAATTGTACTATTTTGGAAATACCGAAGACACAGCTTCCCCCCCACACTGGGGTGGGGCAACAGTTCTACACATTTAGTGTTAAGCTAGACGATGCGCCCAAAGGAGGTGAAAGACTGAAACCGCTGACCGTTTGAGCTGTAGGCTGCACCGAAGCGATGTGGCCGGTGCAGACGGTGGGGGCCCGGGCAGGCCTGGGCAGGCCCACTTCCTCCCTGCACCTCGCAGGTCTTCCTCATACCAGCCACTTCCCATGGCTGCAGGAAGTGGGGCCGGGAACACTTCGGGGTGTGAGCAGGTGATCTGGGCAGGGGCTCGCAGACGCCTGTGTGCAAACACGAGCCCTCAGGGTCCTTGCTGGGTGCCGAGGCCCCTGGGCAGTGTCCCCGCCCAGGCCACCCTGACTTCTCTCCCTCAAGGTTGCAAGCTGCTGTACAAAAGGCGTCCAGCCCGAGAGGCAGGCTAGAGGGGAGAGCCAAATCTTTTCTCAAAGGAAATGAAGCTGTGGTTTTGAGACGTTCATTTCACATCTGTGGTTGGCGTTTCCCAGGGTTCTCAGAGGTGAAGGCAGGGTCAGCTGGATGTCACCAAATAAGGTTCACCAGTGACCTTAGCAACAGGCTGGCTGCCTATTGGCTGCCCCTGCTGCCGCCCGCCAATGCGGCCTCCTGGACTCTGGCGCTGGGGCTGGATGGGAGCCCCCACATGTGCAGGGGCCCAGCTGCTCCCTGTCACAAATTGCTGTCCTTTGAAGCAGTCACAGCGAGGCAGAGTGACCTGGGCAAAGGTGCCAAGGGTCAAGACTGCCTGGGTGCTGGCGTTTCAAAGTCCACCTGGCCAGAACGCCGCTGACTGAGTCCTCACACAGCCCCGGATGAGCTCCCTCAGCTTGATGGCCTGGTCCCAGCTTGCCAGGATGAGCTTCGTCCCCCACCCTGGCCACCGTGTCCTGGCTGTCCACCTTGGAGACCCACAGTTCCCATTTCGTAGTTCTGCTCATTCCTCCTTTGGCCGGCACGCCACTAAGCTCTTTCTACATGTTATCTCTTTTAACTCTCTCAACAGCCCTGTGAGCCAATTAGTCCATTCCACAGATGAGGAAACTGAGGCTGAAGGAAGTCAGGTAACTAGTCGGCAGTCACACCAGAAAGTAGGGAAGCCACAGTTTAAACCCAATTTAAACAGGCCCAGATCCCACACTATCAACTGATGTCCTCTATTGCCTGTCACTTGGTGTCTCTGTGCCTTAGAGTCTTTGTCTGTGATGTGACGGCGGTAACACCTACCTCACAGGGGTGGGGTGAGGACTGCACGGAGTGACCTATGTACAGGAACCTAGTGCAAAGCAGTGGCTTGGCCAGAAGCACGCCTCGGCCCGAGTGGGCCTGGCCCCTGCTAGGCGTGCTCCACAAGCAGCTCGCACGTTCCTCTCCCACGGGTGTGCTGCCGAAACACTGAGGTCTGTGGACCAGACTTCTCTGTGGCCCTCGTATTTAGTTTCCACTTCCTCGTTCTCAGCCTCCTCCCACCCCCACCCAGCTGCATCACCGAGGGTCGGAGGGAGGCCCGAGAGGAGCCTGCTGCTGAGGGGCCCTGCTCACGGTGCCAGAGGAGGGGAGAGGGCAGCTGGGCTGCAGGGAGGGGGCGAGGTTCTGAGGGCAGAGGGTGGGCCAGGCAGACTGGCAGGGCAGATGCACGAGTATTTTGCCATGTATAACATGCACTTTTTGCCCAAATTTTTGAGGGAAAAATAAGGATGTGCCTTATACATGGATATAATGTTTACATACCACGGATAGAGTAATCAGGTGTATAATGCTCACAGAATGTGGCTGCACATTATACATGGCAAAACATGGTCCCTCACTTTCTCTACCTCTAGCAGTGCTGGAGTATTACAGCACCGTTTCCCTGAGAACCATTTTCAGAATTAAAACGTACGTAAGTGATCTGGTAGAGATGAAAATACATACACCCCATAACCCAGCCGCCCTACTCCTCAGAATGTTCTCTAACCAAACCCCTCGCCCTTGTGCACCAGGTACCCACACAGCACCAGGAAAAGCCCACACGCTTGTCACCACCAGGGAACAGAAATGACCCGAGCGGCGTGCCTCCAGGGAGCACGGAGGGCCCGCAGGGCCGCAGTGTTGCGCAACGGCGCTGTCGTAATGGCTGACTCATCAACACGACGCTCGGCGAAGCACACAGAAGAATACGTGTGTGATTCCTTCCACGAAGAGTTTAACCGCTGGCAAAACTGGACTGTGCTGTTGAAGGGTGGATGCACGCAGAGGAGGCAAAATATAAAAAACAGAAATTATTGTCACAAAGGTCAGTCTAGCTGGGATCACAGGGAGGGTTCGTGCCGTGACTAAGAGGAAGGTGTGCACAGGGGTCTCGGAGGGTGTGGGCATTGTTTTGTCTCTGGACCTGGTGGTGATTATTCACATATTTGCTTTATACTTTGTACTTATTAAACTGAACATGCGTTCCGTGCGGCTTTTGCATAATTACTATTTCACGCTTAAAAGCGTGTTATGTCAGGTCTGGCACTGGGCAGCGTGGTGAATGGACAGGGCGTCGCGCGCGCCTTCTTTCCAGGCGGCTCTCAAGAGTGCCCTGCTGCTGGCTGCACGGCAGCTGTTGCCGTGGGCTGGGGAGCCTCTCGGGGAATGGAAGACGAAGACTGGTATGCAGCTTGGGATCAGAGGGCATCCTTTGACACGTCACTGCCGCGGCAGAGGTCATTCACTGTGTGCGGAAACAGGAGGCTGGGAGCCACCATGGTCCGGGCCTGTCTGGACTTGCAGAGACCTGAAAAGGTAGAGGACATGCGCAAATGACCACGCCTGAGACCCAGCCCCCTCGGCCCCCACAGAGGGTTGAGTCACTGGAGTTCCCTCCTCAGGATCCCTCTACGGGGGATGCTGTGTTTGTTGATTATCTGTCATGACACCCTCCCGACCCCTTTAGAACCCAAGGAAGAACGTGGCCTTCATTCAGGACCTGACTGGGTGCATAATAAGGACTCTGAGGCCACAGGATGAGGCTTTCCTGACTCTGTCCCCCAGGGCACTGGTGTTTTCTAAGGATGCACGCTGGTTTTATCCATCCTGCTGCCCTGGGCTGGAGTGGGAGGAGCATGACAGTTGACAAGTGAGCGTCTGTGGTGTGAACTAGGGTGTGGAGCGTGTCCTGTATACAGTAAGGCCTCCTCAGCCACTGGAGAGGCCGCCCACCAGTCCCTGCTTCTCTGGTCCGTCTCCAGAGCATGCTCTTAGGGGACCCCGTTTTCTTCCCTGAGCTAAATGGCACCCGTTTCCCAATTGTCTTACAGCCCTCGGCTGGTTTTCCAGGCTGGAGAGGCAGCAGAAGCGCCCAGATGTATTCTGAGCTGGTGGAACTGTGGCAGTGGGTGGGAAGTTAGGGTTGTGTGCCTTGGGGTCCGTGCATTCGAGCCGCCATGGGAACGGCGGCTGGCATGGCCCCCGACAAAGTAGGAAGGCTTCTGATCATCTTTCTCTCACTGGTGTTCTCAGGACCTTCACACGGGTACTTTGTGATGCAAAACTCCTCAAGGTAGCCCTTGTCACCAGGGTTACAGATCTTCTCAACTCTCCTGGAGACTCCCTGAGAGCTGGCTTATGGTAGGCACTCCACGGCTTTTAGCTCGTATTATTTACACTGTTGTTTCGTTATTTGATGAACAATAATTAATTCAGTGTCATTAACTGAGCAAATACTATATGTCGGGCCCTGCCAGGTGCAGGAGTATGGCAGTGAACAGAATAGGCCCATGCCCACTCCCCAGAGCTCCCAGACGCCCTGGGAAGGCTTGTTGATGGAATGAGAAGCGCTGGTTGAACTCAGTGTGATCACTAACACCACCAGAGAGTCGCTGGGTGCTCTCCGTGTGTTCAACTCAGAGCACACTGTCCCTGCCCTCCAGTGCTGGAAGGTGGGCGCTGAGGAAGGGCCCACCATGGGAATGAAAAGCACAGCTTGGACTGAGCTGATGAGAGATCAAGTCTTAGCTCTGCCACAAACTAAGTTGCTGTGTGACCCTGGATGAGTTAACTCAACCTCGCTGAGTCTCAGTTACCAGTAAAACGGGGAGGACAGGACAGAGAGGATCAAATAGGGCCCACCCCCAGGGCAAGTTCACGTTTTAGTCTGCCAGAATTAAATGAGAGCGCTTTTGCCTGTGACCTGAAGTTAACAGCCATAACCGATAGCTATTGTTATGCACGAGTGAGAGGGAAGCAGGGGTCACTGCCAGCCAGCAGGCTGCATAGGGCTTGGCCAGGCTTTGTTCTTCAAGGAAGGGTGGGCTCTGAGAAGAGCAGACCTCGGTGCAGGCAAATGCCAGGGGCCTTCTTCCAGGGCAGGTCTGGGAGCAGCCAGGTTGATGAGGGAGGTGGTCTCTACCTCAAGGCCAGAGGAAGGACTTCTTTAAGAACAGAGAAGCCGCTGGAAGTGAGATAGGCACAGATGGATGAGACTCAGGTGAGTACTTTCTCAAGCTGCCAAGGGTCCTAGAGAATGTCTTGGCCAGCACCCCATCTCCCAGGCTAGCTAGGCCAGGAAGGGAGAGTGGTGAGTCTCCCAGGTCCCACAGCATGGACCCGGGCCAGGATCGCTGCCTCTACAGAACCAGCTCAAGTGATTCCTCCAGCCCACAAAAGGAAGTCTCTGGAACTTTTCATATACACACTCTTTTTACTGCAAGCATAATTATAGGTCGTTACAGAACATTTTTAAATTATAGAAATACAAAGAAGGAAATATAATCACCTCATCTCACCACCAAAGGGAATCCCAGTTACTATCCTGATGCATTCCTTCCAGGAGGTGTTCCACCCACAATTACACATTGTCTGCTAGTGAGATTGGAGCTGTGTGGTGCCCAGTTTCACGTTCTACCTCTCTCCTGTAAAATTGTGAGTGTTCTGCGAATGAACAGAGGGATTATTTCAATGCAAAAAAAAAAGCAAAGTAAAGAATAACTCTAGAAAATGCTCTCCTTAGCAAAAAAATAAAAAAGGTGCAAAGCCACAGTCTGTGGCGGTGGGGAGGACATCCTGCAGGCTGCAGGGCAGCTCTGGCTCACATCCGGTGCAAGCTCCCCAGAGGCTCACAGAGACAGGTCTTCCTCTTCTCCCCTGGGCAGGCTGCAGCCTCCTGCCTGCAGGCGGGACTGCCGATGAGTCTGCACTCGCCCCTCCCTCGCCGCCCCAGGATCTGTGATCACCCGCTCCATCCACAGGCGAGTGGGGATGTGGTCATTACTGTTTATTAACAACGGCATCTCAATCTGTGCAGCAGTGTTCTCTCAGGTGTTGTGTCCCCTGAGACACACACCCCGAGAGGCAGGTAGGATGAAAGCTGTTGTACCCTTTGTACAAGTGGAGAAACTGAAGCTACCAGAAGTCTAGTGGCTTCTCTGAGGCTGTACAGAGTGTCAGTGGCAGAGCATGGAATTTACAGATTTGGCTGGCATCCGGTTTAGAGATTTTCCTCTAACCTTTCTCCCCTCTAGTCCCAGCTTTTCCCGCCCTGTGCTTAGTGAGTGAGGCCAAGGACCGAGAGCGCCGTGAGTGTCTCGGGTGTGTGGAAAGGACAAGCAACGCAGGCCGGGGTGTCTGACGCCAAGCCCTGCAGACTCTGCCTGCAGGTGCCAAGGAGCCCGACCTCGTGGCAGCATCTCCAGCTGTGACTCAGAGCCAGCGCCCTCAGGGGTAGCCATCTCCTGTAGACTTATCCTCCTTGACCACCCAGGCTGGGGAGGCCCCTTCCCTGCCCAGGTCTCCAACATCTCAGGGCCTCCCAGAACAAACAGGGCCTCTCACGGAGGCACTGTAGGGCCCCGCGAGACTGGCCCTACCTGAGGGATTTTTGGCAGCTGCATCCCCCAGGTGGTTTCTCAGATTTGCTGCTGTGACGAATTACCATGCCTAGGTGGCTTAGAACAACACAGAGTTATGATCTTGCAGTTCTGTAGGCCAGAAGTCCAAAATGGGTCTCGATGAGCTAACAAGGCATCAGCAGGTCTGCATGGCTTTCGGGGGTCACTGGCAGGGAAACCGTTCATTGCCCTCGACAGTTTTAGGGGCCACCTGCATGCCGTGACTTGTGGCTCATTCCTCCATCTCCACAGCCAGCAAGCCACGCCAGTCACACAATTCCACCTCTCTGGTTCTCATTCTTCTGCCTCCTCCTTCTCCATGTAAGGACCCTGGCAAAGATAGGGACCCATCCAGATAACCCAGGATAATCTCTTTGTTTTAAGATCACCTAATTAATTCCCTCTGCCATCATAATTCAATTCCCCGTTGCCATGTGACATCACATATTCACACATTCTGCGCAGTAGGATGTGGACACCTTTATCCCACCATGGACCATTTTTCTGTCTACTCTCTGGGTTGTCCGAGGGACCCATTCTCAGGCATAGACAGGCTGCAGGGCCAGACCACAGTCAGGGTGTGCCAGCCACTGTCAGAGGTCCTTCCTGCCCAGGTCCCCTCCCACTTGCCTGCTCCTCACTCAGCTCAGCCTGTCCTGGCCTCCTCTGCTCCCAGCCTGAGGTAGTGAGGAGGTGGGTAGGAAGCACCAGGGGTGTGGGCATGGAGGGGGTGGGGTGTAGCCCTGGGGGTGCTGTCCCAGGGCTGTGGGAGGCCCTGGGGGACTGAGTGCTTCCCACCTGGAAACTCTGAGCCTGAGGTTTAGACCCTCACCTCTGAGGACTCAGGCACAGAAGTCTAAGGGCCACTGCAATGCTAGAGGGGCAAGTGGCCAAATACTGGAGCCCCTCCACCTCCACATGCCTGGTTGCCCTTGGCAGCTGGGTTTCACCTGCCCTTGCTTTAGGTGACGACTGCCTGCCTGCCTTACTCTTTCCCTCCCTCCTCTCCTGCCCTGGCTGCTCGGTGAGGGTCTAGGGGGGCTCGGGGTCTAAGGCCCAGCAGGAGTCTGCCCAGCTTGTCCCAGTTTGCCCAGGACTTTCTCAGTTTCAACACTGAAAACTCCATGTCCCAGGAGACGCCTCAGTCCCAAGCAAGGTCCTTTGCACCCCCTCTCTACTCCAGATGAGCTCTGCAGCCTGGACGGAGGGCCCTTTGGACTCTGGGATGCCAACTTCTGCACAGCACCTGGGCACAGAGGAACCTGGGGCTGAGGAAGGGCCCCAGCCAGTGACAGGGAAGTGCAGACTCCACCTGCAGGGTGTCTGGCCGAAGCGTGGAGACCATGCCTGTGTCTGCGTGGGGCAGAGCTCCTGCAAATACGCACAGGGGAGTGAAAAGTTGTGTTTGCACTGGAGTCTCTCAAAATGTTAACAGCTTGATGACTTCTGGGCAGTGTACTACGAGTGGCTTCGATGAATGTGTCTATTTACTCATTGTGTTTCTTACTCTGTACAATTCACCCATGTTCCTTCACTTGTGTACATGTTTAATAAAAGAGAGCAATCGATGACTCAGCCTTCCGTCTCCAGCAGTGCTGCCGAGGGGCGCAGATGGGCTGCGCTGTATGTCGTGGGCCACAGCGGTCCTTGTTCCAGGCCTGGGCTCTGGCTGCGGTTCTGCCCAAGGCTCTACTTCAGGGACAGGGACAGTTACCACTCTGTGCCCTCCCTGCCTCTCAGCCTGCTCCCCTGCACCCTGAGTCCAGCCTGGATTGCCCCCCAGGGAAGGACTCAGAGAAGCCAGGTGGGCAGTGGGATAGCAGGTGAGCAGGTGCTGACCACAGGGTTTCGCTGACCTGGGGTTTGTAGGAGATGCTCTCAAGTGCCGGTCCTGCCTGAGCCCTGTGAGAACACAGAGGCAATGGCTCCTGCCCCTGCAGAGCCCCTAGTCTGGTCGGAGAGACTGGGCACCCCCACATGGGGAACAGCAGACGGGAAGGGGACGGGCACTGGTGGTGGTGCTTTGCCTGGGTGGGCTGTCAGATGATGGAGGGTGTCTTAGTACGGCCAGGGGCCAAAACTGGGGTCCTCCCAAGTGACCTGAGGCGGGTCCCCTAAGACAGAGCAGACAGTTTCCTGGGCTGAGAACTCTGCGGCTGCCAGTTCACAATAGAAGGGCAGTGATGAACAGTCACCGGGCTGCTCTGAGTTTTGAAGAGTTGTACACCCCTCTGGGCCCTCCTCTCTGCCGCCCCACCCCACCCCCTCTCTGGGAATGCCTGGTTCCCACACCTACCTACCCAGGTCTCTCCATGGCTTTCAGCACCCTGTCTCCAGCCCCTCTCCCCATCCGGGCAAGCTGAGAAGGGAGCGGAACCCTCCATCCAAGCTGAGGCAGCCACCCTTCACCTCCCCACCCAAGGCCAGCCTCCCCCACCCAGCCCACCCATGTACCCGTGCGGCCAGCGGGACAGGACTCCTTGACTAGTTCTTAGTTTTAGAAAAGTAATGGCTCTTCTGGCATACTGACTCCCTCCCTGTCCACTCCAGATTCCCAAATGCCACCACTGTGTCCCATGAAGCTGGCTTTCTCAGAGAAGCCTGGCTCACCATCCCACACCCCGCCCCTACCCCAGGACTGCGGGGGCCCGGGCCACTGACTTCGCTCCTGAACCAACATCCCGGGCATACCCCTTCTGCTCTCCAAGCAAACATGTGGCTGAGTAGTTCGATGCTGTGGAAGGACTCACTGCTCCTTCCTAACTCTGGGCAGATTCCAGACTGAGAGTGAGATGAGAAGAGGCAGCAGCCCTGGACACGCCACCTGGCTGTTAAGGAAAGGTGGAGGGCAGAAACCAAGAAGGGAACCCAGTCGAATACAAGGCATTTGGCCAGAAATAGAAGGGAGGGCCCAACCCGCTGCCTCTCAGCTGGGTCCGGAGGGCAGTGTGGGGAGGCTCCCGAAGGAAGCCCACCTGACATGGGGCAGCAACCAGCCAGCTGTCAGAAGTGCTGGGTATTCTCAGGGGCCCAGAAGCTGGACTTAGACTCAGGACAGCCACAGGGTGACCCCCCCAGCCACATGGCTGGGAGCTGGGGTGCACCCCCAAGTGGTCCTGGCTGGTACAATCACCAGAGTCCAGCCCCATGAGGACCCCAGGGCCCCACAAAGGGTCTGGTTTTGGGCAGAACTGGAGAGCCCTGGTGACATTGCTCAGACGGATGCCCAGACACCCAGACACGATGAAAAGCCCTCTTTGATCCCTGGAGCTGAGATAAGGGCCAGCAGACCGAAGTCCTGCTCTCCTCTCGGGCAGGCTGCCAGCACTGAGACCAAGTGACAGGCGGCCTGTGTCCCACCTCCTGGGGCCCCCACCCCTCCACGCTGCAGGTGGCCTCCAGGACATAGGTGGGGCATCAGTCCCCTTGAGAACCAAGACAAACCCTCCCTGTTGGGGCCCTGGGGACTGCAGCAGCAGAGCCCTGCCACCTGGGGGGAGGGGAGGTCATGAGGGTAAAGGCAGGGGCGGTGTCCCTGCAGTGCGCAGAGCAGCTGCAGCTTTAGCTGCCTTGTCCCGGTGGCCCGGAAGGCTTTCTTGCCAAAAGGGGCTAGTACCCTGCTCCCTGGCAAGCTCTCCCGAACCTCTTCTCCAGGCCTCAGTTTTCTCCTCAGCAGACAGCCTGATAACGTGGAAACAGTTATTGGGCACAGGCAGACATGGGTTGGAATCCAGCCCCCCCCACTGATTAGCTGAGTCATCTTGGGCAAGCCAGTTGCGCTTTGGTTTCCTGGCCTGTGACTAGGTGTTGTGGTGGGTGCCAGTGCCACGGTGCGTACGGGGTGCTTGGCATTGTGCCCCGTGCAATGGGAACACCCAGGACCGTGTTGTCATTACCCAGCCAGACGGTGAGGTCCTTTCCAGTTGCAGCCATTTCTGAGCTCGCGGACTGTGTTGGGGATGGCGGGCTAGACGGCTGGCTCTCCTCTCGCTCGGTCCCCATGTCCTTGCTTCATTACCTTCACTATCACCTCCGCTGAAATGAAACTCTTAGCAAAGACTCTCTATATCCACCTCACCCCAGAGCCTGCAGGAGTGGGGGCTTCATCTCCAACTCTCCAGCCCCAGAAAATCAGTAAAAAAGCATGTCTGGGAGCTGCCCGGAGTTAAGAAAACCATGTGGCCAACCAGCTATTCCCTTGTGCTGCCTGGAACTTGGCCTCCCCAGGGTGTCCTGGCTGATAAAGGCAAGTCTCACTCTGCCCAGAACTTGCCTTCCTGAAAAAGAGAGTGCACCAGCTCCCCATTCCCCCTCCCCAGGCTCCTCGCCTTGTGACCACAGGGACAAGTGGGAAAGGTTAGCGCAGCGTTCAGATGAATTTCAGGCTCCCGCACAATGGAGGGTTAGTCGGGCCCAAGTGAAGAAAGGTCTGACAGCGACCAAAGCTCCCTGGATGTTCTAGCAGGGCTCCTTGTTCCCCACTAGTACAAGACAAGGATTTTTGGGTCTGTGAAAACTGTGTGAAAAGAAGGCCAAGTGACTCCAGAGAATGATCGCTTGGGCGTGACCAGCTCCACCAGCCGGGGGTCGTCACGGTCGTCACTCCCAGAGGCAAGGACTCCACTTCAACCAGGCTCGGGAATTTTCCTAGGACTTCGATCTGTCTTTGGCAGTCCCCACCGGAGACTTCCAGAGCGACCCGAGAGAGCGCTCACTCTGCGTGTGTCCCGACTTCGAGATGTTGAAAACCCGCACACCAAGGAGGGGGAGTTTGCATCTGTCTTCCCTGGAGAGCTCTGTATGGGCAGCAACCATGTCAGCCTCTAGCTCTCTTCCCATTGCCAAGGGAGCTGAATGAGTAAGCTGGCCCAATTACGGTGACCCCTTCGGAGTACGGCGAGGAACGCCTGTAACTAACCAGAAGTGCCTTTGAGCATCTGTAGATGTGGCAGGAGCCCTGGCTGGTGTGGCTGAGCCCCACTTTGCCAGTTTACCCCACTGGAAAGTGGCCCTGGGTGGCATGATATCATCCCAGCCCCAACAGAGCGGGGATTTCAACGACCCCCTAGCTCCCTCAGTCAAGAGCTTCCACCTTCAGCGCTCAGACTGAAACTCTTGGAATGACTCACAGAAATATCGGCAGGTCCTGAGGATGACCTAAAATCACTATGGCTGAGTTTGGCTCAGATTGTACCGCTGTTGTCCCGCCGATGGGGCTTCTGTTGACTACTGAGTTAGTGCCACGGCCAGCGCCCTTGGGGAGCAGTCAGACTCTACTGGTTCTCCTGTTAGGCGCGGGCTGAAGTGGTGCCGCGGGACAGCTCACTGTGCTGCAGGGTCTGGCTCTCGCCCACACTCCTCCTCCAGGCCCGGCCCCAGGGACCCAGCTCTACTGTGATGGGGGTGGGGGGACCGGACGTTCTGAGGAGCCGGGCCCAGTTGTGCACTGCTCCTGGGACAGGAAGAGCTGGAGGAGCTCAGGACTCCCGCTGGGCTCTGGAGGCCCGGAGCTGATGGCTGGCATTCCTCTCCCTTTTTGGCAACTTACAAAGCGATAAACATTGCATATTAGAACTTGACGCTTCCACAGCTACCTGGGGTTCAACATTCCCACTTCAGCAGACTCTCTGTGGGGGGTGAGGTTGAAGGACAAGGGGAGGGTAAAGAAGCCAGAGTGGTCCCTGCTCGCTCTGGGCTGCATCCCTTCCCTTCCAGCCCTCCTTAGTCCCCTCCACCGGCTGCCCACCAACCCTGGCCATCCCTAATCTAGAAAACCCACCTGCTAGACCTTGCCAAGCCCCCCACGTTCCCCCACCACCATTAGAAGCCACAGGAGGCTGGCTAGTTAGCCCGATCCAATTCTTCTCAGCAACGGCTGGGCCCTGGAGGAGCTTGGAAAGGGCCTCTTATCCATCCCTCTGCCCAGAGGTGAGCCTCCTCTTTGAAAAAATCCAGGTGGATCTTCTGATGGACAGGACTTGAGACTGGGGTCTCTCCAGGCATCCACATGTAGGATAACCCCTCCCCCATCAGCAGGAGGCCATCTGCCACTCCCCACGTTTCTTCCGGAGGATTGGGTCCAAAGAGGGGATCACAGTGCGAGTGGTTTTTGGGACTAAGGATGTGGAAGGTGTGTCAGCAGGCCTTGGTTTCCCTGAGCAAGCCCCTTACTGCCATGGCTGCATCCCTAGATGATGCTGGTGATGCCAGCTGGCTTCCCTTGGCCAGCCCACCTATGCGGGTGCTGTTTATGCCTCAGGGCCAGAGGCAGGGTGGGGGTGGGGCATGAGCAAAGCCCACATCCAGACCTGTCACCCTCAGACATTCCTCATCTGAAGGGGTTTATCTGAAGGGGGCTTTGCCTTATGCCGATGGTTCCCAACCTGCAGTTTTCAGAAACACTGTTCTAATCAAATACACCCTTTCAGAGATTCTGTGTGCATTAGCCTGGCCAGGCCCTGAAAAGACATGGAGGGAAGCCTGCTTCCTGTAAGGTCATCCAAGGTTTTCCGAACACATTTGTGCACGGACCTGTTTCACAGTACAATGCAGGGCTGGCATTCAGCACTGGCGGTTTTTCTTGGCTGGCAAGAGAATAAAAACTCTTGAATTGGCAGGTAAATAGCCCCAAGCTCCTGACCCCAGTGTTCTCTCGCCACTCCACTCCACCCCCTCAGACCTGCCCCCAATCCAGAATCTACCTATACAGTCCAATGTGATACCGTGATGATTTAAATCTTAACTAATGAAATTTAGAATTTGGTTCCTCCACGGCACCGGCCACATTTCAGGTAGTCAGTGGGCACACGCACCTGTCTGGCACCTGCCTACCATACTGAACCGCTCAGAGGGCGCCGCCAGCCTTGGGCCTTCGAGCTCTGTCTGTGCTCGTTGTCCATGACTGTGCTGTGCCAACTGTCAACTTTTGGGAGTAGCACCTGAGTGCACTTGCACTTTTCAGCAGGACACAGGGTCTACGGCACATTCCTCCAAAGAGCTCAACACCTAATACCCCTCAGCCCCCAGGAGCCCAAATTCAACTCACAACCCTGGCTCTAAAGCCAAGGGTGCGGGACTATATTTCCAGGGGCATGTCCCTGTGCCATGGCAGTCGCCTCCTCCTACCATCTTCTCCATGAACATGATGGAAAGGGTTCTGTAGTAGGTGTATGTCACCTTGCTCCACAGTCAAGCTCAGGCAAGATGCCAAGGAGTCCATCAGGATATTCCACAGAAAGTAAAATCACCTACAATTTCTCTCTAAATAAAAAGGCCACACCTTAGAACAATTAACTTTTTATAAAAAGACAAATGTACATATTTACACACATGCATGTCTGTGGTCATACATGACTTAGTGGTTAGGGAGTTTTTCCAATTTTAAAGGTTACACTGAGGTGCTCCCGCTTCCCTCCCTGGGCCTGCTGAGGGCCGCCAGTGGGCGCAGGGCAAGGCACTGTATAAATAAATGCAAGGGCTGAGAGCCCGGGGGGACGTTAGTGTACACCTCTGACCAGGACTCAGCAAGTCCACACGAAAAAGTGCCATGTTTCTCCCTCCGGCCCCTCGGCCTGAGCAGGGAGCAGGGCAGAGCTCCTCTGAGGCTGGGGGGCACTGACCCACAGGACCCCATTTTCCTTCACATTTCACTGGCTTTGGAACAGTCCCCAGGGCTCAGCTGGGAAGGGAGGCATCTTTGGGAATAGGGTTCGCTTAGTGCAATTGTCTCTTAGTGCAGAGCCAGCCCTCGGGTCGGTCCTGGGCTTTTCTGAGGTTACTGGTCTGTTCCCTAAGGCCAGCTCAGCGACAGGCAGACCCTCTCCAGCCAGTGGGGCTCAGAGGGAAAACCCGGAGGCAGGCTCCTGGCTGAGGCCTCCACCTGCCACCAGTCTCAGAACCCCATCTTCTTGGGAGGCAGGACCAGCTTCATCCTGCCAGGCCCTGAGAAGCCACCATCCCAAGGAGGGTGGCCCCACCCCACTTGGTACTAGGGTCACACTTTGTAGGTCAAGGGGCCCATAGCAGTCCTGCTTCTCTGCACCACAGCCATCACGGTGCCAGGTCCTGCTCACCTAGGAGAGCAAAAGGGGGCCGGGGGCCCAGCTACGGAGCACAAGGAATGGCCTGGATGGAGGGGAGCCGGACCGGGGGCAGCAGGCTGTCCAGCCAGCTGGTGTCCATGTTCTTCAGGTCTGTGAAGACACGGTGTAGGCTCAGCCCAATATCCCCTAGGAGATGTGAAGAAGATTGTGTGAGGTTAAGGGGGTGGGAAGAGGTGTGTTCCCCCCTAATCCCCATCCCTGAAGGCCACAGACACAGCAGTCTCTGCTGTCCACCCCATGGCCACAACACCCCTCATCTTTAGGCAAACTTAAGGGCATGGGAGCAGCAGCCAATTTGCAAGTTGTCTGTACCCACGTGAGTTGCAGAAAGGATGCTTTACCTCTGCTGCTCCCTGGCCCAACCCCCAAGCCACCCCCTCATCCGTGGTTCTCCCCTCTCCCTCAGGGGCTTCTTACCCGCAAGGCTGTCTGGCTCCTCCTTGCAGCTGAAGTCTCCATAGACAGAGGTGGGCTGGGCCCCAGGTTCATTGAGCAGGTACCCCTTCCCATCCACATTCGTTGGCTGCCACTCTGACTGCTCCTGCTCCAAGAGCTGGGGACAGAAAGAAACAAGAGGCCATCAGCTCACTTCCAGTGCAGACTCACCCTGCGCCCTGCCTGCAGTGAGCCAAAGCCCCCCAGCCCGGACCCCACCCTCGGCCATCTTCACAGGCTCAGATGGCCGCTGGGGAGGAGTTCACTTAGGACAGGGCCCTGGACGCTCACTCCCACATCCAGCCCTGGCACCGAACCTCCAAGACCCTCCTGTCAGCTGGGTAAGGGCATGACAACTGAGAGTGTGGCTTCGAACAATGGCTACCATAATAAGTCAAGAAAAGATAACCAGAAAAGCTACAGATAAGCAACTATGCCCATGTCTCAATTTTGTTTGCTCAATTTTCTGTACAACTACAGTAAAGACTTTTTTATATTGACTTTTTAAACTGAAGCAGAAAAAAAAAAAGCAAAACAACCCTAGAGGATTACTTTGCTTTAAAAAAAGAAAAGCCACCATATTACAGATCCCCAAGGCTGATTATTGAAACCTGATGCGCATTTCTCAGCCCAGCAGGGCTGGGGCATGTTGGGGCGGAGGACAGGGCCAGGGACCAGGTCCTGCCGCACTGACTCAGACCTCTCTGAGGCCCTGAGGCCTGCTTCAGGACAGCCTGTTGGGAACCGGGCCTCCCTCCTGTCCTCACTGCCACAACATCTGTCCCACCAGCCAAGGAGGGCAATGGCCCCCACCACATGGACGTGGCATTACGCAAGCACACAGCTCACAGTGGTAGCTGCCTAGCCCTGATCTGCAAGCTCTCAGTGGTTCTCTCTCTCCTCACTGAGCAGCAGCTACTTCTAAAGAGTGCTCAGGGAGGAAGGGGCTTTACCTTCATGATGTCCTCAGGTAATTTCCCTTCTTCGTCCTCATCTGTTGTGGCTGTGGAGAGGGAATGGCAGAGAGGTTGGCAGTCAGCCAGGCTTGCCCTGCACTTCCAGCCCCATGAGGTCCCTCTGCCCCTGCCTATATATACTCTCTCTCTCTCTCACACACACACACTCACATACAGGCCTCCCAGTAGACAGCTGCCTGCCTGCCTGCCATGAAGATTCCAGAACAGATCACTGACCTAGTGACTCAGCCACCTCTTCCCACCCCCTCGCTTCCTTCCTCACCCTGGGCTGCAGAGGAGCTGGGAGAACCAGCAACCTTAGACCGAAATGCAACCCTCTTCCTCTTCTCTCTCACCTACTGCAATCAGCGCTGTACCAGAGGGAGTTCTCAGCGCCTTTTCTCCCCCAGGAAGCCCCCACCCCGCCAAGACCCAAACAGTCAGGAAGGCGGGCTGGAGCCCAGCAGAACGAACCTTCAGAGGTGGAAGGCATGGGCGACACCTGGAAGTTGTACAGGTCACTGGTGCTGTCCGGCACAATCTCCACGGGCATGTGCCAGTCAGGGAGAGTGCTGCTGACTGCGCATGGTGACAGTGCTTCAGGAGAGCAGAGTCCGCAGGTCAGAGCCATGTGCTCTCTTAGTTTGCAAGACACCCAGCATCCCCTCCCCTGCAGCCTGCTCCAACAGGCCACCCCCAAAAGCATGATGCCTCCCAGACCTAAGAGAAAGGGCCACCCCTCTCCCGCAGGTCACTGCCAGGCCCGCCCATCTCACCTGGAGTAAGGGCCTGCTCCACCTCCAGGTCCTGCCCCAGGTAGCCCTGAGCCGTGTAGCTGCTGTGGTCATCAGGCAGGGTGGAGCTGCTGAGGCCATCGGAGAAGGTATCAGGGCTGGAGTCCCCGTAGGACTGCAGAGAGAGAGAAGCTTAGGCCGGGCTGCTGTGGTGCTTCTTCCACCCCCAGCCCAACTCGCAGGTGGCCAAAGGCCGGCTGCCTAGGACCACACTCACCTTCCTCTTGGCCTTGCTCTTCGAATCTCGGCTGGACTTGGACTTTCTCTCTGAGGGGGAGACAAGCTGTCAGCCTTGTCAGGCTGTACAGGCACACCAGCCCCAGTTGCCTGCCTCCCTCCCTCCTTCCCTGCCCTTCCTCCCTCCCCTCAGAGGCGCCCCCTCCCTGAGGGCTTCCTGAGCACCCAGAGTCCTTGAATACCTTTCCTCTGGTTCTTGGTGAGGGGTGGGAGCATCCGGTACACCCGCACGGCCGAGCTGCCTTTGTTCCTGCTCTGGTCCTTCACTTCCTCGATGTCCGGCAGAGAGTTCATGGCACAGCGGAAGTTGGCCTTCCACGTCTTGGGGTCCGGCTCCTTTTCCCCTGCTTTGTATCGGCCTAGTGGGCAGGAGAGTGAAGAGGATTGTCAGGGCCGTAGGCAGGGATCCTCAGTTGCCCCCTGGCCTGGGAGGAGGAAGGCAAGAGTTTCCTAAGCTCTCGTGCTGCCAGAGACCCTCACTGGTGAAACAAGCGGGTGTTCCTGTATGACACTCTGCAGGTCCTGGACCCTGGGCTTCTCAAGTGCCCAGGCTTGTGTCCAGACAACCTGGCAGGCCTCACTGGAGGGCCTGGCCAGAAGCACCAGAGGCCCATATGCCCAAAGCACCCTGGTCCTGGCCCACGGCCAGACTCCCCTCTGGAGCTATCGGCAGCCAGAGCGTAGGGATGGGCTGAACATGGCGTTGGGCACAGAGTTGCCATCAAAGAGCAGTTACTGACAGGTGGGCTGACTGGTCTGAGATGGCCCAAGAGCCCCGACCCTCAAGGATAAAGGGAGGCCACCAACCAGATGGGCCTTGGGCCAAGGACCTTGGTCAACATCAAGAAAAGTTAGGCCTGGGTCTCTTTTAATATCCCAGCTCATAGCTGCTTTTGTCGGGGAGAACTTGCATCCAGCCATAAACTCCCTGAAGCCATGGCCCCTCTCCCCAGAAACACAGGCAGGCCTGCCCCCTGCCCGGCCCCAGAATCCACATGCCATCAAGGGAGCCAGGGAGCCCAGGGAGGAGCCTCTGTGTGCACAGACGCGCCACCCCTCAACCCCTCTCCAACTCCTCCTGGGCAACAGTCACACACCTGTGTGAATGGCCCAGCTCCGGAACAGACAGGCGTCCTTGTTGATGTCCCAGCCATGCTTGGCGGCATGCTTCCACGGGATCTGGAAGGTCATCTCCTCCTGAACAGCACACACATGTACACAAGGTCGTGTCAGCTCAGGGACTGAAGGCTTTTAGCCTGAGTCTGCCCAGCCCCCCAAGTCTGGGAAAAGCTGACTTCCCCTTTTCACCCGGACAGCTGGCTTGGGTTGACCCATCCAGAGATTGGCTTAAACAGGCTGCTGCCTCACTCCGGATCTCTCAGAAGGGGCCATAGGTTCTGATGCGCAGTGGCACCGCCAGCTCAGCAGAGACCTCCCTCTGCCTGTTACAGATGCGCTCGCTGGGATGCTTCTCTGGCTTGTCAGCACCAATGTGGAAATGAGAACTCTGTCCATTAGATGGGGCTGCTCAGGACACCTGGGGCTACTGGCTCCTACATGGGGCTTCTGGCTATACACCTGAGGAAGCCCTGGGCCAGACTTGGATGCTGACTACCTGTGTAACCCTGGCATTGTCACTGTACCTCTTTGTCTGTCACTGTTTTCTGCAAAATGAGAACACACAGTGACAAATATAAAGACTAAGGTCTCACTGTTCTCATTACTGGTAGTTAACAGTATGGACTTTGGAGTCAGGCAGCTCAGGTTCAAGTCCTGGCATCAAAGCCATTATCTACCTCTCAGTGCCTCAGTTTCCTTAGCTAAAAAAGGAGAGATTAATAGGTTCTACCTCATAGGACTATTCTGAGGATTAAATGACACAAAGTAAATAACAGTAGCTGTTATTATGATACTGTTACTACCAAGTCTGCAGGGTCTGCATTGCCCTTTAGGCACCAGAAAGAGACTTAGGTCTGGTCAACTGGTGTGAGGTTGATTCTTGGGTCACTTGGGGAGCCAGTCACTCTCCTGCCAGCAGTGCCATCTGTCTGACTGGAGCCCTGCGGGACGCTGTGTGTTTCTAGGACTCTTCCTCAGGAAAGACTAGAACTCCAGCCCTTCAGGTGCTGGGGGAGTCCAGCTGTTGGAAACTCAGTGCCTTCTGGTGGGTACCCTGTCTGTGCCCCCAGAAGAGAGGACGGCAGAAGTCAGGCAGGTGGGGCCCAGGACTGGGCCTTGCATGCAGAACCCGCTGGGAAACACATCTGTCTCTTCCCTATCACTTCCCTTTTTCAGCTGCATCTGAAGCTTTGGTCCCCCAAAGAACATGGGTTAAAATGGAGCAGAAAAACCCAAAGAGTTACACTCACTTTATTAATCCAGATCAGCCCTGGGATTTGGTTGGAATTAATCTGCATCTCTAGCCAGGGTCTCATGCGCATCCGAGTGATGGGCATGTTGGCTGTAAAGAGAAGACAGAAGGCTCCTGTTGGGAGTCTGTTTGAGCAGCCCCTGGCACTACCCTGCCCCACCCCAGGTCATCCAGTCACCCTCCCCTGCCCTCAGCCCTGTGGCAGGCTCTACAATCGTGGGGGAGGAGGCTTTATATGAAATAAAACTGTTCTCCAAATCTTTCAGCATCTTAGGCAAAACCACTTCTGCCCCTCCCCTCACCCCTTCCTGGACAGTCCTGGAATGAGACAAGCATGCAACTGACAGCTGCAGGTTGTGTGTGGATGAAAAAGAGGTAAAACACGCCGGTATCATAATACCAGAACTTTTCTCCCCAAATTCACAGCCCTTGGGAAGGGAAGGACTTCTTTTGCTTGTTGCCAAGAAATTTGCCTACTTGAGTTGTTGCCCTAGCTATGCACTTTCCCTAATGGGCGAGCAGTCGCCCTGCCCCGAGACATCCTCTCCCCAACCCCTGCCCACTTATTCTCCGACTCCCTGACAGCCACAGCGCAAAGGACTGAAGGCTAACCCTTTCTCCCCCCGGCCTGGCTCCGGTCCTCGGCGAAATGACCCACAGAACACCTGTAGCTCCTCCTCCCGCTCCTCCGGCAAGTCCACCAGCCGCGCAGAGTAGCAAGTCTTAACCCCTGCCACCTGCACAAACAGCCTGAAACCTGTTGGCCTGAGCGAGGGGCGCGGGGAACCCACGAACGGATGTACACTGAAGTGCCCGGCACGGCTTGTGGATGCGCGCAACGGACATACCGTACCAGCGAGAGGCCCCGGGCGGCTCTGCGCAGCGCACAGATCGGCGAAAGCGGCGGGGCGCCTGCGACCGCGGCGGGTGGGCGGTCCACGCCGCGGCCCGCCCTCCCCGCGCTGCAGCCCGCCGCTCCTCCAGCGCCCTCCCGAGCCCGCGCGGGGACCAGGCAACGCCGCGCGCCCGCTACTCTCCCGCCTGGGGTTTTCAGCCCCCACTTCCTGGTGCCCCGCGCGCCTTTGTTCGATGCCACCGGTGCCCCCAGCGGCGAAGGCGGGCTCACCTCTGCAGCGGGCGCGATTCGGGGGCTGAGTCCGAGGGTCCCGACACGGCGGGCGCGATTCCGGGTGGGATCGGGGAGGAGGCAAAGGATGCCCGGGTCGCGGGGGCCACAGAGTACGGCTGGTCTTGTCTGGACACGGCTCCCGCTGGCCTCTGCTCGCCCGAGCTCCGGCGCACAACCACCCTGCACGAAGGAGTGGCGCGTTCTGCCGGGGCAGCTGCGCCGGACCGCGATCTAAACACTTAGCGGGATTCCCCAGCCCAGGACGGGCCCCGCCCCCCGAGGGCCGCGAGCGCGCCCATTGGCCGGCGCCGCCCCATCATTTCGGGGAAATCAGGCTGTTGTAGAGCTAGCGGCGAAGGGGAAGTACACGGCGACTGTTGCTCCCCACCCCCTCCGCCGCCGCCCGGCCGCCCCCCACCCCGCCCCGGCTCCTACTCCACCCCCACCCCGGCTCGTCCCGGAGAAAGGCCGCCCTCGAGAGTGGAACGCTCCTCCCCGCAATTACTCCCCGGTCCCCACTCTCTCAGCCGGCTCGCTCCAGAGGCCATCTCCTCGCCCTTCTCTCGGGGGCGGGGGGAGCGGAGAGGACGAGGGTGAAGGCGTCTGTCTCCCGAGCGCAGGTGAGGGGCCAGCCGGGCACCTGTCACCTTCTTCGGAGTGGACGCCGGGATTGAATTCTTGAAAACCAGCCTGCTTCCTCAAGCCCGCTAGTGGGATGTCAAGAAGGGGGCGGGGGGGGGGGTTGTTCAGGCCTCACAATACCCGCTTCTTGAGGGGTGACGCACCTGCAGGGCACTCTTCTGCCCTGGGAAAGCAAAGGAGAGCCTGCTCTGCCTGCGGAGCCGCCTGGCGAGAGGAAACCGCAGACTGGTGCTGCTGGCGCCGCTCGCCAAGGGACTCGGGACTTCACTGTCTTCAGCTGCAAAATAATCACCCTACCTCGCTGGTTTACAGTGACAGAGAGATAATATCCATTGAGCACCATGCCCCACTTGGACAGCAGATGCTGCGTGGTTTGCGAAATCCCTAGCCAGGGTCTAAGAGTGACGGAGAGACGCCTCTCCCCCTTCTCGGTCTACTTCCTTGGGACTGCCCCGCGGCTGGCCTCAAGGAAAGGGAAAAGAAGGGACTGCTGAGTTGGGGTGGTGGTGGGGGCAGACTGGGGTTTCTCCTAGAACTCCTGCCTTAGGCCATCTCCACAGCCTCACGTGGCCCTTGCGTGGTAGTTCCACAGTAGAAGCGTTGGTGTGGTCTCTGGGTCCTCAGGGCTTGGCCCAGAGGCGTTCTGGGCAGCATGGGGGAATTTCTTAGGGCTGGCCACGGCCATATGCATCTAGCCAAAGGGTTGGGGAGCCCAGGTCCTAGGCCCCTTGGGAAGGGCAGCTGGTTAACTTTTGCGCTTACAACTAGACCTTGCCTCACCTGTGTGCTGCTAGAGGCTGGGTTGAGTGTTCATTTTCCACCCAGAACGCTGCCCCAGCAGGCTCCTTCCTTCACTTCCCTAAAGGTGCTGACTCAGAGGTAAAGGCTCTCTCTGGCAGGGACGGTGCATCAGGCCCTTCACCCAGCTCTCCCTCAGGCAGCACCCAGTTGCCTTGATACAGGCTATAAATAGACACATGGATGCAGCATTCCACCATTCAGTCCCTCCACTGCCTCCCTTCCAGAGAGGAAATGGATGGGTTCAGCCAATTCAGGCAGTGGGTGCAGGAGCCAGGAGAAGCAAAGAGGCAGGAGGAATTGCGAGGAATGAACCCAGCTGGGTGTTCAGCGAAATGGGCTGTGCTGAGGGCCAGGAATGGTTGGGGTGCTTTGAGCAACACATGAGAATGGGGACCCGCCACAGAGACCAAGACCTCCTGAGCAGATGAGCAGAAGCCACTGACTCCTGAGCTGGGAGGTCCGTTCTCTGTGCAGCAGGTGGATGCTCCCCTCCCTAAGAACCTGACATGGCCACTGGAAAATTCAGAATGAGATTAGGGAGAGGAAGTGTGCATCTCATGTGGTCTGACAAATTGGCCAAAATGACCCCGTGAAGGCAACAGGAGACTGTAAAATGTGCTTTAAAACAGAAAATCACCTGAAAATGCATATATATATATATATATATATATATATATATATATATAATAATGAGCCTCTTTCCATGTTGTGAAATGTATTTCTGCAATATCATTTGCAATGATAGGTGTATATTATTCTATCATAAGGATAAATAAAAATTTACCCAATTAATCCCCTATCATAGGACATTTAGGTTATTTCCATTTTTTCATAATGCAAACAACATGGTGTAGCTAAATCTTTGCATACATCAATAATTTTTTGCTTAGGAGAAATTCCCCAATGTTAGGATTTACCAATGAAATTGTTATTTACGTCTCTAAAGTGTTCTTTGACTTTTTTTTCCGTTTTTAACTTCTAACTCTAGGGATTCTGTTGTATGCTGAAGCCTATAAGAGAATCTGCTTATCAGGAGTGGGGGTGCTATACCCCAAATTGGTGAAAGAAAGCTACACCTGGTTGAAGTACCTCAGACTTTTATTGTAACTGCTCTTGATTTTTGCGTATTCTAAGATGTATCCCATATTCCCTGTAATGCTCAGCAGAACACAAAGACTTGCCTAGGTTTTCCTTAGTAATTCAGGACTGGCCCTTTCTCCTCTCTGACTCAAAATACTCATCCTCTGTGATTGCAGGCAACCCCTCTGGGCAGGTGATGTCCAAACTCAAACTCTGGTGGACTTCTGCCCCTAGGGAAGGGTTGGGTCCTTCCCTAGAACCCTACCCATGGAGTCACACTCATACAAACAGAACTCCCAGCCTCCCCTCCCATACTGTGCCCAGCAGCTTTCTCTTGCCTATTTCCAGCTCCCTCTCTCCTGAAGTCTTGGTCATCCTCTGCTCCTCTTTGCCTCACCTGGTCCTCTGGGGCTTTGTTCCGCTATACCAAGCTGTATTTTCACATTCCAGGAGGAGACCATGTTGTCACAGCCTCCCTGGGGCCCACCCTCCCAGGTGCCTCTGCACTAGGGTCACCTCCCTAACTTGGACCATGCCCCCAGCATTCAGGTTCACCCTGGAGCCTTCTCAGTTCTCCCTGACTCCTCGCCCCCACATTCCAATCGCTGCTCACTCTGGTCCTGAGGGTCCCATTCCAACCTTCTCTCCCACAGCTCCCCTACCCTTGGCAATAACTAGAGGGCAGTGGAAGAGAACACAGAATTTGCATCCAAAAGCCTGGGTTCTTGTGCTGTTGCTATTTGCCTGTGACCTCGGGCAAGTTTCTGCCCCTCACTGAGCCTTAGTGTTCTCATCTGTAAATCAGATACTCTAGTCCCTCTCCTATTTGTTGTGAAAATGAAATTCTATCGACTGTCGAACTCCTTGCTGCACTATAAAACATTAGTCAAGTGACACTGTATTATTAACAGAAATGCATGACTCTTTCACTGCATTTCCACTCTGTGAGCACATCTTGTATTCCTCCCACCCCCATGTCTTTGCTTCTCAACCCTAACTTAGCAACACTCACCCCACCCCCCCATTTCAGTTCTCCCCCTCTCTGCCCCTCCCCACACTTCCATTTCAGTCTCCATATTAGTGCCCAGAGAAAATGCCTGTTTTCTGAAGTACCCCAAAGCAGCCAGCTAGAAGTCATTCCCCTCCTCAGGAGCCCCCCACCCTTAACTTTCACGTTGCCTTTTCTCCACCTATCACATTCTGGGTGGTGATCTGCTGCGCAGAACTCTGCATTTTTCTGCAAGAGACCTGAGTTCTTCACACCTACAGCTGGAGTTAGCTGGGTCTCAGCTCTGGAGCAGGGAGACTCCCAGGATGCCTCCCATCTACGCTATCATTCCCCCAGCCTGGCACAGCTGCTCTGTAATGGGCCCTGGGCTGTCCTCAGCTGGTGGGGGTGCTGACTGCCTGGCAGTCTTGATGCTGGAGGCAAGAGCCCTGTGAGAGCCTCTTCCCTGATGGACCGAATTCTGTCCCCTCCCTCAGCCCCTCAGAACACACTGCTCCCCCCTAGGTGGGTCCAGTTAGTTCCGAGGTGCATAAATGATGAGGCTTTACTAGTTTTTTGAGAGTAGGGCAGCCCGGGGTCCCTGCGGGGCCTGCCACCCGAAGAAGTGGTCACAGTGACCAAAGCAGATGAAACCCAGGCAGGCATCCCAGCCTTCCAGGTCCAGAGGGAGGGCTCTCTTAGATGCTCCAAGTTCCTCCTAGACACCACCTCTATTTTCTTTTCTTTTTAAGTTTTCGTTTATTTATTCTTAGAGAGAGGGGAAGAGAGGAAGAAAGAGAGGGAGAGAAATATTGATGTGAGAGAAAAACATGGATCAATTGGCCCTTGTACGCAAACTGACTCCCCAACTGGGTACTGAACCCACAACCCAGGCATGTGCCTCCGATTGGGAATGGAACCAGCCACCCCTCGCCCACATGACAATGCCCAACCAACTGAGCCACACCAATCAGGTCCATCATCTCTATTTTCCCAGCAAACCTGGGAGGCAGGCAGAGCACAAGTCAGGCATAACATCATCTAAAAGCATCCAAAAGCTTGACGATAGAATCCAGGCGGCTTCACCCTGCCTGCAAGTTCAAGTTCAAAAGAAAGGAAGACGTTTCTTAATTCACTCAACAAATACAAATCACACTCCTGCTCTGGGTCAACTCCAGGTTTGGCCCTGGGGATATGCTGGGGCACGAGTTTACCCGCCCTCCCCTCACAGCACTGGCAAAAATGCTATATGACACAGTAGAATAAACGTTATGCAGTTATAAAAATCCTAAATGCGGAGTGGGAGGTTGCAGCTGACCGGGAAAGCACTAGGGGGCCCTGCCATTGAGAGCCGTGGCGGAGTCACTCCAGCGCCGGGGGCTGTTCCGGAACCTGGGAGGGAGAATGGGTGTCAGTGCGGGCTGCCGCTGATGCCTAGTACAGTTTCATTTCTCATAAACACTGCGTTGGGAGGAAAGAGGCCTCAGTTCCCCATCCGCCCCGTGGGGGGCCCCCGCGAGGCGGGGTAGGAGGGCGGATTCCGTGCCCCAGCAGCAGCCACGGCCGGAATGGACCTGGATGAGAGCAGCACTCTCCTCCCCCTCGCGAATGGGTCCTGCCACACGGCCTGTGCCCACTGTCATTAGTCCAGAGCGCCCCTGGCAGGCTTCTTGACCTTTATGGGGGTAGCTGTACACTCACTTCGCCCTGGGCAATCCCAGTCCAGGTCTGGAGCTCCTTGCTTCTCCACCCCACCCCGTGACCCACGCTCTCGCCGCCCGGGCCTGGGGGTGGGGTGGTGGGGTGGGATGATGTGTGTGTGTGTGTGTGTGTGTGTGTGTGTAGGGGAGGGGGCCCAAGCTCTGCGGGCCAACTTCCACATTCCTGCTCAGCCCAGCCTGGGGGTGAGTTAGGGTGAGCGGCCGGCTCCGGGCTGGCTGGCTTCCTGGAAGGGGAGGGAAGGCGGGAGAAGAGGAAAGCCTGCCAGCCTCAGCGCTCCCGTGGCCGCCTGTGACCACCCCGCCGCCCCCGCCCGCCCCGCCCAGGCCTAGCGGCTCACCTGCCCCGGGCCGAGCCACTTCCTCCTCCTTCCCCGCCCAGCCTCTCGCTGCGGGCCTGGGTTTGCAGCCCGCGCCGCAGCTCCTGGCTGTGCGACCTCGGGCAAGTTACGCAACTTCTCTGTGTGCACCCCCCGCAAGATGAAGCCAGTAACACCTCGGGTTGCAGAGCCCTTCGTAAATGCCCCTGTCTTCCCTGTGCCTCCCAAGCCCGCGGACACACAGTAGGCGCACAGAAATGGCGCCCGCCTCCGCCGCTGCAAGGGAAGGCTGCGTCAGGTGTCCCCGTTGGGGCATTCGTCCTCCGCCGCGGCCGGCGCAACCCCGGTTCGACTCGCAGCCTTGCCGGTTGGGGGTCGCCGCCCGGCGGAGCCCAGACACTCTAGCCGGCTCCCCCCTCCGCCCGGCCCTGCAGGCGGGGGTGCAGCGGGGCAGGGCCGGGCGGGCCACCCAGGGCTGCTCGGCCCCGCGCCGAGGGGCGGAGCCTGGGTTTCTGTTTCTTGCAAACGCCGAGGCGACAGGGAAATCGAGGAGTTTCCGGGAACCGCGCCGGGAGTGCTGAGGTTCACGCGGCGGCCGGGGGCAGGGGACGGGCAGGCGTCCAGTGTCGCGGGCCAGTGGCCCTCTGGAAGTTCCAGCAGGAGCTGGGGAAAACCGGCCCCGGAAAAGCCCCACCCGAATGCAGCTGCCCCCACAGAAGTGGGCGTAGGGGGCAGGGAGGTGAGGGGGCTGTGCATGCAGGGGCGGAGGCAGGTGGAGTCTGAGGAATGGAGTGGCCCCCTCAAACCGCTGAAGTCCCCAGTTTTACCACTGACTGTCACATCCAGTTTTATTGTCTTCATAGCTCTTATCACTGCTGAGACTATCCCATTCGTGTACTTTATTTGTTGGGGGATTTCTCCTACAGGACTTGGAGCCCCTTAGGGCAGGGCCGTGCCTGCCTAGCCCAGCTTTCCGGGTTCCCAGGGCCTAGCACTCAGCTAACCAGCAGGAGGGTCTCTGAGGATTTATGGAATGAGTAAAGAAATGCGGTGAGTCAGAGGCATCTAGAGTGGGCCTGGTGGCCGCCTGACCTACTCCAGGGGACCCCCACCCCCACCCCCTGGGCCCAGCTCTCCTGGCCCTGCAGCCTAATCAGGTCCCTGGGATACCCTCAGTGAAAGGAGGCCTCAGCCCCTTGCAGGGAGCCCTTTGTGGCTCCTTGAGAGCTGTCCTCCAGATGGAGTGGGTTGGGCAGTGAGCAGGCTGTGGTCATGGCTCAGGAATGCTGCCGGTGGGGGTCGGCCACTTCCTCCCCTCCCCAGGGCTTGCAGCTCAGGCCGGAGATGTTTGTGGGTTGATCCTGTATTTGAGCCAGAGAGGCTGGGAGTTTGGGATGGTAAGGCAGAGTCCAGGACCCTCCCAGACCTCTTCAGAATAAAGCTGAGGTCAAGGTGGGTGGTGTCACCTGCAAGCCCTCAGTCTCCTAAATTCTTGCATTTAAGACCCCAAGCCTGTGATGGGGAGATCTCCTTCCTGATAGCCCCAAGACTGTGGCTCTTAGAAAGACAAACAAGTAGAACTTCCCTAGTCCAAAAGAGCTGAGAGAGGGGCAAGTAGCAGTGGTAGCCGCTCTGGGAGCAGCCAGCTAGTCTGTGGAGGGACAAGCAGGCAGACCCTCAGGCATTCATTATCCAGGCAAGCATTAACTTCCTCTGGCCCAGGCTCAGGATCAGGTGGCAGGCCAGGGAAACTCCAAATGCTGCAAGAGTGGAGCTTGTGCTGTGAGCACAGCCCCTGGTGACCCTGGTGACTCAGCCTGGGAATCCCAATTCCAGGGGCTGCCTGGGAATCCCAATTCCAGGGGCTGCCCTGGAATCGGGCTCAGGACAATGAAGGAGTGTCCTTGAGCAGCCTAGTGACCATGACAGCATTTTAGTTGAGGCCCTAGACCAAACAGGTTATTGCCCCCTCCTTCTCCTAGACCCACTGATCTTTAATTCCTAGTAACGTCTTTGAGGCAGGGAGCCTAACTGTGATCCAAGCCCGTAAATTTGACTTGGGAAAGCACCTGGTCTTCAGAGTATGTTGGAAGTCATATTTCAGAAACAGTAGATGTAGCTTAGGCTAGAAAACATCAACAGGAATATTCCTTTGTAGCTTGGACTCAGCAAGAGCTGAGTTAAAGGTACATTCGTGGAAGGAAAGTAGGGCAAGAGTTAGAAGAACAGGATGACACGGTGAGTACTCTGGCTGAGCACAGCAGCGGCCCTGTGAACCAGTGTGGATGGGGATGGATGGATGATGGATGGATGGATGACAGGTTCCAATTGTCTCTGCAGTGTCTCTTACCCTGCTGCCTCTACCTGAGGTAGTCTTGAGAACAAGGCAGTTTCCACAGAAACAATGGATACCCCAAAGGGGGAGTGGGGAGAACCCTGTCTTTCCTGAGCAGCACTGTGATCATTTCTCTTTCTGTCTGGTTCTGTCCTCCAAGGGGACCTCTGCTCCCTTTCTGATTGCCCTGCCCACATGTGTGACCCCTCTCAGTCCTGAAAAGAGACTGGGAGTGGAGTGACAGGGGCCAGCCAGCTACAGGACAAGGAAGTTGTGTTAATATCAGGTGGATGCCATCATCTCTCCTGAAAGGTAAGTCCACAAAGGGGCTCAGTTTAAAGAGGACCTCATCCAGGTGTGAGAGCGTTCAGTCTTTGTCTGCGTGCATATCTTCAGGGAAGTGTCTCTTGACTGACCGATAGCAGGGGTGAACTGTCAACAGAGACCCACTGGCTTGGATGGTGTGGGAAAAAGCATGACTGTCTGCCCTCCAGCTTGGCAGGTGACAAGCCACAGTAAGTATGTCACCATGTCAGATGGCCAATGTGATGTGCTGCTCTGGGAGTATTTCAGAGGCCTGGGTCCATACTGGGAGGCAGCATGGACAAGGGTGTGTTGGGAAGAGCTCTGAGCCATGGGGGCCTCTGGTGACTGGTCACCCCCAGGAATCAAAAGCCATTCAGCCTTCTTCAAGAACCTTCAGGAATGTTGGAGAGGGCTTCCTGCAGCCTCACGTATTAATCTGCTTCTAGTAGAACAGTCATTCCAGCAGGCTGAAGACTTGGGGCCATTTGATGTGCATGGAATGCTTCTCAGGCCTGTGCCCCTGCCGACTGTGAGCAGCCAAAGTCCCTGCCACTCGGCGTGAGCTCTCTGAAAGTCACGTGCACAGAGCCACCTCCCTGGCATCTAGCACACACCTTGGAAACAGTAGGCACTTAGTGCCCTCTGATTGCAGAATGACAGCTGTGTGTCATACCTGGAGTATGAGGCAAAGGGACAAAAATCCTGGGGTGTGGGGATGGGAGCAGTTTATCTTAGCAGTGTTCACGGAAGGCTACTCTGTGGACGATACATTCAGCAGGGTCATGAAGGAGTCAAAGTTTAATAGACCAGCAATAGCAGGGGGCATTCCAGGGTTTGGGAACAGCCCAAGGAAAAGCCTGGAGGCAAAAATGCAGGGCAGATCCTGCTTGTGGTATGCTGCCCCAGGAGCGAGGCTGGACCAGCCAATGGGGGCACACCAGGAAGACATTTGAATGCTGTCTGGGCTTGATCCTGGCAGACAAGAAGCTCTTCGGGTGGGACACATGGTTTTTCCCCTTCTGGAGCTTAAGGGTCTGTCCTCAGGGGTTTGTTGAAGTAAATTCTGGGGCAGTCCTGCGAGGATAACGGAGTCTGACCTGGGCTTTAGAACTTTCTGTGGCTGCCAAGGGGAGATGGTCTCATGGGCCTCAAAATCTGAAGAGACCTTCTCAGGGGCCAGCTCTGTACTTGCATGACCCTGAGAGTGAGTGCCTCCTTCAGTCTTGCACCCAAGGCACCTGCTTGTCTTACCCTGCTGCCTCCTGGAAGCAGGGTGACAGGCAGGGGGTGGCTCAAGGGGTCCGGGTGGATTAGGGCTATGGCCCTAGCAGATTGGGAGAAGGGGGCCTACCCGACAGCAGGGTGGGAGGACAGAATTTGGGGATGGCCAGGATGTGGGGTCTGTTGGAGCAGGGCTCTTCCGAGGCCCTCTCGAGGTTCCCCATTCTGGGAGCAGTGTAAGGAGACCAGCCCTGACTCTGCCAGGGGCCTGTGTGTCTACAGCCAGGGTCAAGGCAGGGTCACAAGCCTTGGCTTCCATCCCAGCTTATGAGTCTGGGGAATCGAAGGCACTGAGCTAAAGAAAATGGGGCAGGAGGTAGAAGGTCACAGCCTGCCTCAGGAACGCCCAGGTCACTGACAACTACAGCTAGAACCTGAAACTGTATGCCAAGACCGCTGTGCCGTGTCCTTTGGGATAAGGGCCTCACTGCTGGATGAGGTCTGTCAGTTCATCATCCCTCTGCTGTCTAGCAGACCAGAGGCCATCCTAGGTCCACCTGTGTTCCCAGGGGATCAGCAGTTGGCAGCTTCAGGCTCCAGGAAGCTCTGACCCTGTGGCAGCAGCTCCCCCTGCTGGCTAACAGAAATACCCTTTCCCTTCTTGACGGGGAGGGTATTAGGGGTTGAGGGGAGGGAGAAGTGTGCAGGGACAATGCTGACTCTAAGGGCAGGGGCAGCAATTGAGACTGGACTTTGGCTCAGGTAGATAGGCAGGTAAGACCTGGTAAACAGAGCACCTGTTTCCTGGTCAGTAGCCTTTGAAGAGGTGCCAGATAATAGGGACCTGAGCGAAGGCAGGCAGCAATGGGTTTTCTGAGGTGGTTACTGAGGGAGGCCATCATGGCCAGGCAGACCTGCATCCTAGGCTGAGTACACGTCTCCTCAGGTGGGCTCAGGTGTCTCCTAGCTTCCCCCAGAGCAAGCCCCCGGGGCCCCACAGAGGATTCAGCCTGGGATTGAAGGCCAAGGGATAGGCCTGTGAAGGGGCAGTGCCCTAGGCATTCTAAAAAGCAGGAGAGTCAGCCCTGGCCAGGCAGCATAGTTGCTTGGAGCAGTGCCCAGTACACCAGAAGGTTGCAGGTTCGACCACCGGTCATGGTGCCTATGGGAAGCAACTGATCAGTGTTCCCCCTCACATCGATGATTCCCTCTCTCTCTGTCTCTCAAATCAATAAACATGTCCCCGAGTGAGGATTAAAAAGAAAACAGAGGGAGAGTCATCCCCAGGCAGACTCTGCCCCAACTATTCAGTCCAGGCCAGGAATGGAGGCAGGGACCCGTCAGGAGAACAAAATCAGAGAGTACATGAGCAGCTGCCTGGTTCCTCAGATTCAAACCTCATCAGGATGCACCCCCCTCCCGCCCCCGGAGCCCCAGGCCAGGGCCCTGAGACACAGGACCGATTCGGAGTGCTGGGTGAGCTGGACAGAGGAGTGACGGGTCTCCCTGTGAGCTGCCTCAATCCCTTACTTCCCAGCTGAGACGTCCACGACAGGGCCACCTCCCAGGCAGCCACGTCCCAGAAATTTCTCCCACAAAAAAATGTGACTTACCCCGATAAGCCCTGCCCAACCATGCCCTGCCAACTGGAGTCAGAACCTCAGATAAGAGGCTTCTGTGAGTTTGTTTACCCCTGACCCTTAGTTACAGTGAAGGCTGGGGCCTTCCCTGGCTCCTGGGAGCCTGCCAGAGGTCTTGACTGTAGGGAAACTTCCTTCCCAGGCCGAGGCCACGTGGTGAGCTGCTGTTCTCTTTAGGACTCAGGGATGCAGCACCTCGCCCTGCCCCAGGTGTGGCCCTCACCATCTGGACTCACCAGGGCAGCGTACGTATGCTCCTCAGAGACTCCTCAGGCTGCTCACCTACGGGGCTCTCAGGGAGAGGCGAGGCCTGCAGGAGGGTCCCTGAAGAGAGGGACCTGGTGCTGAGCGTCAAAGCTGTCCATGAACCCTGGATGCCATGCTCAGCCAGCAGGCCTGGTGCCACATGGCCTGAGAGGGTGGGACCCATCGGAGCAACAAGCTGTCACCAGTTCCCGAGGTGGGGGGCCCGCCACACTGAGGATTGTGGGATGGGAAAATCAACTTACAGATGCCAGGATGTACAGGAGCAGAGTGAGCAGCCAGTGAGGTCGAAGGGTCACATTTCCTGACAAGCCGGCCTCGTGGAGGCCATGGGGCTGTGCCTGCCAGCTGTGCATTGCATCACGTGCATTCCTCACAGCCCCGCAAGCACGGGAGGCTCTCCCTTGGGTGTGAACCCACACTGGAGCCAGCAACAGCAACATGGCAACTCTGTCACAAGGCGCCAAGACACTTCTGGAATAATTCGTCTTCTATTTTAGGCTTCTCTGCAAACTTGCTCTTGTCATTTTCCTGTATGCGTGTCTTTACGTTCCCTCTTCTACCCCAGGGATGCTTTTTGACCAGTGTTACGATGGGGATGGATTAATTCACACAGCAAACATTTACTCTGTGGCCAGGCACAGACATTCAACAGGAATTTATTGAGCCTGTTCAGGGTGCTAGGGACAGCTCTTCACAGGAGGGATGTAGAAACGCAGACCAAGTCCCTGCTTTCATGGAACTTGTTCTAGGGGAGGCAGCCAATGAACGACAGGGAAAGTGTCATTTGGTGATAACTAATCTGCCAAGAAATAAAATAGCATGATGTCATATCTGTCTGAAGTGGTGACATTTTAACTTTCTAAGTGATGGAAGAGTCAGGAATGTGCAGAACAGGGCAAGGACTGCCCCAGGCAGAGGGGATAGCTGGGGCAGAGGTCTTAGGAAGAGAAGCTGGTGTGTTTGAGAAGGAAGGTCTGCGTGGCAGCAGCATGGTGGGCGGGCGGGAGAATGATGAAGGTGGGTCCAGGGAGACGGCAGGGATGGGGGCTTGGGTTTTGTGCCGCGGGCATGGAGAGCCTTCGAAGGGTGTTATGCGTGGAGGTGAGACAATGCCATGTGCATTAGGCAGTATGCACTGGCCACTGTTTGTGGACTGAAGCATAGGCCAGTCCCAGTGTCAGATGGTGGGGCAGAGGTGTAATGGGGACCTAATGAGAAGCTATTTTAAGATCAACAAATGAAGCAGAATACACCCCAGATTATATCAGTTTGCTGTAGGGTAATTTACTTACAGGAAGATGGGGTTGGAGCAGAAAAGACGACGCAGCAGTCTGCACAGATTATTCTCTGCACACAGACCTGTTACAGTAGTTTTAAAATAGTATGTCGTGAGTTCTAATGATTGGCAGGACAAAGGGACAAAGAAGGCAGGAGCCCCAGAAGCCATAACTCCTGGTAGTCTTATGATAGATGATTGTTTGTAATAGATACTATTACCAGTTTAATGTTTATTTTGGTTGTCATGGTATTCAGCTATTACTAAAAACATATTTATGGCTACATTTTACGGAACATGGGTATTTGACAACTAGAAAGTTTCAATATGCTTGCTGAGGACAGGAAAGCTGGGACCTAAAAAATGGAATGGAATCCAAGACACAGAAATGGAGTTCAGCCCTGCCTGGGGTGGCTCAGTGGATTGAGCTTGGACTGTGAAACATAGGGGTCGCTGGTTTGAATCCCAGTCAGGGCACATGCTTGGGTTGCGGGCCAGGTCCCCAGTGGGGGCCATGTGAGAGGCAACCACACACTGATGTTACCCACCCTCTCTCTCCTTCCCTTCCCCTCTAAAAATAAATAAAACCTAAAAAAAAAGAAATGGAGTTTGTTTTGTTCACATCTACACCAAGTCTTTCTGCAGGGGTGGAAGCAAGGAGGCCGTGGCGGAGTCTGGAGCAGGAGAATGATCCAGAGGAGGGGACAAGAGTGGTGGTGGTAGCAATGGGAGGAGCAGGGAATGGATCCCGGCAGAATTTGGAGGGGAAGCCAAACAGAGATAAATAAAATGCAGTGGCTATAGATCAGGAGAAAATATTTGCAAATCATGGATCCCATACAGGGCTTGTATGTAGAATATATATAGAGAGAATACTTACAACTCAATAATAAAGCAACACGTTTTTTAAATGGCTATTTAAATATGGATATTTCACCAAAGAAAATGTACAGGTATACAGGCAAATAAGCAGATGAAAAGATGCTGAACATCAGTAGCCATTAAAGGCACGCACATTAAAACTGCAGTGAAATACGGCCACCCGTCCACTGGACAGGCTGAATGAGGCGGACCGCGCCAAGTGTTGGCAACGGCGTGGGGCCACTGCGGCTCCTCAGCTGTTGGCAGGAATGTAAAATGATACAACTGCTTTGGAAACATTTTGGCAGTTTCCATATATATGTTATATATGACATATATGATATTTTTATATATGTCATATAACCTAGTTTTTCCATTTCTAGATGTTTACTCGAAACAAATGAAAGTATGTGTCCATACAAAGACTTGTACTTGAATGTTCAGATGTTCAGAGCAGCTTGATTCATAATAAGCAAAAACTGGAAACAACAAAAACAGCCATCAGCAAGAGAACGGATGGATTGTAGCATGATCTGTACTCGGCAATAAGGAAGGAACTAGGTAACATGGAGGAAACATATTCCACTCTGTCCCACAACATGCAGCAATAAAATCTGGACAGGGTGCATGAAGGACTCTGAACAGAGTAAATAGTAGTGGGTGAATCGGGGAAGAAAATCAGAATTTGGAGTGCCATTGAACTGGGGAAGGGTTTCCTGTTTTCCCTCCAGCACCCTCTGGGCTGGACAGAGAGCCGTCTGAAACTGAAATCGGAATGGGGAAACTCCAGGAGAAGCCCATTAGCTCTGGTTGGAAGAATAGGAAAGGAACTCTGATGCTCGAAGAGTGAGGAAATGCCTCCCTCTCCTTAGAAATGGTCATTCTCCCATGCTCCAGCCCCCTAACATTCCGGCTGCAGTCCACTTGGCTTGCAGGCACCTAAAACTCAAAGGGAGAGAAACTTGGATTGGAGGCATCCCAAGGGATGGGGACAAACCCTGTTGCTCGCTCTTGCTCTTGCTCTCTCTCCATCCTCTTGCCACTTGGCCCTGAAAGGGGGGCACAGTTGCAGGAAGTACACTGCAGAACAAAGTAACAAAAACTCTAGCTTTTTGACTGAAAAGAGGGGCCCCATGAGATAGTGGAGGAGGAACTCAGAAAACCGACCCCATAAAGTCGTATATGAACCCCTGAGCTCCAAGCTGAGCAGGCATGGATTTGAGCCCAAGCAGCATACCAGGTACTGAGAAGTGAACTCAAGGATTCACTGCCATCCTATTCTCAGACTGACCACTGGAGGGTGCCCTTGTGGGACAAATCAAAACAGCCCTGCAAAGGCATTGAAAAGGGAATTAACATGGAAGCCCCAGAAGGTGGGTGAGAACTTGTGGCCTGAACCCAATAGTCAGTTGCCTGTTAAAATATAAATTTCAGTATTTTCCATAGTATTCAAATAAGACTCGGTCTCATGAAATTCAAAATGTCTAGAATTCAAAACAAAATTACTTGGCATATGGAGACCCAGGAAAAGCTCAACTTGCATGGCAAAGACTATCGAAAGAGGCCAACACTGAGATGTTGGAATTGAGTAACAGACTTTAAGACACTGTAAAGAAGCTCCAAGAAATAAGGACAAGTACTCTTAATATGAATAGAGGAAAGTCTCAGCAAAGAAAAAGAAGACATAAAAATAAAGAAATAAAAAAATTAGGACTTAAATATACAAGATTTAAAAGTTAGATACTCACTAGATAAGCTCAGGAGCAAAATAGAAAATAGGACAGCTCTCAGAGGATTGCATGCAGGCCTGAGAACCAAAGGGTCACGGGTTCGATTCCCAGTCAGGCCACATGCCTGGGTTGCAGGCCAGGTCTCCAGTGGTGGTTGCACAAGAGGCAACCACACATTGATGTTTCTCTCCTTCTCTTTCTCTTTCCCTTCCCCTAGCTCTAAAAATAAATAAAATCTTAAAAAAAAATAAAAGCAAAATGAGAGTCCACTAAAAAAAGAAAGAAAATAGGACAGAGGAGTCAGTCAGTAAACTTGAAAGTAGGGCAATATAAATGATCCAGTCCAAATAACAGAAGAAGATTTATTTATTTATTTATCTCTTGTATTTATTTTTTCTTGTGAAGCTTGGAGTTTTATTTATTTATTTTTAATCGTATTTTTCAATTACTGTTGACATACAATATTATGTTAGTTTCAGGAACACTCCCTAGTGATTAGACATTATAAAACTAAGTGATCATCCCAGTAAATCTTGTACCCATCTGGCGCCATACATAGTTATTAGAGTACTATTGACTGTATTCCCTATGCTGTACTTTAGATCCCCATAACTATTCTGTAACAACCAATTTGTACCTCTTAATCCCTTCACCTTTTCACTCACCCCCCAAGCTCCCTCCATCTGGCAACCGTCAAAATGTTTTCTGTATCTATGAGTCTGTTTCTGTTCTGCTTGTTCATTTATTTTGTTTTTTAGATTCAGTTGTTGATAGAATGTATTTATTGCCATTTTATTTTTCATATTTTTATCTTCTTTTTAAAGAAATCCCTTTAATGTTTCATGTAATACTGATTTGGTAGTGATGAACTCCTTAAGCTATTCCTTGTCTTGGAAGCTCTATATATGTCCTTTAATTCTAAATGACAGCTTTGTTGGGTAGAGTAATCTTGGTCGGAGGTCCCTGCTTTTCATCACTTTGAATATTTCTCTCCCTTCTGGCCTGCAAAATTTCTATTGAGAAATCAGCTGACAGTCTTATGGGAGCTCCTTTTTAGGTAACTAATTGCTTTTCTCTTACTGCTTTTAAGATTCTTTGTCTTTAACCTTTTGCATTTTAATTATGGTGTGTCTTGGTGCGGACCTCTTTGGGTTCATCTTGTTTGGGACTCTTTGTGCTTCCTGGACTTGTATGTCTATTTCTTCACCAGGTTAGGGAAGTTTTCTGTCATTATTTTTTCAAATAGGTGTTCAATTTCTTGCTCTCTTTCTCCTGGCCCCCCCCCCCATTACATGAATGCTGGTACACTTGAAATTGTTCCAGAGGCTCCTTACACTATCTTCATTTTTTTGGCATTATTTTTTCTTTTTGCTCTTCTGATTGGGTGTTTTTTGCTTCCTTATGTTCCTAATTGCTGATCTGATTCTCAGCTTCATCTACTCTACTGTTGATTCCCTGTAGATTGTTCTTCATTTCAGTTCATGGATCCTTCTGTTCTGACTGGTTCTTTTTTTGGCTGGTTTCTATGTCTATTTTCATCCTATTGAAGTTCTCACTAAGTCCCTTGAGCATCCTTATAACCATTGTTTTGAACTCTGTATCTGATAGTTTTCTTGTCTCCATTTTTTTAGTTCTTTTTCTAGATATTTCTCCTGTTCTCTAATTTGAGACATGTTTCATTGTCTCTGCATTTTGTCAGCGTCCCTGTGTTTGTTTCTATGTATTAGGTAGAGCTGCTACATCTCCCAGACTTGGTAGAATGGCCTTATGTAGCAGGTATTCTGTAGGGCTCAGTGGTGCAGCCTCTCCAGTCCCTCAAGCTGGGTGCTCCAGGTACTCCTCTGTGTGGGCAGCATGCACTGTCCTGTTGTAGTTGAACCTTGACTGCCCTTGGCCTCACTGAGAGGGATTAACCCCCAAGTCGATCGACTGAGAGGACTGGCTGCGACTACAGTTGAGCTGATGCTGTGCTGGAGTAGACTCTACAGAGCAGGACTTGCTTCATCAGGGCTTTGGTGCTCACCGAGTCCGTCCCTTGAGTGTGTGACTTGTGGTGCTGATAGGGTTGTAATCAGCATGGTCTGAAACTATTTGCCAGGTACACTGGCTCTGGGGCCTTCTGGGAGGTACAAAGTCAGCCACTGCCTGTTCCCTGCCTGGGGCCACCTGACATGAGCTACAGAGCAATCTGCAGATGGCTGCTACTTGTGCTGAGCTTGAAGGTGCCCAGGAGAAGCCAAGCTGCGAACCAAGGCTGGCTGCCTCTAGTGCCGGGCCTGGGGCTACTTAGCAAGAGGTGTAAGTTACATAGAGGCCAGATGCTGCTTGTTTGAAAGACTTTAGGAAAGTCCCTGAGAAATTTCAGGAAAGTCTGAAGCATGAGCCAAGACAGGCCATTCATATGGAAAAGCCACTGGAAATCGCGTGGGTGGGCCTACAAGTTTGGTGGGGAGAAGTCTTAGGGAACCACCAGGGTGGGACAAACAGGGAGAACCAGGTTGGTGAAGAGACTCAGATATGGTGCTGGCCTGCCATCTCGTGGGGGAGGGCTCATCAAAGGAACAATGGCTTCTGCCAGCACTTTTGTCTGGGAGAAAGCTGTCCCTTCCCCCAGCTCTTGCCCTTATGTCAGACAATTTAGTTCCTCCCCATATGTCCCTGGTGCCTTTCCCACTGCCCCAGGGCTGGAACTCAGAGGAAGTTAATCAGAGTAAGCCCTTGTGTGGGCCCTTTAAGAGGAACTGCCGGGCACTCCAGAGCCTTCCATCTCAGCCTCAGTTCCTGCTGGTTCTTACAGCCAGAAGTTATGAGAACTTCTTTTCCCGGCACTGGAACCCTGGGCTTGGGGGCGTCATGTGGGGCTGAGACCCCTTGCTCCTCAGGCGGATTCTCCACAGCTGAGATATGTCTCCTGATTTTTATTTGCTTCCTTGGGGGGGGATCATCCCATTCCACGTCTCCCCCACTCCTACCCATCTGAAGTGGCATCTTCTTTAAATCCCTAGTTGTAGGACTTCCATTCAGCCAGATTTCAGGTGGTTCTCAATGACAGTTGTTCTGTAGTTTAGTCGTAATTTTGATGTGGTTGTGGGAGGAGACAAGTACATCGTTTACCTACACTACCATCTGGACCAGAAGTTCAAGAAAAAGATTTTTTCCTAATAAATAGAGCCTCAAAAAGAAAACAACCCATAAGGTTTAGCTTTCACATCATTGGAGGTTCATTAGTTTATTAGTTTAATAAACTAATTAATAGATTAGTTTCATTATGATACAGCTGGGCATGGATTTCTTTGGTTTATCCTGTTTTGGTCTTGCTGGTTTTGTATTTTTGTTTTTGTTTTTATCTTTCCCCCACTGTTATTTATATTGATATTGGAAAAGCTGGATAACTTCATGCAGAAAATATAAGTTCGAACCCATCTTACACCTTACATAAAAATGAACTGAAAATGGATCAAAGACTTAAACATAAAGCTTCTAGAATAAAGCACAGGGAAGAAGCTCTTTGACATTGTCCTTGGCAATGATTTTTTTTGGATATGGCACCAAAATAAAAAAATCAACAAGTGGGACTACATCAAACTTAGATCTTCTGCTTAGTAAAAGGAACAGTCAATCATATAAAAAGGCTGCCTACAGAATGGGACCGAACCTTTGCACACTATGTATCAGATAAGGAGTAGCTATCCCAAGTTTATAAATAATTCATACAATTAAAACAGTCTAATTTAAAAATGGGCAGGAGAGCCCTTGCGGGTGTGGTTCAGTTGGTTGGAATGTCGTCCTGAACACCAAAAGGTTTGGGGTCCAATTCCCGCTCAGGGCACATACTTAGGTTGCAGGTTCAATGCCCGGTCAGGGCGTGTATGGGAAGCAGCCAATCGATGTTTCTCTTTCACACTGATGTTTCTCCCTCTCTCTCCCTTCCTCTCTTTCTAAAATTAATAAACCTTTTTTTATTTTAAAAAATGGGTAGAGGAGCTAAATGGGTATTTCTCCAAGAAGACATCTATGTGGCTAACTAATCAGCAGGGAAATGCAAATCAAAATCACAATGAGATATCACCTCTAACCTACAAGAATGACAATCATCGATCATCGTGAAGATGAGAGATGACAAGTTCTGGGGAGCATGTGGGGGAAAGGAGGCGAACCCTCGTGCCCTATTGGTGGGATTATAAACCGATGCAGCCCCTGTTGGGAACAGTATAGAGGTTCTTCAGAACATGAAGACTAGAACTATCACGTGATCCAGCGATCGCACTTTTGGATATATATCCGAAGGAAGTGAACGTGGGATATGAAAAGATACAGGCATGCTGTGTTTTATTGTGCTTCTCTTTATTGCTCTTCACAGATACTGCATTTCCATCAATAGGGAGGCAAGATCCCCACCAGCAAAACGATTGCAACTCGCTGAAGGCTCAGACGGTGGTGAGCTATTTTTAGCGATATTTTAAAATTAAGGGATGTACATTTCTTTAGATGTGATGCTATTATACACTTAATAGACTGCAACAGACCACACTATGCTGCATATGCACTGGGAAAACAAAACATTTGTGTGACTCACTTTATTGAGATATTTGCCTTATTGCTTTGGTCTAGAGCCCAACCCGCAGTATCTCTGAGCTATGCCGTGTCTGCACCCCCATGCTCATTGCATCGTTATTCACAGTAGCCGAGACACAGAAACAACCTAAGTGTTCGCCAGTGGATGAATGGATAAGGAAGACACGGCACATTTATACAATGGGTACTACTTAGCTATGGAAAAAACACGATTCTGCTATTTGCAACAACATGGGTGGACCTTGAGGGCATTATGCTAAATGAGATAAATCAAGCAGAGACAGACACACACTGTATGATATCTCTTATACATGGAATCTAAAATAAACAAAATCCTAAAAGCAGAGAGTAACATGGTGGTTTCCAGGGGTTAGGGAGCATGGGGGTGGGAGAGATGTTAAGTTACAAACTTAAGCAACTGGTAAATAAGTCCCGGAGACCTAACACACAATACAGTGATTATGGAGAACAAAACTATGTTATAAACATTAATAGCTAAAAGTGTTAGCTAATGCTATTATGACAACCATATTGCAACATAAATGTATCAAAGCAATGTGTTGTATACCTTAAATTTATGCAATGTGTATTTCAAATATAAGTCAATGTAAAATAATAAAGTAAAAATAACAACTTCCTATAATAGTACAGGAGTCAAAACAGTGTGGTGTTGACACAAACATAAATATATGTTTATTTAATTTATATTTATAATATATGGAACAGCATGGAGAGTACCAAATTAAACCCTTACATTTATAGTCTATTTTCAATAAAGGTGCTAAGGTGATTCAATTAATTAACCCAAACTGGATTACTACATTGAAATTGATTAACTGAAAATGGTGCTGGGACATTTGAATATCCACACGTATCAGAAGGGTTTACACACTTTCCCATCACACACAAAAATGAACTCGAAATGGCTTATAGACCTTCATGTAAGAGCTAAACGATAAAATGTTTGGAAGCAAACATAGGAGACTATCTTTCTGACCTTGGATTAAACAAAGATTTCTTAGCTATGACTCCAAGAGCATACTACATAAATGAAGGACTGACAGCGCGATTTCGAATGTAAAACTTTTGCTTTTCAAAACACATCATGGAGCCAGCACGGTGGAGCGGAGGTGGCGCTGCCCCTGCAGACCTGAAAAGTGTCT
The DNA here is from genome assembly GCA_028533065.1 of Trachops cirrhosus. Taxonomy (NCBI): domain Eukaryota; kingdom Metazoa; phylum Chordata; class Mammalia; order Chiroptera; family Phyllostomidae; genus Trachops; species Trachops cirrhosus. The sequence goes on along the minus strand of CM052546.1, from coordinate 31,178,693 downwards.
GAAAATTCCAGCGACAGCGATTCATCTTGTGGCTGGACTGCCCTCAGTCAGGAGAGGTCTGGTGTAGAGCAGGTGGATTCTGAACCCGGGACAGCCAGCGACAATGCGAGCTCAGCCCGGAGCATTCGTCTTCCGAGCCACAAGCAGTGAGAGCAGGGAGAGGGCAGCGGAAACGTCTCCGTGTCAGTGGGAGAAACTGCATATCCAGCTTTGCAGGAAATGAAGTTAGTGCTTGGGGGAGAGGAAGAAAACTCACCTGCAGACAATGTCTATTTTGGAACTGTCAGCGACAATTCTGATATTGTTACCCTTGAGCCACCTAAGTTAGAAGAAAGGAAACCAAGGAGAAGCCAAAATTGTTACAGAAGCACAGAGGCCAGAAGACTTTAACCTTCACATTCTGTCAGCCAGAAGCTGTATTTTCATCTCAGCCCAGTGCCGCCAGGTCAGGTAGGGACGAAACCAGTCATCAGCCTGTCCCGCCTTGAGGCGACCGTGCACTAGGAGGAGGAGGCTGCTTCTAGTTCAGAATCTGAAGAATGGCTGACTGCTCACTGAACTGGGAACCGGCCCCTCTGAGGAGCTGTGTGAACGCCGTTTCAGTAGTGGCCTCGGCAAGTGTGTTACATTTGCTGGTGGTCGTGATCAGCTTGGGGTTTGGACATCTCTACGGCACAATTCAGATTCGGGAGCATCAACAGTTAGTCGCAAAGGTACATGGAGAGGAACTAAATGATACGAAGGCTTATCTTTCCCAGTGTCACCAGAAACAGGAATCTGTTACAGATTGTAAGTCGTTGACAGAAAACCTTGCACAGTGGTGGACCCTTACTGAAGCAGAGAAAAAGATGTCTTCTGACATTCAGAAAAAGAAACTTAACACAGAAGATCAGGATTTAAGACTATCGCTGGAGAAGGAAGAAAAACCTTGTCTTCACTACAGGAAGAGGTGGCAACTAAGAGAACTGATCAGGACATGAGAAGATAAAGAAAGGGACAAGTACTGAATTAGTTACAGAAAATCAGAAATGTAAGCAGCATTTGAAAGCAGAAAAGCAGAAAACACACAGCTTCCTTAATCCAAGGGAGACTCCGCTGGCGGAAGCGAACATGCTGAGGAGTGGGAACGATTGAAAACCGCGGCGTTAAGGGGGAAGGTCAGCAGCGCAGCTCTAGGCGGTCAGCGGGCAGCCCAGGCTCTCCCCACGTACTGCCTGAGAAGGGGAACTAGAAATCTGATGGGTAAGACTCCCTGAGCTGGGGGGAAGTTCAGTTTGAACAGCAGCGCTCTGATTTGTGGGAAAGAGTGTCTATTGAGGCAAGCTCAAAATGGAAAACGAGAAACTGATGGGAAAGAGTAAGGGAGCAGAGGAAACCACAGGGCTAAAAATAAATCAAAGGAAACAATTTTGGGTTCAGTTAAGGAAACATTTGATGCCTTGAAGACTCCTACCAAGGAGTTTGTGAGGCGTCATAAAGAAAAAAACTAAGCAGGCGAAAGAAAGCTGTGAAAGAAAATCTGAAAAAAATCTCAGATTCATTTAAATCCACTTTCGGACATTTCAAAGACACCACCAAGAGTATCTTTGATGAAAAGGGCAACAAAAGATTTGGTGCTACAAAAGCAGGCGCAGCTAAAAAGCCAACAGTTTTTAGTGAATATTTATACCCACAGTATAACACAAAACCAGAATAACAGAGGCCCTACCACGCAAAAAGATGGAAGGAAAGGAAAGCCAATTTGTTACAGAACAGACCGGGGGATGGGGCTGAATGATATAAAAGACCCCCCTTTTCCTCCGGGGGTTCCTCCCCACCTACTGGGTTCATTTTGCCCGCCGCCTGAGGAAAGACGACTCTTAATACCAGAGATCAGTGAAAAGGAAAGGAATTTATTATTTATTTGAAATAATACAAACTAAAGTTCTCCACAAATGCATTCAGTCCTCCCGACACCCTCCACATGGCAGAAGGGAGCACTTCCAAAGCCTCGTGGTCCTGACTCCCACCCAAGCCACTTGGTCCCAACCAAGACACCAAAGCCACATGGTCCCAAAAAGAGAGACACCCAATGGCTGCCGAGCCTCCGTTTAAATCCCAGCTCCAATCTTCTTCTGCAGGCCCATTTCTGGTTCCTCCCACGATTGGCCACAGCTGCCAGCATTCCGGGCAGGTGTGGCCCTGTGGTGTGGAGCCAATTATCTCCAAGCTCTTCTGGACCCTATTACAAATCCCTATTTGGAGCCCCCCTCTTGGCTGCACCCTGTTACAAATTTGCTTTGAAGAACTAAGAAAAAGTACAAATTCAGAAATCTAGTGCTGAACATGGCTGTAGTGAATATTCAAATTCTTTTAGAAAAGCTTGTTCTGTTGTATTTGAATGTGCTTGACAAGAATCCATTAACTTTGTAAATAGGAAAGTGCCTAATCCTGGAAGAATAGATGAGTTTAGACAGTTAATTGAAAGGTAACTTAATAGAAAAACTGGATACTTTTCATCATTGGAAAGAACTTGATCAATTCATCAATAATTTAAAAAAGATTTTATTTATTTTTAGAGAGAGAGGAAGGGAAGGAGAAAGAGGGAAAGAAATGTCAATGTGTGGTTGCCTCTTGCACGCCCCCTACTGGGGACCTGGACCGAAACCCAGGCATGTGCCCTGGCTGGGAATTGAACTGGTGACCCTTTGGTTCACAGGCCCATGCTCAATCTATTGAGCTACACTAGCCAGGGCTCATCAGTAATTTTTTTCATACATGGTCAGAAGCTCTTCACTGACTTTGTTAATGATGTTAAAGATTATCTTAAAGACATGAAGGAGTACCAGGTAGATAATGATGGAGTGTTTGAGAAATTGGATGGATGGATACATGTATATCCATACATACACTTCTTTAGTCACACCTTCCCACCTCCATATGGACCCATGTCGGTTCACATAGCACCATGTTATAACAGTTTTTAACATTTATAGATTGGATAGCATTTTATCATTTGATAAGTTTCTTGGGACGTTACTATTTGTAAAGTACTTTTTGTAAAAAAAAAAAAAAAAGTACTATTTGTACTTTATTGCCAGAGAGTTTAGAATAAATTAAATCGAAACATGTAGTTTCAAGTTAATAGCTATTACAAATTAAAATTTTCATGTAATCAATTTGACAAAGTAATGTGTCTATAAAATAACGAAACTGATTCTGGTGAATTTAGTACTGAAATGAGTATCTAGTGCTTATTATGAGCAAAGCACTGTGAGGCCACCTGAGGGAACAGATGAAACTTCTTGCTGTGAAGGAGCACACCAGCTTTTGGAGAGTTCGGTAAATTCATGAAATGGAGCCATAGAGACCTTGCATGTAGTGGCCTCCATCTGGAAATGTGTGGGAAGGCTTCGTGAAGAGGTGGCCTTTGAAGTGAACATTTTTAAGATTGGCTTGTGAAGGAGAAATGAGTTTGCCGAGCAGCTAGGCCAGGACATTCCATTCAAAGGGAACTTTGATTGGTAGATCTGACAGCGTGCCACTTTGGGGAGACAAGGCAGTGCTGGGGTGCAGATAGCAGAAAATATTTAGACCACGAAGAGCTTCATTCTATGGGCACAGACTTGCCTTACTGGCCAAGCAGCCTGGATCACGGGCAGTGGCCTGGAGAGTGATGGATTGGAAAGGGCGATGCCAAGATGGCCTTTAATGCACTACAGACCTGAGCTGATGAGGATGTATGAAAGGGGGGGACGGGTTGGAGCAACACGTAGTAAGTAAAACTAGTGGTATTTCTTGAGAAGGGGAAGTAGAAAGTAACCGTGGTTTCCAGATTTCTGGGCTGGGTCACAAGTTGGATAGTGAGATCACCAAGACAAGGAAAGCCGAGGTTTGGGGTTAGGGGATTTGGAAATAAGAATTGTGCTCATAGGTACCTCCTGACGTCCAAAGGAAGAGGGTTAGCTGGCCGTTGGTTGTGGTGTGACTATCTCTCACCCATACTCTGTGTGTGTCTGTGTGTGTGTGTGTGTGTGTGGTCTAGGCTGGAGGTCTTTGTCAGGCTCCCGGGGAGCACCGACTTGTGAGGGGTGGTAGGAAAAGGAGGCCGAGAGTGACAGGACCAGAGAGTGGCACCATGGACGTCTGAAGATGACCTCAAGCAAGAGGAGTATGTGTAAGTGTGTCAAACACAGTAGAAAGGACTGGACTTCTTGGCTGGGCAATTGGGAGGCCGTGGATGGCGTTATGGACTGTTCGTGTGACATGGTTACAGAAGCCTGAGTAGAGAGAGAGGGGAAAGCAGTAAATGCAGTCCTTGCTTGTGAGCTGTGGCTGTAGGAGAGGAAAAGAGGCCTTGTTTTGTTTGCAGGGGATGTGTACACGTTTCTGCTGGGGGAGGAAGCCAGCGCAGAGGGGTTGACTTTTTCACAGGAAAGGAAGAAAAATAATGGAAACATATCTCATTTTATTGTCACATTTCTTTTGTTTTTCTGCAGGACGAAAACACAATGCTGAGTCTGGCATGGTTATACTATGATTATACCTCAGATTAATTTAACATTCTTTTTCAGTGTTCAGATAATAGATTAATGGAGAAATAAATAAATAAATAAATAAATGCCATCATCAAGAAAATGGAAAGTCAAATTAGAGATTTGAAAATATTTATAAATCTTATATTGGATAAAGGGCTAACAGATAAAATATATAATTAACTTAGGAGATGGTGGGTGGGTGGGGGCATAAAAAGATGAGAAATGAGAGAACAAACAGAAAACAAAATATTAAATGTCAGACTGAAGCCATAAAATATCAATAATTACATTTATGCAAGTGTTTGGACATTATTAGCTTTACATTATTATATTAGGTAAATGCAAATTAAAACTCTCATGAGGTATCACTACACGTGTCTTAGAATAAACAAAATATAAAAAATATTGGCAAGACTAAGTGCTGGTGAGGAGATAGCAGCTGGAATTCTCATATATTACAGATGGAAATACAAAATGATACAGCCAGTTTGGAAAGCAATTTGGCAATTTCTTTATAAAGTTGAACATACACTTATGATATGACCCAGCAATCTTATGTCTTGGTATTTACCCCAGAGAAATGTTCCCACAAATACGTGTACACAAATGTTTATAGCAGCTCTGTTCATAATTGTCAATTACTGGAAGCCACTCACACATCCAACAAGTGAATGGATAAACACACTCATACCTCCATGCAATGAAATACTACTCAGCAAAATTAGTTAATTTAAATAAATAAATAAATAAATAAATAAGGAAGAAAGGAAGGAAGAAAAAGAAAACACACAATTTAGATCAATTTCTGAGTCATTATGCTGGATCGAAGAAGCTGATCTCAGAAAGCTACATACTGCCTGTTTCCATTAATGGGACATTCTGAAAAGGCCAAAACCATGTTGATGGAGATCTGACCAGCAGTTCCCAGGGGTTTAGAGTGGAAGGAGGTGGTACTACAAAGAGATAGCACCAGGGAGACGGGGAGGGAGAGGGAGAGGGCAGTGCTCTGGGTCAGGATACCACAGTCCTAAGAAAGGTTGGGTGCATTCCCATCCCACTTACTTCCTAGGGCCAAGGGAGGGCCACATTTCAGGGTGCAGACTGGGCCATGAGACAGAAGAGCTGACTGAGGCCAGAGCTGGGACTCCTGATCCCTAGCCTAGCGCTCTGACAGCAAGGGCAGGTTTTTGGAACCAAGGCCAGAGGAGAACCAGGCAAAGGGTCATGTGGGGGCTGGAGGTTGGACAGCAGGGGAGGGAGTGAGTGGGGAGCCTGGTTAGTAGCCATACAACATGCCGCATGCACTCCAATCAGGGTGAGGAGGCAGGAGGAGTGAGTGAGGCACCCTCACCACCCTCATTCACTCCTCCAGCCACTCCTTCTGCCACGGGCGTTTTTGGCGTGCCTGCACTGTGCTGGGATCTGAGCGACCAGCAGACGGGCCCTTTCCCCACAGAGCTGACTCTGGGCCTGAGAGGTGAGGAAATAAAAAGTGATGTTGGGTCACAACTCTGATTCCATCAGTGCCCCTGGGCCAGTCACCCTTACCCCCTGGTTTCTTCTTGCTGCCTAGTGTTTAGGGTGGGCAGCAAGAAGCTGTGAGGCATGGAGCGGTCCAGAGAAGGACTCGAGACCAAGGATGGCTCATCTGTTTTTTTATCCTCACCCGAGGACATGCTTGTTGATTTTATGGAGGGGAAGGGAGGAAGAGAGAAAGTGGGAGAGAAACATCGACCCACTGCCCCCTGCACACTCAGACCAGCAACCTAGATATGTGCCCTGACCGGAATCAAACCCAAAACCTTTCAGTTCACCGGACAACGCTCTAATCAACTGAGCCACCAGCCAGGGCAAGGATCTCTTGATGCTTGGCCTTCCAAGCTCAGAGTCCCGGCTGACCTCTCTCCTTGACTAGACTCAGGCCACTGCTGAGAGGCACTTCAGTCGACAGCCCCTCCCCTACGACATGTAACAGCTCCTGTGCAGAATACAGAACTTGGTCTAAGGATTTGACTCTGCGGGCCCTTGATGGATGGGCTGTTATGGAGGATAATGCCTGGAAGGCTAGAGATTTGTCTCTGAAGTGGACAGTAGGTTCTAGAATTAACATCTGCCAGCCACTAGAGGGCGATGTGGGGTATGTCAACACCCCAGAAAACGACTTCAGCCAGAGGATGGTAAACAGAGCTTGGCTTCCTTCAGCCTAGGGTTCCGTGGCAGACAGCCTATGCTTGTTTTTCTGATGTGTCTTAAGCACCTTGCACACATAGAACCACTGTGTGTGCAGGGGCTCTCCATGGCAGCCTTGCAGCCTGTCACGAATCCTGCTTCATAGGAGTTCTTGGAGGAAATATCTGAACCAGCAGGTAGAGGGAGTTAGGGAGCTGAGTTCACGAAAGGGCTGCAGAAACTGCTGTGTGTTAGAAATGAACTGTAATTGGGTGAGGAGGGAGAAGGAGCTGGCAAGATGGCAAAAGGTTAGCAACAAGGGGAGTGAAAGCTGGGGTGGCAAATTGGAAAACCCACGACAGTGGGGTGGGCACAGGACTTCCAAGAACAGGAAGTGCTCAGTTTGAGGCTGCTCTTGCCCCATCTGGGTGGCTGGTCAGCTTCTCTATGAGAACAGCACTCAGTGGAAAGGGCTGCATTCTGTCGGGTGTAGAACAGGAGCAGCACTCCTGTAGAACCTTCTGGATGAATCAACTCCACAGAGAGCAGGAGGAGCAGGGACTCAGTGGTGGTCCTGTGAACACCAGCCCCTGGGATCTTACAGACACCTTGGCAAAGACTTTGGACTTACACTTGGGCAAATGGGAGTTTGGGTCTTCTCACCCAGGTCTCAGTAGCCTGGGGGGGTCCCTGTGTGCATCTGAGTTCCAGGAGAGGGCTCCAGGGCCAGGAGGCAGCGGGGGAAGGGGGAACCCCAGGTCCAGAAAGCCCTACCACCTTAGAGAGAATGGAACTCAAAGCGGGGGAACGCTTTTCCTAATGTGAATGTGTTCCTGCTAGTCATCAACCACCCCAAGTTCATTTCCCCTTCAGGACTTTCACTCTTATTAATTCCCTCTGCTTAGCTCTCTCTTCCCCCAGACTTTTGAATGCCTGGCTCCTTCTCATCATTTAGCTCTGAAACGTCTCCTTCTCAGAGAGGAATTTCCTGACATCTCAGGAAGCCCTTGCTTCCCAGCAGCACCTCCCGAGTCTCGCTCTGTCACCTCAGTCCCCATCAGTACCACTATCAGAAATGGCCTTTGGTTATCCATGTGACTCTCCCTTTGCTATGATGTAAGCAGCTTGAGGTCAAGACCTTGCTGTCATCTTCATGGCTAATCCTTAGTGCTGGCACACAGAGGTGCTCAATAATTTTTTTTAAAGAATAAATGTTCAGTCGACTCTATTCAGTAGGTTTGGTCATCACTTCCAATTTATAAAAAGGGAAACGGAGGCCTAGAAAGGCCAGTTACCTTGCCCAGAATATAGGTGCTAGAGACAGAGCAGGAACACAGGCTGCCTGACTTTTGGGCTCACACCTTGACATTGGGTTATTTTACTTCTACCTTTGTCTTTCCTGGATGGCACTTAGCACAGTTTGTCGTGGTTTTGTTTGTTTGTTGTCTGGGCGTGATGCTGCCAGAACAGGGCTGTGCCCTGCTCCCTGCCAGGTTGCCAGGGCTTAGAACTGTGCCTAGCACGTGGCAGATGCTCTGAGAGCATTTGCTGGGTGAATGGGCGGACAACTGCGTGAACATACCAAGGGAGGGCCGAGGGTGGAGGCATCAGAGCGCCCCGGCAGCGGCAGACTCTCCCAGGCCCCAGCTGGAGTCCAGTGCCCGGAGCCCAGCAGTCCCTGGGCAGAGAGGTACGGGCTGAGAAGTTGCCTCTCGCTGTTGCGGAAGGCATCTTTTGGGGCAGATTACGGTGCCCTCACTTGCTCTCATGGCGAGAGTCACCTGCTCCGTGACGTTTCAAACTTAGGGTCATTCCCTGACGAAGGGCCTGGGTTTGGCCTTTGCTCTGACCGCAGCTGGGGTGATACCCAGGGCTCTGTGTGGATCTGTGTGAGCAGCCTCACTTCCACTCATTACATTAAGTCAGCACTTTTTCAGCTTCTGAGAAACAGGAAAAACCATGATGTGTGCTGGGGTTTGAAAGAACGATAAGAGAAGACATGGTCACATCTCTTTGGTTTGGGCCCAGAGGGCTGGGTTCCTGTTCGCTCTAACGTGTCACCTTCCGCCTCAAGCCTGAGTTCTGGAGGATGAGGACTGTGTGGAAAATATGCCTTAGGGAGAAAAAACAGCAAGGGGATAAGAATTCTTTATATATATATATATATATATATATATATATATATATATATATATAAAGATTTTATTCATTTTTAGAGAGAGGGGAAGGGAAGGAGAAAGAGGAGAGAACTATCAAGGTGTGGCTGTTGTCTCTTGTGTGCCCCCTACTGGGGACCTGGCCTGCAACCCAGGCATGTGCCCTGACTGGGAATTGAACCAGCAACGCTTTGGTTCACAGCCCACCCACACGCAACCCACTGAGTTACACCAGCCAGGGCAGAGTTTTCTAAATTATTACTATGAAACATACAGGCACAAAAGGAAATATGACCTATGTGTAGAGTTTAAAACATAACAAAATAAAAATCCACGTGTCCACCACCCTGTCCCCGGGAGGTGTGTGTTTCATAGCGTCTGCCCCCTCCCCACCAGAGGTGGCCCCCACCTCGATTGTTGTGGTTAATCATTTCTTTGCTATTTTTAGGTTCTATCACATATGTGAATATCCTCAAATTCCATATTTTATTTTGCCTATTTTTGACCATTTTATAAATGGACTTGTGTTGGAGGTGTTTAAGGCACGCTTTTGTTGCTCAACAAAATCTTCTCGGATTTGTGCATGCTGGCTCTGTGCATTCATTTACGCTACTGTATCAACCTTACTTACTATAATCCACTGAATGAATAATAAGCCAGGATTTATGTATCTATTTCATACTGATACATAGGGGTTTTTTTTTCAGTTTTAGCTATTAAAATAATAAATTTTTTAAAAAGGGCATGGAGCTGTGACCAGAGCATTGTCCCATGCACTGAGTAGCTGAGGGTTTGATTCCTGGTCAGGGCACCTACCTGGGTTCAGGTTTGAGCCCCGGCTGTGGGTTGCATACAGAAGGAACCAATTGATGCTTCTCTCTCTCTCTCTCTCTCTCTCTCTCTCTCTCTCTCTCCCACCTTCTCTCTCTTTCTCTCCCCCTTCCTCTCTCTCTAAAAATCAATAAAAATATCCTCAGGTAAAGATGAAAAGAAAAAGGACTTGAGGTTCATTAATGTGAAGATGTACAGTACAAATGTCACATGTACTATTAGAGGGAAATGGGTGTGGGGTACATGGAGACTTTCTGTACTTTCTTTGCATTTTTTTTCTGTAAATTGAAGATCATACTAAAATAAAAATGTTATTTTTAAATATTTTTCTGTTTCATTTTACATTCCATATTACAAAAAGCTTATTTTTAAAAACAGTGCTGTGAGGAACATACTTGCTTGTATCTCTGATGCTCCCGTGCAAGAGTTTCTTTAAAATACACTCCAGGCTGAGACTCTGGGTCGCCGAGTGCACGCACCCTCGATGTCACTAGGCACCTCTGTCAGAAGTGCCAGTTTACTGTCCCAAGTATGAGAATTCCTTTTACTTCACAGCCCGGGCAAGACTTGTGATATCCGCTTTTTTAATTTTTGCCTGTCTGGTGGGTGTGAAATGTTATCTCACTGTGGTTCAGTTTTGCATTTCCCTGACTACTAACAAGGCTGAACATCTCTTTATATGTTTATTGGCCATCTGTGTTTCCTGTTCTAAGAAATGCTTATTCATGTCATTTACCTTTTGAAAAACTTTTCTAGTGGGTTGTTTATCTTTTTCCTATTGATAAAGAGGATTTTGTTACACATTCTAGAAACTACTCCTTTGTCATTTAATGTGATACATATTTGTCCTCGTTTGTGCCTTTTCATTCTTTGTATAGTAAATTTGACAAATGTTAAATTGCCTCAGTGATCTGTGCTTTGGGTGGTTTATCTATGAAATCCTTCCCTTTGGCTGGAGAGCTCCCGTTTGCGCCTTCAGATCTGCTCCCGGACATTCTCTGGCCTTCCCTGGGCCCCGGGAGGAGGCAGACCTGTCTGGGCTGCATTCACGACTTCCTTGGTCAGGGCTCCCCACCAGGTTTGGCTGTGAGGAGCAGTGACACGCAATCGAAGGTCAGTAAAGTCAGGGAGTTTGTCCTCTCGGTTCTCTCCTTGCCAAGTTGCTGCAGGTTGGCTGTGTCCCTTGACTGAAGGTCCCCACTCCTGCCCGTGGGCCCTCTCTGCACAGCCCTCTGAGTCTCTGGATGTTAGTAGCTGTTCCCTGTCCTGTTACAGCTCCTGTCACCCCCAGGGGACTGCACTTTCCCTCGGGGTTTCTCTATACCCTGTTCTCACTTTTGTAACAGTCCCTTTTTCAAATAAACTCTCCTGAAGTTACCCAATATGCGTGCGCCAGCTGTTTCCAGCTGGATATGCTCACTCCAAGGTCATATTTCTTTCTTTCTTTAGTTAGCTTTTTAATTAGTCTATCTCTACCCCCGGATCCTCATCCTTGGCACTAGTGCCATTTTAAATGGCATAATTCTTTGTCGTAGGGGCTGTTCTGTGTATTGTTCAGTAGCATCCCTGGGCTCTACCCCCGATGATGAGAGCATCCCTCCGTCCTCTTTAGCTGTGGCAACCGAAACCTGCTGAGCGTTCCCCTGGGCGGGGGCAGCGTCCTCTGCCAAGAATCACTGCTCTCCCCGACGCCAGCACCACGCTGACCTGATTACTGAAGCCTGACACCCAGGGGACGTCTTCTGCGCTCCGATCTCCTTCAGCGTTGTGCTGGCCGTGCATGGACCCTCGTTCTTCCATGTGTGTTTTAGCCCCCTGATCGCTGGGGTGTTCGTAGGAGCCACACTGAATTTATAGATCAGTTTCCAAGTCACGGTATCGGTGTCCTGTCCGTGGGTTTAGTGCAGTAGGTCTCTGCCTTTGTTAAGGTCCTTTTTACTGTCTTTCAATTAAGTTTTAAGTTCTTTCCCATTTTTTCTGAGATTTATCTTTTGGCACTTCATTTTTGGTAAGTATTATAAATGCCTTTAAAATTACATTGCCATTTGTTGGTGATCCGTGTGATTGATTTTATATGTGATCCAGCAATTTGTTAAATAAACTGTTTCCTTTCAATTATTTGACTGGCTCTACATTCTTTTGGGTTTTATTTTTGTCATATTGTATCATCTGCATATATATGCCTTATATGTGCTATATGAATATATGAATTTTGTTTCTTGCAATACAGTCCTCATACTAAGTAGTTCTGCTTGTATTTTCTTGTGAAGCCAGGACCTCAAGTCACAGTTTTTAATAGAAGTGGAGTTAACAGTATCCAGGGCCACCACTAGCCCATATCAAGCCTTTGTGCAAATAGGAAAAAAGAAGCCTCTTCCTCAAGACACTTGACTTCCATCCGGTGGGAAGTTGTCACAACACAGATGGAAACCCGTGATGTCTCTGATGTGCGCAGTGGGCCTGTGCAGGGCACACAGCAGTCCTGCAGGGGTCCTGTGCGCCCTGCTTTGAGAGGGATACTTAACACATCACACCACTGAGCACAGTATTTGTTGTAAGCTTATCCGATTAAAGTTCCCTTCTGTTTCAACTTTGTTAAAAGTAGTTTTAATAAATGGATATTAAGTTTCTTTTTTTTAAGATTTTACTTATTTATGTATTTATTTATAAAGAGAAGGGAAGGGAGGGAGAGAGGGAGAGAAACATCAGTGCGTGGTTGCCTCTCACAAGCCCCCTACTGGGCACCTGGCCTGAAACCCAGGAATGTGCCCTGACTGGAAATCGAACTGGCAACCTTTTGGTTCGCAGGCTGGCACTCAAGCCACTGAGCCACACCAGCCAGGGTGGATATTAAGTTTCAATGATGCTCTTTGTGCATTGATATGAGGTTTCTTTCTTTAACTGGTTAATGTGGTAAATTACATTGAGAAATTTTCAGCCCTCACCAGGTAGCTCAGTTGGTTAGAGCATCATCCCGATACACCAAGGCTGTGGGTTCTATCTCCGGTCTAGGTACATACAAGAAGCAACCAGTGAATGCATGGCCGGGTGGAACGACAAAATTGAAGTTTCTCTCTCTTTCTCTTCCTTCTTGTCTCTCTCTAAAATCAATCAAGTAATAAATGAATTTTCTAGTACTGAATTCTGAATTCCTAGAATAAACCGAACTTCATTACTATGTAATAACATTTTACACATGCTGGTTTTGGATTCAGAGCATTTTGTTCACAATTTTCGTGTCCATGTTCATGATTGCATATGAAATCATAATTTTCTAATACCGTCTCCCTCTGAGTTTACTATAATATATTTTAGCTTCACAGGAACAGCTAGGAAATACTCCACTTTGTCTATTTTCTGGAGGAATTTATGTTCAGCATTACTGTGACTTGAAAGTTTGGGAGGACTCTCCTATAAAATTGGCCTTTGTATGGCTCTGGTTCGTGTAGCTCAGTGGATTGAGTGTGGGCTGCAAACCACAGGATCACCAGTTCAATTCCCAGTCAGGGCACATGCCTGGGTTTTTGGTTAGGTCTTCAGTGGGGGCCATGTGAGAGGCAAACACACACTGATGTTTCTCTCCCTCTCCTTCTCCCTCCCTTCCCCTCTCTCTAAAAATAATTAAATAAAACCTTCAAAAAATTTTAAAAACTGTCCTTTGTATAGTCTTTGTAGGAAGATTTTTTTAAACAACTAATTCCATTTCTTTAATGGTTCTAAACCTTCAGATTTTCTATCTTCTTATATCAGTTTTTGTAATTTTCACTGGCATTGGCCACAAATTTCCGTGCCTTCTCAGATTCCTCCACTGCCACCCATACCAAGCTGCCCCTTCGCTTCTGGTCGAGGGTGAAATGCTGCGTCCTGTGGAATGGGGCGTGGCCCCTTCCGTGGCTGCCAAGGGCCAGGCAGTGCAGTTCGGACGGTCAGGGAGGAAAGCTCCTGTGGAGAAAACCTTGACCAGTGGGATACGAGAGGGAAAGGGAGGCTGGCGTATAAACTTCCCTCTCCTTTGCCCTTTCTCTGCTGTGGTAAGGCATACTTTTCCCTTTCAACACTTCTGGAGAAATTCCACATAATGAACCAACACACCTGCCGAGGGGCTTTGTGCCTCGGTGTGACACTGTGGCCGGCACCGTAATGTGTCACTTCACCTTGATGTGTCACGTCACTTGCTGCACATCTTTCTTGTCTCACTTCCCTTTTTTCCTTAACCTCACCAACCTAGGCTCATAACTCCCCAATAAATCGCCAGCACTTTAATCCTTGCCTCGGGCTCTGCTTCCCGAGGAGACCTGGGCTGTGGCATCTGGTACCCCATGTAACACACCCATGGAATAAACTTTTATAGTTGAATTGCTCACCTCTCTAAAATAACAAAAACCTGTTACTGAGGATTAGTAGGTTGGCAATAACTTCTAGCATTTGGTGGCTTTTCCATTTCTTAAGCTTTTAGCTCTGGTGACTTTGGATGGAGAGGAAGACAATGGAAGACGGAGTGGCTGGGACAGGAGAGAATCACGCCGATTACATGGATTGCAGAGTGCGGTGACCCTTTGACGGTACTGGAGAGGTTACTGAAGACAACGAGAGGCTCGGGGCAGCCTGATGCCGAGTTAAGGTTTGCTCTGGGCGCTGGAAGACTTCCACGGCGACGCCAAAGGGGGCCCCTCCTTAACTCCTGCAGCCACAGGCCGGTCTGAGCTGAAAACGGGGCTCGCAGTCCGGCCACATGCAGGTCTCTGCAGAGCTTCAGAGGAGGCGAGTTGTGCACCTTTGACGCTCTTCTATGTCACGGTCAGAAAAGGTTGGGACCACCAGACCTTGGTTAGGAACACTTGAGTGTCAAAACCTGAGAAGAGGGTATGGGGGGGATAAACGGAGACTTAAGGAGACTTGACTTGGGGTGGTGAGCACACAATACAATATGCAGATGATGTATCATAGAATTGTACCCCGAAACCTGTATAATTTTATTAACCAGTGTCACTCCAATAAATTCAATAAAAAAGTAAAAGAAAAAAAACCCCAGAGCAGCAAGAATATAGTAGCAATCAGGGTGCCTTATCTTTGACCCTCAGGGATCCTTAGTGGTTATGCAGACTGAAAGTGTTCCTAGAGGCAGGAGAGGTAGATAATCAATCAATCAACCTGCTTCCCAGTGGGCATGTAGTCAGATAGAATCAAGAGGTTGTGGACAGAGGCCTGATGTCAGCCACCAGAGGGGAAAACCAGGTCCTTCCCCAACTTCCCATGTCTAAGGCAGTTCCTAAATCCAGTCTCCATTCATTCAACAGGAGGCCCCTACAATCCCGCTGCATGTACCGGCAATAAACCTTCTGCAGTTCATTACTAAAGAGGCTGAGTCATCATCAGAATGACCTCGCCCCGGTAAAGGAAATGCCCAGACTTTCCAAAATGGAAGCACATGAGGTCTGGGCTGACACCGGTACCCGGCAACCCTGAATGCCTCCGGGATATTCTGGTCAGAATGGAACTTACGTAGGGTGAATAATAAATGAAGCTGTGGCATAAATCTTTTTCACACCCCGTGACTATTTTTCTCATTCCTTTTTTTTTCAATATATTTT
>CM052546.1:31126805-31162929 GCA_028533065.1 Trachops cirrhosus | reverse complement strand
ACTCCATTGATGTGAGACCCATCTTTCATTCCATCACCATTGGTTCCCTGTGCATCTTTCTTCATTAAACTTACTGTAGCCTGCATTTTTTCAGCTAATTTGTGACCAAAATCAACCAATTCTGTGAGTATCTTGATAACCAGTGCTTTGAACTGTGCATCTGATAGGTTGGCTATCTCTTGGTCGCTTAAAAGGATGGGTTCTGGGGCTTTCAGTTCTTCTCCTGTTTGAGCCATCTTATGCTGGGTTTTTTTTTTTTTTTTTTTTTGGTCTTGTCGAGCTCCTGTAGTGAGGGGCGGGGCCTTAGGAGTTCACCAGGGCGGGGCACCCCAGTCACTGGGTTGTGACGCTGTATGTGGGGGTGGGGTCTGAGAAGGAACAATGGTGCTTGTTCCACTCACCGTAGGACCCCAGACCCCTCCGCCACTTTCTTCGAGCCAACTGGGCCCCTCTGGTGTCAATTTCCGTGTGGGTGGGCCTGTGCACCCGGCGGGACCTTCCTCCTCAGTCAGTGACCCAAAGCTCTATTTCCTGGTGCTGGGACCCTGAGTTGCACGCAGTGCCTTGCTTCACAATGTCCGCCTGGCTGGATCTGCTGGTCGCCACCCCCTGGCCAGGGCCCACCAGCCACCGCTGCTTGTGCGCTCAGGATCTGCTAGGTCTGCCGGTTGCCACTCCCTGGCCAGGTCTGCCGGTTGCCACTCCCTGGCCAGGGCCCACCAGCCACCTCCGCTTGTGCGCCCAGGGTCTGCCTGCTGCGGGCCTGCGCTCAGCTCTCCACTCCGTGTCCCTCGCCTGGCTGCCCGACTCTGCCCCTCCTACCTGTCTGGATGAAAGTGTCTATTTTTAAATCCTTGGGTGTCCGACTTCCATACACTTCAATTTTCTGTCAGTTCTGATTGTTATTTTGTTTCTATATTTTGTTGTCCCTATCTTGTTTGTGCGAGGAGGCACAGTGCGTCTACCTATGCCTCCATCTTGGCCAGAAGTCCTATTTTTCTCATTCCTTATACCTAGGATAAATACTCCTAGTACCTGGGAGAACTTTCATAGGGGCTCTGAGATCTATGAAGTAAGAGTCAAGTGGAAGGCCTTGAAGTTATGCTAATCCAGATGGAGAAGGTCAATCACAGGTGATGTACAACACAGTACTCCACTCCTGGATGACCGTCACCATGAAAAACTTGAACAGGCAACAGGTCAGTCCCTCTCACACTCTCATTCAACTTGCCCTTCCGACCTCTGCAAAAACCAGGACAGCTGAAGTCAGGCTGTGGCCGGACAGCTCACACAGATGAGCCTAGCCCTCTAGTTCAGAACGAGTAGGAAAGCTTGTCAAGTCTTTTTTAAACTGCTTGAAAGAATTGGAGAGCTAACATGGCGGTGAAAACCTAAGGGACCAAGTTCTTGGAAGGAAAGCGTAGAAGCAAGCCTGACAGTTGGCTTAGCTTTTTGCCTTGGAGCATTTACAGATGGGAGAGCTGTGGTTGGGAGCTTGAGGAGCCGAGAGAAGAGCTGAGGCCGAGGGACTGGATAAAGCAGAGTTTGGGGCAGTCTCATGGGTAGAGAGGAACAAAAATGGGAGCTCAGGGCACCCAACTAGGGGGTGCTTTCCACCGCGGCCCCTGCAGAGTTAGACTCTGAGAGGAAGAACCAACTTCAAACAGACCAGCCTTTTAAAACCAAACCCAGTTTTCCATCAGCTGATTCTCAGACTCAATTAAGATGACCTGTTCTTACACTAATTGAGTTCTAGAAGACAAGTAAATCATTTCTGGAGGAAGATAACATCATCCTGTACAAAGCAGTAACCGTATAATTCCTTCTTGCATTCCTTCCGAGATGATTCATCTCCTTCTTGAGTACGATCTAGCAAAGCCCTTTTAGTAAGAGTTTATTGGTAATAAGCTATCTTTTACTCATCTTAAAATGTTTTCAGTTGACTTAAAAAATGGGCACAAGATATGGACACCTCCCCGAAGAAGATGTACATATGCAAACAAGCATATGAAAAGCCGCTCCACATCATAAGCCATTACGGAACTTCAGGTTAAAGCCACGAGATACCACTCACTACACAACTATTAGCGCAGCCAACCCAAAGCACTGACGACACCAAATGCTGGCGAGTGTGTGGAGCAGGAGGAATGGCCTCGGTGGTGGGACAGCCACTGTGGAAGACACTCTGACAGTTTTTTTTATAAAAATAGACATGCTCTTACCATGTGACCCCAATAATCATGTTTTTGGTATTTACACTAATAAGTTAATAACTTATAGCCACACATACAAACCTGCACAAGAATGTTTGTCCCAGCTTTATTTATAATTGCCAAACACGGAAACAACCATCATGGCCTGCAGTAGGTGGTGAACCAATAAATTGTGATACATCCCCAATGGAATATAACTCAGGGCTAAAAAGACATGAGCTATCAAGCCGTAACAATAGAGGAATCTTACATGCATATTACTAGGTGAATATTATGAAGAAGCCAATCTGAAAAGACTACCTACACTATGAGTCCAATGATATGACATTTGGAAAAGGCAAAACTATAGAGGCAGTAAAAATATTAGTGGTTTCTGGGGGTTGGAAGGGAGGTGGGATGAAAGGGTAGAGCACATAGAATTTTTAAGGTGGTAAAACCATCCCGTATGATATTATTGTGCTGAATACATTGCAAAACCCATAGAAGGTACAACAGCAAGAGTGAACCCTAATGTGACAATGACTTAGTGGGTGACAATGACATGTCAGGGTAGGGTCTCGAACTATAACACACGTACCCAGGTGTTGATGGCGGGGGAGACTGTGCTCGTGAGAGATCAGAGGTATCTGAAAACTGTGGACTTTCTGCTCAGTTTTGCTGTGAACCCAAAACTGCTCTTAAAAAAAAAAAGTCTATTCTTTAAAAAATATTTCCAGGTCATCTGGATTCTTGAAAGAAGTGTTCACTGTTCACAGAATTCTAGGTTAACCAGCTTTCCCTAGAGCATTTTTTAAATAGCATTCTGCTGTCACTCGTCTTCCGCATCTTGCCGTTGAGACCCCTGCTCCCGGTCTTGTTGGATGTCCTTTGTTGGCCATCTAGCTCTTCCTCCCGGCTGCTCGTAGATCTCTGTACTCTGTGGCCCACAGAGGGGTGAAGCTGCAGGCCGCAGGGCCGGGCACACGCCGCGTGGCGTGGGGTCCGCCCGCCCCGCCTGTGAGCTCCTGCAGAGGCCGCTCATGCGAATGTCCGCGCTGCACCAAGTCGGAAAAGCCCTGGCTCTCCGGGGTCGGTTTTCCACACGTGTGCCAGCGCTTCATTTTCAGACGTCCTGCCTGCATTTCCTGCCTTTCCTGCCTTCGGTGTGTTCCTGAAACAGAGGGGGAGAAGCAGAAACGTGGCCTGTCTGCCCCTCGTGGAGGCGGACCCCTGTGTCATCCCAGGCGCCAGAGTGAAGGGTTTCCTTTTGGCATCTGGCACGGATGGAACTGTATTCTCCCGAAATTCGCCCTCGGTACCTCAGAAGGGGACCCTATTGGCAATAGGACTTTTAAAGAGGCAAGTTGTCCTGTGGCCCTGAGGACAGGTCCTAATCTCATCTAACTGGTGTCCGTGATAAGAAGGGGCGATTAATCCATATAGAGAGATTCCAGGGTCACACACGCGCAGAGGGCAGACCATGTGAGGATGCCACAAGGCAGCCATCTGCAAGCCAAGGAGACAGGCGGCAGAGGAAGCCAGCCCTGCAGACACCTTGATTGTGGAGACTCCACCTCCAGAACTGTGGGAAGGTTCATTTCTGTTGTTAAAGTCCCCAAGTTGGAGGGTTTTTGTCTTGGCTGTCATGGCAGATTAGCAAGTGAATGCAGCTCGAACTGAACTTTAACCCTTCCATCACCGGCTAGTTGGTCAGTGGAGCAGGACTGGGCTGGGCTGGAAATTTGCTCTTGAAGGCCCTGCAGGAAGTGTTGGGGTTCTGCCACAGTGGGAGGGGTGGGGTCTTCCCCGAGTGCGAGTGCCCAAGGCCAAAGGCTCCCTCTTGGTGTTTGCTCAGATCTCAGAGGGGCCTGGGCCATTTCCTCCTGGCGCGTGTTTGCCAGTGGCTGGGCCGATCTCATCTAGGAGCAAGTCTTGCATTGTACTGAGAGGAAGGAAGGGAGTGGGGCCATTTCCAGGCTCTGTGCGTTGATTTCTCTGCTCAGAGGTAGCTGGTCACATGGAGCATTTTTGGCTTCTGTGCGTGACTCTGGGCAAAACTGTTGGGAGGAAGATTGCCTAACAAGCACCTGTGGAGGTTGCCCGAGTCCCCATGGTGTGCCAATTGGTTGCTGGTTTATTAGGACTGACATTTCATCCAAAGACATGAGAATGGTCCAATGTAGTGGGAACCAGCTGTCAGTATAGTGGCCACGGCCCTGGGCATTTCACGTGGAGGCGTCAGTTACAAAGTTGGCTCTCACTGGCTTGTTTCAGAAAGGCTCAGGGTCTGTTCTCATGGACAGCAAGCTTTCTTGGCTCCTGGTAGCCACCACAGCACTGGCTACAGAGCTGAGTAAAGTATGGGGACAGTGACCATGGGGGAAATGAATGAGTTTCCTGTCTCTGTAGGTTAAGTTATATGAACTTAGATTAACTTCCTCTTCTTTAAAAAATTTTTTTTCTATTTTTTAATTACAGTTGACACACAATATTATATTAGTTTCAAGGGTCACCTCCTCTCCTTACTCACTAAGTCAGGTGGACAGTGTGGAAGAAAATGGACCTCACGATCTGGTGAATTCTATAGACAAGTACCCTCTACGTTCACCCACCCTTGCCCTCCCTCGTTTCTTCTCCTGTAGACACTTACGTGCCACTTACTGTGCTGGGGACCCCACAGTCAGCTGGCCTGGGTGTATGGTCAGCCATTTTACCTACTTCACTGATTTCCTAAGGCCAAGAGAATAAGTCTCCTTCAGAAATTACAGGAGGTTTGGAATGAGACGTAGCAGGGTCCGAATCCCATTGTAGTAACTATGTGACCTCGGCCAGTAATTTAAATTCTCTGAGCCTTTGAGTCCATATCATAGAAAAGAAATGTTATCTCCCATTGTCTGGTGACGAGAATTAATTGAGAAACTGACATGAAGTGTCTGGGAAAATCCTACCCCAGAGCAGGTGGTCAGTAAGTGGCAGGCTGCTCCTCTTCCTCGGCAAAGCCTTGGACACTGTGGACACTGGTTGAAGGTCTGTGGTGTTAGGTATCAGTGCTACTCTTCAGGGGTCCTGACTGTCTTCTCTTCCTGGGCTCATGGGAGTGTCGTCGCTCTAACTAACGCAATGAGAGTGGAAATATTTAAGGACGGATGTGTGATTTTCTGTGACTCTTGTTCTCTGCCAAGGGAATTGTAAAAGTACCAGCAGGGCTGCCCGGGCCACACCCACAGTCGACTCTGTGCGATTAGGAACGCACCGTGTTGCGTCCCACCCCTGGGATCCAGGGACGATCGACTGGGTCGCTGCAGCGCTGTGGGACTACTCAGGCTGATTCCCGTGCAGAGATGGGTAAGTTGTATCTGCAAACGCCGCCAGACAAAAACAAGAGCTCCAGTAGGGAAACATTCAAAGTAACGCAGGGCACTCAGAAAGGAGCAGCCAGTACTGCTGGGCCAGGCAGGGAAAGGAGGAAGGAGGATGCACTTGAGCTGGACTGTGAGAGCGGAGGGAGGGAAGCAAACGAAAACATCTCGGGGACAGCTCCACGTTCCCTGTCTGGGGAAGGTGGGTGTGCCGGGTCAGTGTGCGCCGAGGCGTGCACAAGGCACACGGATGTGCAGATCCACGCGGTGTTTCGGGAGGACTGACACCTAGCACTCCCTGCGGAACATCTCTGTGACTAGTATTTCCCCCATAGAACACTTCTCCACGGGGCATACTGAATTCGTGTCTTCTGACACAAGCCTGTCTACCAGCATTTACATAGCAAAATATTGTAGTCATGACCTCCAAACCTGATGCATTATTTTTATCAAAGTGATGGGAGGGAGCTCAACAGAGATAGTTTTTAAGTTCACTCTGAATGTAATCGATAATGCAGCAAAGTTCACAGAAGTTCATTGGAAAGGCTCTGGAGGGCCGCTAAGGGGACATGCAGTGTGTTAGGAGACAAAACAGTCCTGCTACTGATCCGGTGATCAGAGAGCACCGCCTTAAGTATTTTACACCCTCATTTTACCACAGTTTGCTAAATAAGTATATAAAAGCCAGAAAGTATTTCACAACCTAACACATTAGCTTATCGTTTATACGCAGGCATTTTACTGTGTTTTATGTTTTGGAAAATTGGTTGAGGATTTTCAATTGAGATGCAATGCACTAGAAACCTTCCCATTTAAAATAATGGAACTGAGGCACCTGCAAACAGTGTTAAGTGAAAGATGCCATTATTTCTGGCAGGGCTTAGAGGGGGCTGAGGTGTGGCCTGTGAAGGAGCCTGGACCTGAGGTAGCACTGAGCCAGAGGTTCTCCTGCCCATGGGGACAGGAGTGACATGGGGACATGAGTGTATTTTTTATCAGCAGCCCTGACTTATACACATGGGGAGAGCCTGAAGCAGGAAGCTGGTGATGGCTGAGTCTGGGCAGGAGGCAGTGGGGTTGGACAGGGAATCGGAGAGACACTCAGAGGCTGAATGCTGGATGGGAGGAAGGCACGGAGGGTAGAAGTCAGGGAGTTGGTCAGAAAGGTGGTGACAGGGAGGAAGTGAGGGTCGGAGGAGCCACCCTGGGGGACCTCAGAGGAAGAGGAGAAGGAAGGAGGAGGAGGAACCGGGGCAGGTTTCAGGGAATAAGGATGAGGGGCAGAGTGACTTTGGCTTTGCGTGCATTAAGTCAAGGTGTTCTCTGCTGAGGTCCCTCAGAAACCAGCCTACTGGCCCACACTGGCAACACTGCCCCCTACCGGAAAGAACAGTCATCACTGAGATAGACGGAACACGGATGCTCTGTCATTGGGACGAGCTTTGGGGAGGAAAAGCAAGACTCATGAAGTGTTCCTGTCACTTGGAGGCTGCCAAATCCCTCTCCCTGGATGGTCCCCAAAGCAGTCGCGCCTAGGTGAGGGGCATAAACCCTGCTCCCTCTGGCCAGCGACCATCCAGATGGCTTTGCTTCTACAGGGAAGATCGAACCAGCTGGAGAATCGTAGTTCCTGCCTTCAAAATCCTTGACACATCTAAGAACTTCCATTCTGGTTGTTGCATACGGCCCTGATTGCTTTTAGCTTCTCTGAGACCTGCCAGGTTGGTAAGAGTTCATCAGTGAGATTTCAGATAGGGTATTCCCGTCTTGAATCCACATGAACTATATTGGGCCCTGACAAAGAAGAGGGAAGATGACCTTTTTTGAGAGAGAATGTCAGTCTACAAGGGCAGGGAATTTGGTCTGTCGTATTCACTGACAGATCCAAGTCCTTAAAATAGTTCTGGCAAGTAAGGGGCTCAATGAGTATTGGCTGATTTGAATTAGATTGACATTCGCTCCTGGCACGAGTCGAGTTTCCTGTTTCCTGTCAGCTTCTAGAGTAGTTGATGTGGGCTGTGCTGACCCGTCTTCCTCTTCATTGACTCAGCTCCAGCTCCAGCTCCAGCGGGGCTTGGTGGGAGCACTGGTGGGGGGCCGGGGCCAAGGGGGAGCCTGAGTTCGTGCACGAAGGGAAACACCTGCGTACACTGAAGGACTTGCATGCTCCCGCCTGGGGTTCCACGTGGAGTGCTCTGGCCCCTCTCCTGTGCCCACAAACAGTAGGAGAGGCTGCTCCACGCGAGCAGTCAAGCACGTCCCAGGCAATCCACGCAGACGACGCCCAGGGCAATGGCTCTGTCCAGGAGGACTTTCCGCACAGGCCCACACGATGTCCCAGCACACAGAGCAGGGCCCGTGGTCGATAATGGAGTGAAGAAATCACTGGCATAGCGAACTATTTGTTACTCAGTCTCTCCTCCCAGTCTCAGCTTTAAAATCTTGAGTATATTGTAAAGAATGTATTTTTTGGATCCCTGAGAAATTTTCGCAAGCCGAAGGACCTCCAATTATTGTGCAGAGAGTCGTAAGTGGGCAGACAGAGTGTCATCTCTCGATTGCCCGATTTCTCTCTGCCTCCCAGAATACCGGTTGGAGGGGACCTTGAGAACCCAGCCTTCCCGACATAACTGGCTGCCAGCACCTCTCTGCCTCTTTTGTCAGGCGCAGTGTCAGGTGAGGTGCAGAACAGCTCCCCCAGGCCACTGGGCTCTGGGCCCCACAAAGAGGGTTTCTGGATCCTTCCCTGAACCAGAAGTAGGATCGGCCTGCCGAATTCTTCTCATAGACTGAGATGAGACCTAGTTTCAGATTCATACACTGTCCTATTCATCTAGGACCACTGTCCTACTGTCCTCCTCACAAGGGGCGCCTTGAAACTCATTTTAATTTCTATGGCGAGTCCTACAAAGTCTATGCATTCATTCCTTCACCCATTCATTCATTCATTCATCACCTACCACTTAACCTGCATTATCCTAGGTTCTGGGTAAATTGTGGAGAGGAGACCATCCCCAGCCCCCGCCGGTGTCCCTGCTGCCCACACCCCCGCTAAGTCCTGCTGCACTATGTCCACACGCCCAGCAACCCCGCGACTTCTGCTGCCAGTGCGACGGGAGCACTCGGCCGGCCACCTGCAGCCCCCTCCACACTCAGCCTGTTCTCACACACAGTGCTCACTTCGGGAGAAAGAAAAAAGCCAGCAGCAGCAGAACGGAAACAGAGTGGTCTCTTTTTGTTTTATTGGGACACAGCATGACATGAAATAAATAGTAAGTTTCCAAATCCTTAACCATTCCATAAATAATATTAAGTTAACAGACATGTTTACAGAATGTTGCATTAAATAAGATAAAAGTATACATCTATTTTGCCTGGAGCAGACTGGAGGAAAATAATTCCAGGAGTCCTATATCTGAAATATATCTCGAATATTGTATTTTTATGCTTTCTGCCTAGATGAGGTAGTGAAGTAGCAGTATGCCTGAAATGACTGATACTTTGCCCGGGAAGTTTAATTACCTTGAACACGAAGGCCCTACCCTTGGTCGACCCTCACTTTCATGGTAAGAAAACATCCTTCTCCTCCTCAAAAACCCTCCACTACAAGAAGCCAGTTTAGTCTTCACTTTCCATTGGCCACTCGGTGTTCATCACACCAAGAAACCTTTGCAGGTATTCCAGGAATTTTTTGACTCTCCATCGTTCTCCTTCACACTTAATTTTCTGTGAAAAAGAGCAGAGAAGAGGTATTGTAGGAACCTGTCAGTTCCTGTAAAACGAGGCACAGCCAGACACACACACTGAAATCCCCGAGAAGCGTCGGCACTCACCCGTTGGCCGTCTATATACTCTTTTATGGAAGACAGGTTTTGGAAGAGTTTTTCCACGGCGTCCCCTTGTGCGGTCTGATTCTTCAGTGTCTCTACCCCCTGAAAGACTTCTTCAATGCACAGCTGGTGCTGAATGAGGAAGGTTTAAAAAACATAAGTAATCCAATCAAGGTAGGAAAACTTTGTCCCAAACAGCTGGATTTTGTTTTGTGGTGTTTACGTGAGTTCCTGTCTACAGAGTCGTTTACCTGTTCCCCTCCTAGGCGGCACCAACTCGCACCGCGATGGAATTTCTAAAACTAGGCATGGTTTATATCCTTCCTGAGGAGTTTTGCAAATGATATAAAAATTAAGTACTGAACCAAAAAAATGAAATGTTTAGGAAGTGTAATGTGACTACATTACTGACTGACCTCACATCAGAGTTCATTTCGATAGTTCTGCCTGGTCGTCTTATTCTATGTAGACTAATGAAGTCACCTATTTTACATTTCGGTGTGACCATGACACGCTGCAAATGCACGCCATTCCATCATATGTCGTGGTCATTTTTAAAATGTGGAAGTGAATGTTAGCACAGAGCACTCATCGTATATTTCAATGTGTACTGAGTATGATTCTAAAAACACTACCCTGAGCTGCTAACACTTTCAAAAAGGCATTAAAGTGAGGAAAGCTGCCAGTGGTCAGAGCCAAAGGGGAACCAAGGGGCACCTCTCATCTGACAACCTCCCCAAAGGTCCTGAGCTGCTTGTCGAATGGATTCTACTTGTGGTAAAGTCACTCCTAATATTTACAAGTACAAAGATTCATACCCCACACGTAAAAACAGAATACAGGACATAAAAACAGTTTCTGATGATAACTACTGCTTCACAGCCTAAAACATGCAATTTGCTTGTTCTCGTAATCAGACTTCAACTTACGTCTTTATGTCCAGGAGTAGGGATCATCAGGTTCTGAAAAGGAAAGGAGATACAGTCACCCTCAAAGCACTTGAGCATTCACGACCGAATAAAACGACTGAAAAATGGTTATCAATCGTCTATCACACACACTTGTAATTTCATTATTCATAACAGATCTTTAAGCATTAGCCACACCAGTGATCTCCGGTGCCTTTTGCAGACTACAGCACTCAGGAAGAAGCATTACCCCGTCGCCTATCAGCAGAGCCTGGTGAGCGGAGAGCAGCGCCATGGTCTCTGCCACCAGCCTTTGCATGGGACTCAGAACGGCAGCAGCACACGTAGAGGCAGCTCCAAAAGCTAGGAGACTCAAGGGCAGAAGCATTCTCATGGCTCTGAAATGTTCAGCGCTCGCCGTGGGCAAAGAAAGTGCATTGTTTAGATGGTATCCCCAACCAATTTATTCGCTCTGTCTTTGAGGAAATGAATAATTTCCATCCATCAGATAGAGACTGTCTAATAATGGCATATATGAAACCAAATGTTTCCAATGCCTTCTATCTTTAAAAATTTCATTTTCATCTTTTAATAATAAAAATCCCTGTTTTTCCCCCTTCAAAAACATTTTCTAGTACAAAAGAAAACCTCTGGGTTGATATGTCATTGCTCCACATTTGCATTTCTTAAAATCAGAAGATTGAATTTCCTCTTAAAATATACTCATAAAAAGAGAGAAGTATGATGTAAACCACTAAATAGAATTTTATGCTAAAATACACAAATATTGAGAACTTTTTTTTCAGGTTTATTAAATTCGATCACAGTGGTTGCTAGCCTGATTTTTTTCTTTCTTTTCTTTTAAATATTTTATTTATTTATTTTTAGAGAGAAGGGAAAGGAGGGAGGAAGAGAGGGAGAGAAACATCAATGTGCACATACCCCCTACTGAAGACCTGGCCTGCAACCCAGGCATGTGCCCTGACTGGGAATCATACCAGCAACCCTTTGCTTTACAGACCCTCACTCAATCCAATGAGCTACACCAGCCAGGGCTAGATTGATTTTCTTTAAAAGTTGCTGAAAATATTGGTGGGAAGATGGTGATTAGAACAGAGACCATCAAACCAGAACAGGGTCAAGTTGGGTACACTGGGGTCTTGATTAGGAACCTTTGTGTTGCCAGTAACCAAACACCAAACTCAAATTGGTTGGTCAAACAGGGACTTTATTAGCTCGTGCAACCAAACAGTTACATGACTCCATTCTCGGGCAGCTCTCCTATGGTGGTCCTAGATGCCGAAACTCCCAGACCTGTGTGTATCCTATTCATGAGCAGCAAGAGAAAGCGAACTGTGCTGTTCTGATTGGTCCATCAAAAGTCCCCAGATTCAGCCTCCTTGCAACAAGGGATCACATGCTCACCCTTGAACAGTGGTCAGGGTTATAGGTTATTACTGGTTGGTTTTCCCTGGAGCAGGAGGTTGGCTTCATCCCACCCAAATGGCATACCTAAGAAATGTGGGGTCCTATGTGGCAGTAAGAGGGATGTGGATGCTGGACAGGTGACCAGGAAGGATCCCTCACAGCCACATACCATACTGACATGGCCTCTCCTTCCTGTCTGACAAGGGTGGGGTGTCCATTCACACCCTGGGCAGGCCAGACACAATCGGGAAGCAGCTTTTGTGTTCCTTAGGCTCAGACCTGTAATCCCGGAAGGGAGCCAATTAGGGCCCTTTAAACCACACGCTTCCTTTGTCTGTAAGGGCACTGTAAAGCATTTGCTTTTAATGGAAGCTCTCAGTGAGCATCCCAGAGCGGTTCTGGGTGTGTGGCTTGGAAGACTGACTGTAGGACTATCTCGAGCATCTGGGACAGATGGTACCAAACACAGATAGCGATGTAGAACCCTTTTCCAAAGCTGGCCCAAGTTTCATAGGGGAGACAGAGGCAGCTGGCAGCTAGACATACCTTCTGCATGCCTGTGAGCAGAACTCTGCACAGGGAAGACAAAGTGGTGTGGGACTTCGGTGGCAGCCTCCTGCATCATGATGTCCTGTTTGTGCGGAAGTGTGGGATTCCTGGTTAGACACCTCTGGTTTGAACACCTGAAAGGCCTTTTCCTTGAGACTGCAGGGGAGATTCTGGCTCACTTCAGGAGTCAGGTGGGAATCACAGGAGGCGTGGATGGAGGTGTTCTTAAAATGTGCCACCAGAACCAAAGCTGGGTTCTGGCAGGAACCTCCTTTCCCTGGAGGATTTCCTAGGAGAGCGTTCGCTCTGGTTCTTCTCAGACTCCTCTGGGCAACTCTGAGGAAGTGCAGACTTCAGTCAAGGTTTCAGAGGAACTGCCAAGTGACTTGTTATTGTAATACCTTAAATACACCAAGTTCTGAGTTTTTAACTTCCATTACAGGGCTGCGCGGGCAAGCTGGGTGGTGGAGGATTGAGGTACCACTGTACTAGCCTTCACTGAGCAGGAGAAAACTCGCCAGCCACTCACTACTGTTAGGAGAATCATACTCACTGACCAGGAAAATGAGCGAGAGGAGCAAGGTGTAGCTCCACCCAGGTAGCGGGGCGAGGGAGGCTGCAGTGCCTATGGCCTGTCTACGGGTGGCAGGTGCTACTCAGGTCCTGCTGATTGTTGCCCTGTGACACCCTTGGCCTTACGTGGCCAGGTCATCCGTTTTTCAAAGAAGCCAGAAATCGTGATTATTACACAGAATCTCTTGCTTTTTAAATTTTGGCAATGCATATTTTTAAAAACCACACATGGTGCCATTTGGCAGCCTCTGGTTTACAATACAGCTGTGGACTCCTATTAGAGGAGTAGTAATTTTTAAAAACCTATTCAAAATATTTGTTAATGTTTTCAGTTGTGGTAAAATGCATATGAGAAAACTTAACATCTTCACCATCTTATTTGTACAGGTTAGTGGTGTTAAGTGCACTCACAGTGTAGTGTGCCCCATCTTCAGAATTCTCTTCCTCTTGCAAAACTGAAACTCTCCACCCCTTACACTAGAACTTCCTAGTGCCCCCTCACCCCGTCATGGGCAACCGGGCGTCTACTCTCTGTCTTCATGAATTTGACTATTCTAGGTAACTCGTGTAAGTGGAATCATACAGTATTTATCTATGTGTGACTGGTTTATTTCCTTAGCATAATGTTTTCAAGGTTCATCCATGTCATAGCATGTGGCAGAATTTCTTTCATTTTTAAGGTAGAGGAATAAACCATTGTATGAATATACCACATTTTGTTTATCTAGTCATCCTCAACAGCTGTTTGCGTTTCTTCCACACTTTGGCTCTTATGAATAACGCTGCTATGAAGATGGGTGTACACAATTGCATTTCTTACAATGTCGTATTGGTCATTAACTTTCCTTCTCTGAGTCTGATCTCCCCAGCCTGACTGCAGACTCTCTGAGCAGTGACCATAAAATAATGTATTTGAAAGAACTGTATTAATGTAAAGCTCCCAATGAAAGTTAATGGTTTTTTAATCTCCTGTGCAGAAGAGTCCCAAGTAATTTAGGTAGATATTCCACTCTCAAGAAGGTGGAGCATCGCCCATCTTGAGTGAGAGATGCTCAGTAACTTTATTTAAAAGAGTACAGTATGGAAAGAGGATTGTCAAAGGAGTAACTCTGCCATGGAGAGATCTGTCAAACCCCGGCCAGGTGACCCAGGTCGACGCCAAAAGTGCTAAGTCATATTAGTCCACGTACCCTTGATATGATGTGATAAGAACGGCATTTTATCTCTGTGGTCTTTCTCCCCCAAACCCATACGCTCTGTTGAACCATGAGGAAAACATTGTCCATGCCCAAAGCAAAGGACAAAATACCTGACCCGTACTTCTTAAAATTGTCAAGGTTGTCAAAAAACAGCAAGTCTGAGGAACTGTCACCAGCCAGAGGAGCCTAAGGAGACAGGATGCCTACATGTGATGTGATATCCTGGGTAAGATCCAGGAACAGAAAAAGGTCACTAGGTAAAACTAAGCCCCCCAAAGAAACTGTGGAGTCTAGTAATGCCCCATTGTGGGTTCCTCAGAAGGGACAAGTGAGTCCTACTAATGTGAACAACAGAGAAAACTCGGGGCAGGGCGCGCAGGAATTCTCTATAATATTTTTTGCAACTTTAACGCAAATGTAAAATTATTTAAACTAAAAGCTTAATTAAAAGCATTGCACATTGAACAAAATTAGTAATTGTTTTACTGTGATTATTATGAGACTTTGTACCTTATGATGCCGTAGACCGGGGGCCTTTTGACTTAGCCTCTAGTCTGTGAGCTCCTCGAGAATAAGGATTTAATTGCATTGACCTCTTCATTCTCAAAGACCAGCCTATTGTAGGCACTCAGTTGATGTTTGCTGAATAAATAACTGAATGAATAAGCAGGCACTTGGTTGTATTGGTTGAACAAATTCATATGCATACTGTGGAAACTCAAGGAGTGTGAAGGAACAGAGACAACTTTGACAGGGCTCCTAAAAAAAAAAAAAAGAGCAAAACTTTAAGGCTCAGCTAGAGACCAGGCCAATGTGAACTGCCATGATATTTTTAAAAATCCACATTATTTTAGGTGAACAGATAGAAATTAGCAACCACTGTTCAGAATTAAGAATTATTAGTAATTATATCATTTAGAAAAAGAACTTCAAATAGTGTGGAACAGGTGCATCCAGTGGGTAACATCCATCCTTTTGCCCTAAAACCTTTGTCTCTACTCGTGGCTTCCAAATTGGGAACCTATTTTTAAAAACTGATAACTGTGGTTTTTACTAACTGTGTAGTCATTTAAGGTCAAATGACTTTTCTATGAACTGATTCTAATCAATCACCTAGGCATGATGCCACAAAACTTTTTTGGTGACTAAATGTAAAATGATAGTATCTCTTTCCTTTTTTGACCTTATTCTAACCTCCATCCTTTTGATCCTCAAGCATATGTTTAAAATAATTTTTTATTGAATAAACATTATAGGAAAATAAACGCAAAACTTCTTCCCCTTGGCCCAGGAGCTATCAGGCTTTTTTGATGAATTCTTCCCATCTTTACTAACACAGACAGCTTTACGGGGCTGTAATCAATGAGTACATGCAGTTTGTGTTTATCTTTCTTTGTTTGCTAGTATTTCTTCATGTATCCACTTGTGATTTTAAAGGTTACCTGCTATTGGATGAAATTGATGGACCACAATTTACTTCACCATTTGCGTTGTTTCTGGTATTCCACAATTGTATCATTTCTAAAAATATTTCCTTATTCTAAGGAACTTGTGTGATCATTTTTAGCTTTTGTTACATTTTACCAGATTACCCCTCTGAAAATATTCTTCACACAAAATAGAAATCTCTTATATTTTCACAGCGTTTTGCAATTTAGAAAGCAATTTCAAAAAAATAAAAACAACTTTGTTTATTCCTGACATCAGCCTGTGGGCAGACTTCTTCAGCAATAGGGTTTAATGGTTTTGCTAATGGAATCAGCGAAATGAACCCTGAAGGAAGGTGTGAAGTCAGACGTGGTGGTAATCAAAGACACCGACAAATATGTTGGTGAAGCTAAATAAACAATGCTGGTTAAAAGTAATTTATTTAGGGGATTTCAAGACAATGAGGAACAAAGATACAAAGCAACGATAATGTAGGAGCTGGAAGGAGTGATCGGAGTGGGTGCATTTTACTGCGCTTGGACCATTGGGAGGTTACTGAAGATACTAACTTTACACTTCAAAATAGGCATGTAAAAAATTTAAAAGCAATCACTAAAATAACAGAAATCGAATGTGTAAGTCCGTAGAATAAAACATGGGAATAAAGGAAGCCCAATTGATCCAGAAACCAGGAAAGGAGAAAAAGAAGCAAAGAAAAAGCACCAAAAAAAAAAAAATAGGAGAAATACATCCAAATTTATCAGGAATCACAGTAATTGAAAACAGATTACACTCACCTATGAAAAGGAAGATACTATAAAATTGTATTAAAATCATCTCATCTATTTTCAAGAGATACACTTCATGAAAAATGACATTAAAAGGTTGAAAATTGAGGGATGAAAAGATAGGCTGGACATACTAATCAAAATAAAGCTGATGTACCAATACCAATACCAGAAAAAGAATGTATGTGAGAAAGTATTACGAGGATAAAGAGATTCACTAATAGGTACACGATAATATCTCACGGTACTCTTATTTTCCATTTCACTGAGTATGATATAAGTGAAACCAAACATTTTTCAGTAGTACTTTACTGAGAACTGGGAACTTGACTGATCTGCCTTTGTAGAGCTTTTTATTTTAGGGATTAATCATTTTTATTGCAAATCTTTTCCACCTTCCTCCTGGAGTTATTTTTGTTTTAGAGTTTCCTATTCTTACAAAGTTGAAAAGTTTTGTAAGGGAATTTACCTCGTCATGTCCATTTATTTCCTTCAACTCATAATTTTTTCTGAAGTATTTTAAATGACAGAAAGCATGACACTACCATTTACACATCCATATGCACCCCCAAGATGATCATTTTCTTACATAGCAAAATATCACATCTAATATAATGAAATTAACAATAATTCTTTTAGGATTTAATTTCCAGTCTCTATTCAGAAAGTTTCCCCATGGATCCCCCCAAATTCTCTTCACATCTCTAAGCCCAAACCAGGATCAGATCCAGGACCCTGTGCTGCATGTGGGTGACATGTAACTCAAATCTCTTTTAATTTGCAACAGTCCTTAAAAAAAAAAAAAAAAGAAAGAAAGCCTTTCCAAATCTCCTTGTTTTAATGACAAGGAGAACATGGGCTAGTGTCTTGCAGCACATCCCACCTTCCAGATTTGCCCTTTCCACCCTTATGGTGTTATTAGCTTAATCCTTACTTCCTGTGAGCTAGAAGTTAAAGGTGTGGTTCAAATTTACCCTTAAAAAAAATGAGTAAGAGTTGGGTACTTCATGTTAAGTTCACAGGAGACATAACATCTGGTTGTCCCGGTCATTGCTAATTTTTCATATTACTTTGGTTCATAAAATTCTCCTTTAAAAGTGAGGGTAAGCCCTGGCCAGGGATACCAAAAGGTTGCAAGTTTGATCCATCTGGTTGGGGCGCCTACAGGAGGCAAACAATCAATGTCTGTCTCTGTCTCTCCCAGCATCCCTTCCTTTCCCTGTAAAATCAATGAACATCTCCTGGGTATGATTTTTTTAAAAAAGTGAGAGTAATTACATTTCTGGGTTTTTCTTTTATTGCTTTCAGAAATATCTAAATCTTCATCAACCTGGAACTTAGAGTGGTAAGTAAAATAAAATACAGTTTGCTTTTTTCTTCTTTCTGACATTCAAGTAAGTATCCAAGTATTTATTTAAATAGCAGTGGTGGGGAAAAACTTATCTTGGTGGTTATGAATCTGTTTACATTTGTCAAAACTCATGGAATTGTACACTGGAAAGGATGGATTTTACTGTATATAAATTAAACTTCAGTCCCTGGCTGGTGTGGCTCAGTGGATTGAGTGAGGCCCATGAACCAGAAGGTTGCCAGTTTGATTCCCAGTCAGGGCACATGCCTGGTTTGTGGGCCAGGTCCCCAGTAGGGGGTGTGCAAGAGGCACCACAAACTGATGTTTCTCTCCCTCTCTTTCTCCCTCCCTTCTCTGCTCTCTAAAATAAATAAATAAAATCCTTTAAAAAATTATGCTTCAGTAAACCTGACTTTGAAAAAAATGAGCTTTCATTGTTAATACCAGGCAAGGGCATAAATCATAGTTTTCTCACTGTTTACATGGTTGGAACCCTACTATGAGAATCTCCTTTCAGACAGCCACAGAAAATAAATATGAAAATAATGAACTCACTAGTAAAGTCAATTTTGAATTGTCTTATATAGAAACTTTGTGAAAGCCTCAATGAAAAATGGTGTGAGAGAAGTACAGCCAAATAGAGATGCTAAACATTCATTACTTTAGTTTCTCCTAGTAATTTTCTGGTGTTGTGTAAAAAAGAAAATGTTAAAAAGTAAAAAAAAAATAATAAAAAACGGCCTTTAATCTAGTGTCATCATTTTATTGCATCTGCTTAGTCACATAGGGCATTACTGCACAATTTTTACCTGTTTTTCCCCATTGGTAATTTAAAATATGTACTGTGATAACTGGTACTTTCTTATTTTCTTACTTGGTACATCAAGACACCATTCACTGGCCTTCCCCACTTGGATGCTTTGATGTGAAATTTTTGTTTATGTAGTTAAGTTCTATAAAAGATTGTCTTGGGAGTATGTGATTGGAGAGTGTTTCCTGCATATTTCTCAGTAGTCCAAAGTTTTTGTTTTTAATTTTAGTATCTTCCACTACTGTCTCCGTAATTTTGCTATACATCCTCGCATGTGATATCCATCCATTTAGTTTCCAAAAAGCAACATTCTCATTTTTGAGAAAGGTCATTTCTCTTTCCCTTATTGTACTTTAATTTCTTTTGACATACAAAATGTTGTACATAATGTATACAATACAATGACTTTGGAGATAAGTCTACTCTGGTCAATGCTATTAGCACATCCATCACCTCCAAAAGTTTCCTCCCACTTTATTTTTTTAAAGAACAATTAACAAGATCAACCCTCTTAGCAAAATTTTCAGTATACAATATAGTATTGTTAACTGTAAGCACTATGGTATACAGTAGGTATTTTATTATATTTCTGGCACAACCAAAATTTTCTTTTTTGAAAGGTGTCTGTTCCTATGTTGTCAATACTTATAGGAGTGGATTTCATTCTCATTAATATTAGCATTATATTTTACAATTTCATAACAGCATTTAATTTTTGGTCTTAGACATCTCTCTACACTCTTAAAAATTACTGAGGACCCCGAAGAACTTTAAATTATTTTTATTAAAATATAGTTGGCATACAATATATATTAGTTTCAAGCACAAAACAGTGATTTCTATACCTTGATAAAATCACCACACTAAGTCTAGCAACCCTTTGTCACCATGCAACCTTCAAGTATTACTATATTCCGTGTTGCACAGTACATCTCCAAAGAGGCTTTCTGTGATTCGTAACTATCAATATTTACTCAATTATAAATTAAAATTGAGATTCTTTTTACGGCACAAGAACACAAGCACACATTCCATTAGTCATCATTGCGATGGCGTCACCATACGTCATGCGATCACTGGAAAACACTCCAGAAGGGAGCAAATGAGAATAGAGAAGGCAAATAACGCCTGAGTATTTTTAGAAAATTTTTGATAAGCGCACACCGCACTCCCCTCCGTTCCTGGTTCACACTTCGAGAACTGTTGTCTATCACAAGTTTTCGTCTACTCTCAGAGTTGGTGCCTCTCGGTGTACTCCTGACCCCCAGTAAGGAGACGGAATCCGCCGCCACTCCTAAAACACAGGACCCAACCCTCTAGATCGCCACTGCTCCGGAAGTCAGAGCTGCGCGCGCATCGCGGGCTGCCGACTTTCCGGCGTGCCCCAGGACTGCGGCGTAAATCGGCGCAAGCTGTAGCGAATCACGTGACGCGCGAGGCACCAGAGGCGGGAATCTGTGAGTGGGCACGTAGGTGGGGTACCTCGGCCTGTGTTTTGTGTCTTCCGTGAACCTCTCCTGGGCGACCCTCACCCGCTGTCCCCCAGTCTGGAAGCAAGGTGGCGTTGGAGGAAGGTTCCACCGAGAGCCTTCGCTCCCACCCGGACCCTCTCGACCTGCGCTCGCCCCGCTTCCCCGCACCACCAAACCTTGCTGGGCCCTTGGTATTGAGATAACATTTACAAACATGTCCCGGATCGAAAAGATGAGCATTCTGGGCGTGCGGAGTTTTGGAATAGAGGACAAAGATAAGCAAATTATCACTTTCTTCAGTCCCCTCACAATTTTGGTTGGACCCAATGGGGCGGGGAAGACGGTAAGTCCCGAGTTAGCCACCTTCCGTTTACGGGTCGCTGCATCTTACGAATCTGGAGAATAAAAATACCTGAAGAGTTAAGAACACGGATGAGGACGGGAGGCGCCCCTACTCCTCTGTTCTTGGGGCCCCTGGAAGTGCTGCCCTCTGGGTGACTCCCAGGCCCCGGGGCGTGGCCAGAGGCTTGAAAAGTCCGGCAGACCCAGCATCCTAACGGTGCCCTGGCCTGTCTGCTAGACAAGGTGTACTTGGGAGCTATGGCTCTCAGAGCTCAGCCCTACAAGAGGCCTTTTTGTTTGTATTGATGTTTTTTTGAACACTTCTTGCTCCCAAAACATAGCATTCACTCCCTGGTATTTGTCTCAATAAAGGAACTTACTAAAAAGTTACAAAATATAAATATGTGAGTTTACGAGTATGCTGACTGTATACGTATAATAAATAGGAAATAAATGGTTTAATTTTAAGATGAAACCGAGGCGGTGGGGCTTAAAATTGGAAAACTGCAGGCATACCTCATTTTATTGCACGTGGCGTTACCGCTCTTAACAGGTGCTGTGATTTTTTTTTACAAACAAGGCAAGTCCCTCCACCAGGAAACAAAAATAAAATACGACCTGCTTAATTGCAGTGGTCTGTAACCAAACCAGCAATATCTCTGAGGTATACCTGTATTTTGTTGTTAGGATGCTCTTACGTAGCCAAAAATTTGAGTACAACTTATTTACTGTGATTTTTTAAAAACCCTGGGAATATTTAGAAATTAGAGTTGGGCCCTGAAGTGGCAAGCAGTTACGGAAAAAGCATAGTCGAGGAAGCATAGTTCTGGAAGAGGTCTTGAGAAAAAGCAAGAAGGTATCAGTGTAACAGGAAGAAGAGGAAATGAAGTTTTCTTAAAAGTATAGAGAAAGATCCCCGCCTGGTGTGGCTCAGTGGAATGAGTGCAGGCCCGCGGATGAAAGAGTCACTGGTTCGATTCCCAGTCAGGGCACATGCTTGGGCATGTGGGAGGCAACCACACATTGATGTTTCTCTCCCTCTCTTCTCTTTCTCTCTCTAAGAATAGATTAATAAAATCTTTTTTAAAAAAGTGTAGAAAAAGTTAAGACTTAGTGTTGAGAGTTGAATGCCTGACTTTTGCCTACTTTTATGTGAAAATGTTATACTTAATGCCTGTTACGTACCTGACATTGCATTGTCATCTGCTGTAGAGACTAGTGTGTTAATGAGCACTGGCCGCCTGCGTACAAATTTTTTGCGTCGCCATTTGTTAGCTGTGTGACTGTGCAGGAGTGACTTACCGTATTTTTCAGACTATAAGACATACTTTTTCACCCCAAAATTTGGGAGGAAAAAGGGGGTGTGTCTTATAGTCCAAATGTAACTTACCTGGCTTGCTGGGGAGGGGTGGCCTATGTTATTAAATATTTTACCACATTTTTTGCTTCAAAATGGTTTGTCCAGTTTTCCTCTAAAACCTAGGTGCGTCTTATGGTCCAGAAATTCAGTAAATGTTCTGTGCCTTAGTTTTCTCATTTATAAAATGGGGATAAAAGTTTCTGCAGCCCAGGATTAATGTGAGAATTAAATGGTTGCAGTGCGTAAAAGCAGTTAACACAATACCTGGTGTAATAGTAAGGTCTATGAAACTGTTAGCCATTGGTTTGGGTGCATGTTTTTTTTTTTAACTTTTTAAAACATTTCAGTTTTATCCAGGTATAATTGACATAGAAAGTCATAAGATATTTGAAGTATACATCCTGCTGATTTGATAATACGTAATGGTGAAAGGATTCTCTGTATTAATTAACAAATCTGTCACCTCACATATTTATTCTTTCGTTAGTGAAAACATTTAAGTTCAGCAAATTTCAGTTATACAATACTGTTGTTAACTATGCTAACCATGTTTACATTAGCTGTTATGAAATTAGCTTATAGGGTTTTAATTGGAAATAGAGATTTTTTCCAAATATTTATTTTATTTTATTATATTTTCTTAATTATATAGTTTTTCTGTGAACTTACAACAATTATTCTTTAACATTTAATCATATCTATATTACAGGTTTTATGTCAAATTTTATCTGATTGAATCTTTATAGTCTCTGGTAAATAATACTTTTATAATGAATATTTTATTATTAACTTCTGTGATTCTCTTATGACTACATAATATAATTTTTTCTTTCTTTAGACCATTATTGAATGCCTAAAATATATTTGTACTGGAGATTTCCCTCCTGGAACCAAAGGAAATACATTTGTTCATGATCCTAAGGTAATGGTGCTAATAAAATTTTGTACTTTTAAAATAAAATTTTTACAATTGTAAAAGTGATAACAACTTACTGTAGAAACCTAGGAGAAAAAGTATCAAGAGATGTGAATGCCATCCACACTCATTCTCAGCACCCAGTGAAAACCACTGTTGATAATTTCATATATTTTTTTAATCCTTTACCGGCTGTTTTACATAGC
Organism: Trachops cirrhosus; assembly: GCA_028533065.1. NCBI lineage: Eukaryota > Metazoa > Chordata > Mammalia > Chiroptera > Phyllostomidae > Trachops > Trachops cirrhosus. Next base: position 31,140,217 of record CM052546.1, on the reverse strand, counting down.
TGAAATCATACTCGAATTTTATATTCTGAGAGTTTTTTTCCACTTAACATTATCATAAAGTCCCATATCATTAAAAAATTATATTGTTCTTAATCTGGGTGTTTGATGTATGGGTGCTTTTTAAAAAAATCTTTATATTTTTTTTGTGTGTCTGAAATACTCCCTCATTAAAATATGTAACTTTTTGTGATTGTTTTTAATAATTGCATAATTTTCTTACATTTAGATTGCTTTTAATTTTTCAATAAAATGTACCATGATGGAAGTCTTTATCTGTATCTTTGAATTATGGTGTCAATGCTATTGGAGCGTGTAAAGGACATGGGATTTTCTATACGTGTCTGACTAAAAATCTATACAGATTTTTCTTGTTTCATATACTGTGTAGTGGAGTCGTGCCTCTCTCAAGACCTAACCTCTACAAAAGTTGGTTGTGTAATTATTCCAGGCTTTTTCCTGTGTTTATGAAAACGTATCTGTGCATACATAAATGTACTCACATATGTAATGTTTTTTCACATGAATAGAATTTTATTATACTACTTTACAAATAAGTTATTTAGTGATGTCCTGCATATCTGTTTATATGTATACAGGGGTGGGCAAAAGCAGGTTGCCAGTTGTGAGTACGCAAAACAGTTTATTCTTGTATTATTTATTAATTATGTATTATATTCCACACAAACAATTATTGTGTTATTTTCCACCCCTGTATACACACACACTTTTATTTCATTATTTTACTATATAATATTACACTGAGTTTATATTCTGTGGTTTATTTAACTGACCCGGAGTTAATGGTCATTGAAGTTTCTACTTTTATATGACTAAAGATAACTAATAATGCAAATATTTATTAATTTTTCTTTTAGAAATAAAAGTACCATTAGTACATTTACTGAGTCCTCTCTATAATGACTATTCAAATCTTCTCTTTTCTTAAACCTACAATCCACTCTTCTTGATTGATGATCTTGTCTTGTACTTTATTGAGAAAATAGGAGTCAAAAGAAAAATCCCTCATTTTCCAATCATAAAATCTACCAAACTACTCTGCGTATGTACCCATTCTATCTGTTTTCTCTTCTGTGTTTAGAGTAAATGGTTTATTGTTTTATCTAAAGGTCAATCAACTCCTCTTGGAGACTGAGATGACAATCCCTTTTGTCACCTTCTTGCTCTTTCAGTAGCAGTTTCTCCCTCTTCATAAGACGGTTTGCGTCAGCATGGAAGCATGCTCTTGTAGCTTCAGTCTGTAAACACAAACAACTGTCTCTTTAATCCAGATCATACTCTGGCTACTTACTACCTCTGCTCTGTTCCAGTTTACAACAAAATTCACAAGAGTTGTATGTATTCATTGTCTTCACTTCATTGCTTCCCATGTTCTCTTCAGCCTACTCTTCAGATTTTCTTCTTTTATTCTCAGTAAAACTGCTTTTATAAGGTCACCAGTAATCTCCATGTTGCCAGATAAAAGTGGTCATTTTCTAGTTCTCAATAACTTCTCAGCAGATTTGATGTAGTTGATTATTCCCTTTTCAAAAAGCACTGTTCTCTAGGCCTCCATGACATAATCTCACACCTTTTTCACTGGCTGCACCATAGTTTCCTTTGCTGAGTCGACTTTTTGCTTGACACTCCTGAGGTGATCCTAATGGTTTCACTGCTGAATTCTACCAAACATTTTAGGAAGAAATAATTCCAGTTCTACACAAACCCTGTCAGAAAAGTGAGGCAGAGGAAATACATCCCAGCTGTTTATGGGAGTGGCAGTACCCCATACCCAAACCAGATGAAGACATTACAAGAAAACTGCAGAAAATGCTCATGAACATAAATGCAAAAACCCCTGGCAAAATAAGTTCAGCAATATGCAAATAAAGATAGTACACCTTAACTAGATAGGATTTATCTCAGGAATATAAGGTTTGCTTAATATTTGAAAACCAGTATAATTTGCCACATTAACAAAGAAGAAATATCATTTGCACATCAGTAGGTACAAAAACATCATACAAATTCAATATTTATTCGTGATAAAAACTCAGGACCATCCTTCATTCCTGAGTAATTCAGTTCAAAAGCTAGCGGGTGAGGCTGAGAGAGGAAGGCATCAGCAAAAAGCTAGCTGTGGCAGTGTGGTTAGGAACTGAAGCCCAAGTGGGGAATGAATGAGTCCATAGTTATATTTAAAAATGAGAAGAAAAATGGGGGAAGAACGAAGCCTTAAGTAGAATTTACTTTAATTGTTTTATTTTAATTTTTTTTATTTAATCTTTATTTTTTCCCATTACCATTTAGTTCTTTCATACTCTCCTCCCCCTGGCAGTGTCCACACTGTTGTCCACATCCATGATCCTTTCATCTTTGTGCTCTACCCCTCCACCCCATCACCACTGCCCAACTAGCCATCATCAATTACAGTGACATACAATGTGTTAGTTTCAGGTGTACAACACAGTGATCAGACATCTATATAACTTAGGATCACCCTGATAATTCTAGTGCCCACTGGGCCCCATACATAGTTATTACAGTATTATTGACTCTATTCCCTGTGCCGTACTTTACATCCCTATGACTATTTTATGACAGCCAACTTGTACTTGTTAATCCTTTCACATTTTTCAGTCATCTCTCCAAGTGCCTCCCCACCCCCAATGTGGCAGCTATCAATTGGCTCTCTGCATCTATGAGTTTCTGTTTTGTTTGTTCATTTTGTTTTTTAGATTCCACATATAAGTGAAATCATATGGTATTTGTGTTTATCCGACTTATTTCACTTAGCATAATACCTTCTAGGTCCATCCATGTTGTTGCAAATGGCAAGATGTCTTTTTTTAATGGCTGAGTAATATTGCATTGTATACTAATATATGTACCACATCTTCATTCATTCACATCTTCAGACACTTCGGTTGTTGCCATGTCTTGGCTATTGTATATCAAGCTGCAGTGAACATAGGAGTAAATATATCTTTTCAAATTGCTGTTTTGGATTTCTTCAGATAAATACCCAAACGTGGAATTGGTAGATTATATGATAGTTCTGCTTTTAATTTTTGGGGGAACCTCCATACTGATTTCATTAGTGGCTGCACTAATCCGTATTCCCACCAACAGTGCACAAGGGTCCACCCTCTTTTCTCCACATCCTGGCCAGCACTTATTTGTTGATTTCTTGATGATAGCCATTCTGACAGGTTTGAGGTGATAATCTCATTGTGGGTTTAATTTGCATTTCCCTGATAATTAATGACATTAAGCATCTTTTCATGTCTATTGGCCATCTGTATGTCCGCTTTAGAGAAATATCTGTTCATGTCCTCTGCCTATTTTTTAATTGAAGTGTTGGGGGTTTTTGCAGGTAAGTTGTATGAGTTTCTTACATATTTTGGATACTAACCTTTTATTGGATGTGTCATTGGCAAATATCTTCTCCCATTCAGTAGGTTTTCTTTGGTTTTATTGATGGTTTCCATTACTGTGCAAAACACTCTTTAGTTCAATGTAGGACCATTTGTTTATTTTTTCTGTTGTTTCCCTTGCCCGAGGAGACATATCCAAAAAAAAAATATTGCTAAGAGCAATGACTATGGTTCTTCTAGGAGTTCTGTGGTTTCATGTCTTACATTTAAGTCTTTAATTCATTTTGAGTTCATTCTTGTAAAAGTGGTCTAGCTTCATTTTTTTGGCATTTCTCTGTTCACTTTTGCCAACATCATTCACTGAAGATACACTCTTTACACCGTTGTATATTCTTGCCTACTTTGTCATAGATTCATTGACCATAGAAGCATGAGTTTATTCCTGGGCTCTGTATTCTGTTCCATTAATCTATGCGTCTGTTTTTATGCCAGCACCATACTGTCTTGATTACTGTAGCCTTGTCATATAGTTTAATATCAGGAAGTGTGATACCTCCAACTTTGTTCTTCTTTCTCAACATTGCTTTAGCTATTCAGAGTCTTTTGTGGTTCTATATAAATTTTAGGATTATTTATTTTGGTTCTGTGAAAAATGCCGTAGGTATTTTGATAGGGATTGCATTGAATCTGTAATTGCTTTGTGTAGTATGGACATTAGAAGAGTGTTAATGTAGTTATGGAACTGTTCAGATTTTCTGTTTCTTCTTGATTCAGTCTTGCAAGATTTTGTTTCTAAAAATTTATCCATTTCTCCTAGGTTATCCAATTTGTTGGCATATAATTGTTCCTAGAATTCCTTTATAACAGTAATTCTGTGTATTTCTGTGGTGTCAGTTGTCACTTCCCCTCTTTCATTTCTGATTTTATTTATTTGGGCCCTCTCTTTTTCTTGATGAGTCTGGCTAAAGGTTTATCAATTTTGTTTATCTTTTCAAAGAACCAGTTCTTAGTTTCATTCATCTTTTGTATTTTTTTTAAACTCTATTTTGTTTATTTCTGCTCTGACCTTTATTATTTCCTTCCTCCTGCTCATTTTGGGCTTTGTTTATTCTTCTATTTCTAGTTCTTTAGATGTAAGATTAGATTGTATGTTCATGATTTTTATTTCTTGATGTAGATATGGGTCTCAAGACCTTTTTTGATTTCTTCCTTGATCTCTTTAACCCATTAATTGTTTAGTATAACATGTTATTTAGTCCTCATATGTTTGTGTGTTTTCAGTTTTTTTCCTGTAAATTATTTCTAATTTCCATACCATTATCATTGGAGAGTGTGGTTGGTATGATCTGTCTTCTCAAATGTATTGAGTCTTGTGGCCTAACATGTGTTCTAGCCTGGAAAATGTTCCATGTGCACTTGAAAAGAATGTATATTCTGCTGCTTTGGGATGAAATGTTCTAAAAATATCAAATTCATCTGGTCTAATGTGTCATTTGAGGACACTCTTTCCTTATTGACTTTCTGCCTGGATGATCTATCCATTGATGTCAGTGGGATGTTAAATTACCTTCCTTACTCTTTCTTACTGTATTACTGATGATCCCTTTCTTTATGTCCATCAATATTTGCTTTATATATGTAGGTTCTCCTAGGGTGCATAAATGTTTATAAGGGTTATATCCTCTTGTTGGATTTATCCTTTTATCATTGTGAAATGTCCTTCTTTGTCTCTTACAGCCTTTGTTTTAAAGTCTCTTTTGTCTGATACAAGTATTGCTACTTCAGCTGACTTTTCTTTGCATTTGCACAAACTGTCTCTTTCCATCCCTTTACATTCTGTATATGTCTACATTCTGAAGTGGGTCTTTTTTAGACAGCATATATATGTATGGGTCTCGTTTTGTATTCATTCAGCCATCCTATGCCTTTTAATTGGAGCATTTAATCCACTGACATTGAAAATAATTACTGATAGGTATGTAGTTATTGCCATTTTATTAATTGTTTTTTTAATGTATTTTAGTTCTTATTTTCTTGCTGTCTGCTCTTGTATGTTGATGACTTTCTATAGTGTTCTATTTGGATTTCTTTCTATTTATTTATAGCATATCTCTTGTAGCTTTGTGGCTTATGGTTACCATGTGCTCTGTATATACCAGACTATGTATAAAGCAGTCTATTTTAAGTTGGTGGTCGCTTCAGTTCAAACACATTCTAAGACTACTACAATTTTTACTCAACCCTTCCATGTTTGTGTTTTTTTGTCATTATTTTTTACTTTTATATCTGTGTGTGTATCCCTTAATTTATTGTTGTAATTACACTTGATCTTCCTACTTTTGCCTTTTAACCTCTGTACTAGCTTTGGTAGATCTCCTGCTTTTACTTTTTGCTTTTGTCAGTGAGAATTCATTTCTTTCCTATATTTTCTTACTCATATTTTTGAACTTTTCTTCTTAAAGAAGTCTTTTTAACATTTCTTGTAATACTGGTATAGTGGTGATGAACTCTTAGCTTTTTCTTGTTTGGGAAACTCTTGATCTCATTTGATTCTAAATGACAGCCTTGCTGGGTACAGGAGTCTTGTTTGTAGGTCTTTGCTTTTCATCGCTTGGAATATTTCATGTGAATCTCTTCTGGCCTCCAAAGTTTCTGTTAAAAAATCAGCTGATATTTTTATAGGAGCTTTTTTGTACATACCTAACTGCTTTACTCTTGCTGCTTTTAAGATTGTCTCTTTGTCTTTCACCTTTTGAATTTTAATTATGCTGTCCTGGTGTTGGACCTCTTTGGGTTCATCTTGTCTGGGATTCTCTGAGCTTCCTGGACTCATGTCTATTTCCTTTTCCAGGTTAGGGAAGTTTTCAGTCATTATTTCTTCAGTAGGTTTTCAAACCCTTGGTCTCTCTCTTCTTCTTGTGGTACCTCTATCATGGGAATGTCGGTATGCTTGATGTTGTTCCAGAGGTCCCTTTTGCTTTTCTGATTGGGTGTTTTCCGCTCCCTTGTATTTAGATAGTTGATTTGATCATCTGTGTCATGCAATCTGTTATTGATTCCTTCCAGTGTATTTTTCATTTCAGTTATTGTAATCTTCATTTCTCACTGGTACTTTTTTATGTTTTGTACCTTTGTAGAATTTCTCACTGAGGTCATCTCTTCCTCCCTTAAGTTCATTGAGCATCTGTGTACCCACTGTTTTGACATTCAGTGAGAGACAGTGTCTGGTAGGATGCTTATCTCCATTTCAGGTAGTTCTTTTTCTGGAGTTTGGTCTTGTTCTTTCATTTGGGACATATCTCTTTGTCTCCTCCTTTTGGCTTCCTCCCTGCATGTGTAGATCTGCTCTGTCTCCCAGTCTTCGCAGAGTGGCCTTATGTAGGACATGTGCTCTGGGTCCCAGTAGCATAGTCCCTGACTACCTCAGCCAAGTGTTTCAGGGGTGCCCCTTGTGTGGGCCATGTGTGTCCCTCTGTTGTCGTTGAGCCTTGATTGCTGTTGGCATGTCTTAGAGTTTGGTCAGCCCTCAGGCTAACTAGCTTTGAGTGCTGGCTGTGACTACAGTGGGTGCACTGTTGTGACGCCACGAAAAGGGAGTTGCTTTAGCAGGCTCTGGTGCCTGTTGTGTCTGCCCTTTGGGTGTGTCATTTGAGGAGCTGGTTCAGTGATGCTTTGGTGTGGTCTGAAGCTGGACATTGGGTGTGCTGGTTCTGGAGCCTCTTGGGAGGGGCTCCAATGCAGGACAAGGTCAGTTGCCACTTGTGCTGAGCTTGAGGTCACCTGGTAGAAGCTAAAAAGTGATATGCGTTTGATTGCTGCTTGTGCTGGGCTTGGAGGGGCTTGGGAGATACAATGCTGTGAACCAAAGCCAGCTGCTACATGTGCTGGGCTTTGGGACCCTTTGATGGATACCTGAATACAAGCTGAGGCCAGTGCCATCTTGTGTCTGGCTGTGGCTGCTTAGCTGAAGCTGTTTGTTGAGCTAAGAGTGGCCACACTAACTCCAGGCTTCTGGGCACCTGATGAGAGTTACAGTGCAAGTTGAGACCAGCCACTGCTTGCCCTGGGCTTAAGACTGCTTGCAGGGGACACTGAGGTCAGCTGCCACTTGTTTGGGGTTTGTGAACCTTTGAGAGATTTTAGGAAGGTCCTCAGCATGAGCCTAGAGAGTCCACCTTTGTGGAGCAGGCCCTGGAAGAGGTTCATGGCAGGTGCTCAACTAGAGTGGGGTGGGGTCTCAGGGAATCACCAGGGTGGGACTAATGGTGCTAGCCAGGTTAACAGAGAGCTCAGATTTGGTGCTCCATTGTATCTTCTGGCTGAGTGGCTGGAGTGTTCAGCAAAGGAATAATGCCTACCAGCACTTCCTTCTCCAGGGAGAGCTGCCCTGACCCCTGCCCCTCCAGCCCTTGCCCTGAAACCAGCTCCCCCCAGATGTCCCTGGTATTTTCTAAGCTGCTGTCCCTGCTCTGTAGCCCAGAGCAAGTGAGTTGTCAGGGAATTTGTCAACGAGCAAGTTCATGTACAGGCCCATCAAGTGGGCAACTTGATCTCCAGCCATCCTCCCACTCACTTGCACTCAATCCCTGCTGGTTTTCACAGCCAGATGTTGTGGGAACTCCTTTTCCTGGCACTGGTGCCCTGGACTGGGACCCGTTGCCTCTTAGGGGGGACCGCTGCAATACAGATATCCCTCCTGATTTTTCTTTTTTTTTTTTAATCCTCACCCAAAGACATCTTTTCATTGCTTTCAGAGAGAGATGAGGAAGGCTGGGAGGGGGAGAGAGAGAAAGAGAGAGTGAGAGAGAAACATTGATTAGCTGCCCTCTCTGGAACCCGCAACCTGGGTATGTACTCTGACTGGGAATTAAACCTTGTGGCCTTTCAGTTTATGGGGTGACGCTCCAACCAACTGAGCCACGCTGGCCAGGGCTCTCTCATGATTCTTAATCATCACTCTTTGGGTGTTATATTTGCCTGTTCTGTGTCTCTGCCTCTCCTGCCAGTCTTGATGCGGCTTCTTCTTTATATCCTTAGTCATAGGACTTCTATTCAGTGAGGTTTCATGTGACTCTCAGTGATGGCTGTTATATAACTTAGTTATAATTTTAATGTGGTTGTGGGGGGAGATGGGCACAGCATTTAGCTTCTCTACCAGCTTGACTAGAATTTTGTAGTATCTTAACTAATAAATATAGAAGAAATAATGGAACTAGAAAATTACTATTTGATAACTGTTGTAATCATTCATATAAGATGCCAAAACTTGTGGAGCAAAGCTTGATAAGGTATGAGATATTTACATGATCATAATGGATCTCTCCCCCAATGTTCATTAATAGAAAAGTAGTAAAAAAATAACTTTATGATGGAGAATTTTGGCAGATATCACTTTTATCAAGAGATTGGTATTAATATCCAGTAATAAGATAAATTGAAATCATGTTCCATCTGATAAAATGCAATGAAAGGAACATACCATTTTTATAATGTTCCTGCCAAAGATGCATAATCGGATCATAGTCATAAAGAAATATTAGACAAATATGGAAAGACATTCTGTAATTTTCAAAATTGTCAGACATGAAAGTCAAAGAAAATCCGATGAACTATTCCAGATTTAAAGTAACTAAAGAGACATAAGAATATGTAACTCTGAACAATGCATAATACAATGTGTAACTCTGAACGGCGTGTAATACAATGTGTAACTCTAAATTGGATGTTTTTGTTGTAAAAGACATATTGGGAAAATTGGAAAAACTTGACTGGGATCTGAGGACTTTATGGTAGTAATATTAATATATCAATATCAATTTTCTGATTTTTATGATTGGAAATTAGCTTGTTTTATAGGAAATATTTATGATGGGACAGAAGATCAGCAACTTATTCTCAAGTGCTTTGGGGGGGTTATGTATATACTGTATTTCTACTTTTCTGTAACCTTTAGTTTAAAAAACATTTTTAAAAATGCTTTTGGTACTTAAACAACTAAATTCATATATTTGAAAAATCACATACCTGATTTCTTAATGACACTGAATAATGGAGGGAGATACATAATTTTAATAAATCAGTGAAACAGTAAAATTAAATTCTTTTTTTTTTGTTCTCTCATTTTTTGGTAAGATTGCTTATATTTTTTCTTTCAGAAACGTTCTGATACTTACTAAGGAGCATTTTTCTTCCATTTTACCTTTAAAGGTTGCTCAAGAAACAGATGTTCGAGCCCAGATCCGCCTGCAGTTCCGCGATGTCAATGGCGAGCTTATGGCCGTGCAGCGGTCCATGGTGTGCACGCAGAAGGGCAGAAAGACTGAGTTTAAAACCCTGGAGGGGGTCGTTACCAGGACAAAGTAGGCGTTCATTTAACATTCGATTATATGCTCATTTTCTGTCTTCTAGTTTATTTTTTTCCTACCAATTTAAGTTTATTTTAGGGGAGTGTATTTTTTAACAGTTTGTTTTGTAGAGAAGTTTTAGGTTCTTAGCAAAATTGAGCAGAAAGTAGATGTCTTTATATTCCCAGCCCCACACACACACACAATCTCACCCACTGTCACCATTTAACTTTTTATTTGACTCCAATTTATCAGTTAAACAAACTGATCCCATTTGAGATTTAGTGATAATGCTCCATTCTTTTTTTTTTTAGATTTTATTTATTTATTTTGAGAGAGGGAAAGGGGGAGAAACATCGATGTGTGGTTGCCTCTCGAGTGCCCCCTACTAGGGATCTGGCCTGCAACCCAGGCATGTGCCCTGACTGGGAATTGAACTGCTGACCGTTTGGTTCGCAGTCTGGCGCTCAGTATACTGAGCCACACCAGCCAGAGTAGATTCTTTTGAGTAATTTATGAACAGTTGCTGAATTGAAGGTGCATAATCACTCAAATATAGTTGAATGAAGAAAATGTTAGTATCATGTGTAGGGATGGATGGGATGAGAAGTAGACAAGTAAAAAAGGGTAATAATTTGTCCATTTCAACTGTTAACATTCTGTTTGAATAGGTGTCATCTCATAGTGAGTGTGGATTTCGGAATTACTCTGTCCCAGATTCAAGGCTTCATCTTTGTTGAGCAGATTAGTTAACTATAACCTTACCTCTTACTTTCATTTATTTGTTAAACTAATTAAATAATCCCTTTATTTAACCAGTAGTGTTCAGCATCTATTATGTGCCAAAAGCACTATACTAGCCACTAGCTTCCTAGGTGGGTTTTTTCCACTGGCTTTTAAACACACTCAGGTCTCCCATACCCTCGATTTCATTCCATTCTAGTTACTGTTTCCATCTTCCCCTTTACAGCCAGTCTTCTCAAAAGAACTGTTGACACTCATTGTTTCCATTTCTTTACTTTCTCCTCACTCCTCTAGCCCCTTCCTCTACTGAAACAACTGCAACTAAGGTCACTAATAACCTCTGTATTAATTAACCTCTGTATTAATAATGCTATTGCTATACAAAATAGACAGCATAGTGAGCGAGCCACTGTTTTTTTCATTTGTAAAATAGAAGTTCCTTATCATTGCACATATCAAGAAAGATGTAAGAATTGAGCTAAGTCATATAAAATACTTAATATGTAGTAAGAGCTCATGTATTAGTTTTCTATGAGTGTTATAACAAACTACAAACTTAGTGGCTTAAGACAACACATATTTAATATCTTAGAGTTCTGTAATTTGGAAGTTTGAATTGGGTCTCACTGGCCTAAAATCAAGGTGTTGGCAGGCCTATGTTCCTTTTTGGAGGCTCTGAGGAACAATCGGTTTCCTTGCTCTTTCCACCTGTTAGCTGTCACTCACATTCTTTGGCTCATGGCACTCCTCCTCTCCTCCCTCTTCAAAGCCAGCGACAGTGGGCAGAGTTCTTACATCACATCACTCTGACTTCCTCCTTTGCCTCCCTCTCCCAAATTTAAGGACCCTTCTCATTATCTTGGCCTGGCCCAGATGATCCAGGATAATCTATTTTGAAGTCAGATGATGGGCAACCTTAATTTCATCTGTAATCTTATTTCCTCTTTGCGTTGTAAGTAACATAGTAACAAATTCTAGGGATTAGAATGCAGACATCTTTGGAGGGCCATTGTTCTGTGTATTATAGCTCAGAAAATGGTAGATGTTAATCACTTCTTACTTGAATATATTTTTACTTTCATGACATGTTGTACCAGTGTCCCTCTTTCTTTTCTTATACACATACCCTACTCAGCCAATAAAAGCTGGAGCTCTGCAGACTCAGCCCTAGATTCTCTTTCATCTGTGCTCTATATTCTCTTCTTAGATAATCTCATTCATATCCGTTGTTCAAATTACTGTGCATTCATTGGTGACTCACAGATTTATGTCTCCAGGCCAGACCTGTGTTTCCAGGCCCATGTACCCAACCACCTCTTTCATTTTCTACTAATTATTTATTTTTTCCTCAGAATTTTCTCCTTTATTGAATTAAGGAATGGATAATAATACTGAAAATCTAAAACTTATAGTGTAATAAAACAATGTTGGTTTTTTCAAAATATTTTATTGTTTATGCTATTACAGTTGTCTCAGTTTTTCCTTCTTTGCCACCCTCCACTTCCATAGTCGGTCCCCACACCATTGTCTGTGTCCATGGGTCCTTTATGTATGTCCTTTGACTAATCCCTTCACCTTCTTTCAGTCAGTCCCTACATCTACCACTTGTTTCAAAGATACCTCAGATTCAGCCATACCAAGTTCATGATCCTTTCCCCTGACTCCCCTTATAAAAAACTTCCACAACCTGGTCCTCTTGTGGTTCTTCTTCTCTCAGTGAATGACTCCTCTATCCAGGGAGGTGTTTATTTTGACACCTTCCTTGCCCTTCATATTCAGTCACTTACCAAGTCATATAAATTTAACCAAGTGTTTTTGAGTCTGTTTTTCGCCATCTCTATAATGACCGTTTCACTCCAAGCTACCATCATCTTTTCCTGGTCTAATGTGATAACCTCCTGGTCTGTATCCATTCCATCCCCCTACAAAACATTCTCAGTTCATTCAGTGTTATATTTTAAACATACATAAACGACAGTAAAGACAGACACTGCCTCTGCCCACCTAATCTAGTTGTTAACAGATACTGGACAGAGGATTTGAAGAAAACAGTAGATTTGTTCTTCCGCTGAAAGATACTAAGAGATCTCTTAGAGTCCAAGGACAGGAAAGCTCCCAGCTCCGGGTATAATGATGTAGGGAACTCATTTAAAAGACTGTGAGGCAGTTTTCTCTATTAGATTGTTTTGTTAGTGTGACCCTAGAACTTGAGGTCTACTGACTAAGAATCCTCCCTGGATTCGCTTAGATAGGTACCATTTAGGTGAGGTCACCTTTACTCTACTTTCACAATGTGTCTGTTACTGAACAACCCCTCATTTAAACTACACAGTCTTCAGATGTTCTCGATCAAGGTAGCTTTCTTTGCCTGTCTGCTGTGGATGATCATGTTTTGTTCTATTCTTTTAAGTCTCTAATTTTCCTTATTTTTAAGTTCTAAGAATGGAAGATAGTTTATTTTTCTCTATGCATTATCTATAAATATTTTAAATGATTATATTTAAAAATCCAAATATGTAAAAAAACTTGCATTTTTTTCTGCACTACACAGTTTTATGTTCTTTGTGAACTGCTGAATTATTTCAGAATAATTTTTTAGTATGAGGAAGCTACTGTAACAGGATGAATGAGGGGACTTTTTACAAGTATAGCAAGAATGATTGACTAAGCAATAGAATAGGTACAACTGGAGGTTATTTTATGTAAGTCCTATTTTAAAAGTGTATTCTTTTGATTATGTTATAGTTGTCCCACTTTTTCCCCCTTTGCTGCCCTCCTCCACCCAGTACCTCCCTTCCCTCCAACAATCCTCCCACCCTCTTAGTTCATGTCCATGGATCGTGCAGGTAAGTTTGCATACTTCTCCATTTCCTATACTATTAACACCCCCCTGTCTATTTTGTACCTACCATTTATGCTTCTTAATCCCTGCACCTTTTACCCCATTCTT
>CM052546.1:31086774-31126305 GCA_028533065.1 Trachops cirrhosus | reverse complement strand
AAGAATGGGGTAAAAGGTGCAGGGATTAAGAAGCATAAATGGTAGGTACAAAATAGACAGGGGGGTGTTAATAGTATAGGAAATGGAGAAGTATGCAAACTTACCTGCACGATCCATGGACATGAACTAAGAGGGTGGGAGGATTGTTGGAGGGAAGGGAGGTACTGGGTGGAGGAGGGCAGCAAAGGGGGAAAAAGTGAGAATACTGTACTAATATAATCAATAAAATATACTTAAAATAACATATATAACTTAATAAAATATGAATAGCAATTTGAAATAATCTGAATGGATCTTCCATGTAGATATGTATGTATCCAATGAGCATATGAAGATGCTTGACACCATTATTTATCGGGAAAATGCAAATCAAAACCACAGTGAGATCCACTTCACACCCACTGGAATGAGTATAAATTAAAAAAAAAAAACAAAAGAAGTACTAAGTGTTGTTGAGGAGGGAGAAATTGGAACCTTCATATATGCTAGTGGGCATGTAAAATGGTGCAGTCACTTTGGAAAACAGCAAGTTCCTCAAAATGTTAAACATAGAATTGCCATATGACTCACCAATTTTACTCTGAAGTATTTTATACTCAAAAGATAATAAAACATATATTTTCACAAAAACTTGTATAAGAATGTTCATAGCAGCATCAGTCATAATAGCCAAAAAATGAAAACAACACAAATGTCCATTAATAACTGATCAATAAAATGTGGTACATCCATATACTGGATTATTATTTAGCCATAAGGAATGGAGTTCTGATACATACTACAACATGCAGAAACTTCAAAAATAGGCTAAGTGAAAAAAGCCAATAAAAAAATACAATATATTGTTTATTTCCATTTATTTGAAATGTCCAAAATTGGCAAATCTCTAGAGACAGAAAATAGATTAGCAGTGGCTGGGATGGGAGGTAGAGGGGAATGAATAGTGACAGCAGATGGGTATGGGGCTTCTATTTGGAAATTGAGTATGTCCTAGATTAGATTATGGTGCAGATTGTACTGCTCTGTGAATAGGTTAAGAAATGTTGAATTGCACGCTTTTAATGGATGGATTGTATGGTATGTGAGTTATATCTCCATAGTTCTGTTTGGAAAAAAAAATGATGGCCTTGAATAGAAATCTGTCACAGGCCTTTCAGAAAGGAAGAGTGGCTGAGCAGGGCCTTAAAGAATGGGGAAAATGAAATCAGCAGTTTGGAAGATGTTTTATGTATGTTTGTATTTGTTTTGCATTTTTGTCTTTAATATATACTCACAATGGAAAAAAAATGGAATTTTAACTCAAAGTAAGAGATATTCTTTCTACTTCTTGTCTTTGACCTCCCAGATACATCCTGCCAACAGCACTGTTTTTCATATGTAATACATATGTGCATATACTCATATGTGTATATATTCACACATAAGTTTATCAAAACAAGATTGTGTGAGGAAGAGCCCCGGTTAAGTAAATCAGTGTAAAAGGAGTGAGAGAATTGTGGTTAGATGATGAAGAGCTATGGGTTTAGAAATCAATTCAGTAAACAAAAGAATGACAGAGTATGCTATATCTTTGTATGAGTTGTCTTCAAAATTGTGTGTAGGTACTGTGGTAATTACCAAGATATCGGAACACATTTTCTTCAAGAGCAGCTTGGTTGGAAACATGACCAGCACACATAAGTAAGAAAAAAACCAGAGCTGTAAGAGCTCTGAGCTCTCCAGAGAGTATTTTATGGAACTGAGTTTGGGGTATGATTTTTTTAACCATGAATGGGTAGTTAATTAGAGATGTATGGACAGTAAAATGCAAGCTGTCTTTGCACACTACAAGGAAATTTATACAGGCGAAATGAAACATTTGTATAGGAACTAGGTCTAGATAAGGCTGCGATAATGCCTGGTATTTATTGAATGGTGCCAGGATTCTAAGGCTGTAGCAAACAGTGAGGTGTTTGGAAATTTGTTGAATTTGACTACTTCTCCAAGGGTTTTAATCTTACTCTCTGTATCGTCAGAGCCTAGTCCAGTGTCTGGCACATAGCAAGCAGGTCAGTAGATATTTAAGTGGATAATTTCCAAAGACCTTTTTTTATCACTGATGTATGAGAATCCTTCTTTTGATAGAGGTCAACATAAAGTTTGGGTTAGATCACCTTCCCTGCAGCCATCCAGAGACAACTTCATTTCACTACTGCACCATAATTCATGCTTTGCCATTTTTATAGATTCCCTGCGTCTTCAGGAACTCTCACATAAACTGCTTTATTCCCATTCCACGCCATCTTACCCGGACCTTGGCCCATTTACCCCTGTTTTCCTTTCTTGTCTTTAGTGGAAACTGCTTGAGAAATTAGTGTCCAAGTTCAAAAACATGCTCTGACCCTCTTATTTTTCCAAACACAAGTTCATAGTTCCACTACCCCATTTGTTTGTCTCATTTCAAAGTAATGCCTAAGCTTTAAACACTCTGCTGTATTTTTTTGTTGTTTATGAATTGGTCTTAGCTCCTTTTATTTGGTTGTGTATTCTGGGGATAGAGTCAAAACAGGTGTCAAAAAAGGAATCCATGGGAGCTGGTAACTGGCTGGATTTTAAAAATGAGGCAGCTAGGGATGTCACAAAAGATTTAAACCCAGATAATGTTAATGCTATCAAGAGGCTGTGAAAACACTGATAGAAGCCAAGAAGTTTCTGAGAAGTAGAGTACCACAGCTAAGGTATTAATACAGGTACACATTGGAGATAGTCCAGCTTTGGTTCCAGACCATTGCAATAAAGTGAATTGTAATCTCTTTATTGGTGGAGAATCTTTCCAATTCAGTTTGTAAAAAATGCAACTTCTGTGAAGTGCAATAAAGCAAAGCGCAATAAAAGGAGGACTGCCTGTAGTCAGTACTTTGAAAAATCAATCCATTTCTCTTTCTTAGACTGAGCACAGAATTTTTTTCACAATTGATGTGAGTGGTTCCATTCATCAAGGGCCACCTGTATGTCAGTCACTGATCCAATTGCTTTAAAATGTATTATGTAAGCTTCACATTAACACTATAAGGTTTTTAGGCAAGAAAACTGAGGCACAAGTATTCACATTGGAAAAGTGGTAACACTAGGATTTGAGTCCAGGCCTCTCTGATTCCTAAGCCCATACTTTTTAAAGTCAGATTTATTGGAGTATAATTTACATGTAGTAAAATCTACCCTTTTAAAAGTGTTTAGTTCAATGAATTTGGGCAAATGCATATAGTAGCATAACTACCACAATAGTCAAGATGTAGAACATTTACATCACCCTGAAAAGTTCTTTCAAGTCTTTTTTTTTTTGAAAGTGCGAAACTGAATTTTATATTTTTTAATTTTTTTATTTTAGTTTATTCAGTACAGTTTCTATCCTTTATTCCCATTCCAGCCCACCCACCCATTCCTCCCCTCCTCCCTCCCCTTACCAACCCCCCTAATTTTGTCCATGTGTCCTCTATATTTGTTCCTGTAAACCCTTCCCTTCTCCCCTGAAATTCCATCCCCTCTCCCCTCTGGTCACTGACTACCTGTCCTCAAGTCTTTTTTTTTTTTTAAGATTTTATTTATTTTTAGGGAAAAAGAGGGAGCAAAACATCAATGTGTGGTTGCCTCTGGTACGACCCCTGCTGGGGACCTGGTCTGCAACCCAGACATGTGCCCCTGACTGGGAATCAAACTGATGACCCTTTGGTTTACAGGCCGGTGCTCAATCCACTGGAGCCACACCAGCCAGGACATCAAGTCTTTTTGTAGTCAGTATCTTCCTTCCCCTTCCAGCCCTTGGTAACCACTGATTTGTGTTCTGTCAGAGTATTGCCTTTTCCAAAATGTCACGTAAATGGAATCATATGTAGTCTCTTGTTTCTGGCTTCTTAGCCTGTTTAATCTCTCTTATTGAACATATGGGTAGTTACTCCTTTCTGTTGCTGAGGTTATTCCACTCAGTGGGTATATTATGTTATGGCCATTTGTTCCCTGGTTGATAGATGTTAGGTTGTTTCCAGCTAAACACTAGTATTAGTTGTTTTTTTTTTTTTAGTTTTATTTTAGCCATTATATTAGATGCATAGTTGTATATCTGAGTATTTTTTTCATTGTAGTTTTTATTTGCATTTTTTAATGTCTGTGGATGTTGAGCATCCTTTTCATGTGTTTATATGCCATCTGAATATTGTCTTTGGTAAATCATCTTAAATTCTTTTGCCTATTTTCAATTTTTTTTGTCTTATGAGCTGAATATTAAAAGAATTCTTCATACATGAGGTCTGTCCAGAAAAAGTCTAGCCATTGTTAATATAATGAGAACAGTTTACATGACATCAGTAAAACCTGGCAGCCAAAGAGAGTGGACAGGAATGCACATGTGTGAACAATGACAACTTCACTGTACTAGTTGGGGTGGTAGATGCCATTGAGTGAGCATGTGTACTGTGTAACTGTTGCATTCAAAATGAGTGAGTAGAGCAACAAATCTGCATCAAATTTTTCATTAAGCTTGAACATTCCTCCGCGGAAACTATTCTGATGATTCAGAAGGCCATAGCTATGGGCATCTGGTGATTGGCAGCTTCATCACAACAGTGCACCCACTCATGCATCATATCTCATGCAGAGTTTTTTGGTGAAACATCAGTGGAGGGTAAATGCAGGCAACTGTAATTGAACACCAATAAAATAATTTTTAAAAGAAAAGAAAAAGAAACATCAAATCAGTCAGGTAACTCAATCCCTCTACAGCCCACATTTGGCACCCTGTGACTTCTGGCTTTTCTCAAAACTAAAATCACCTTTGAAAGGGAAGAGATTTCAGACTGTCAGTGAGATTCAGGAAAATACAATGGGGCGGCTGATGGCGATTGGGAGAACTGTGTGAGGTCCCAATGTCAGTCCACTTTGAAGGGGACTGAGGCATCATTGTCCTATGTACAGTGTTTCTTGTATCTTGTATCTTCTTTAATAAATGTCTCTATTTTCCACATTACATACCTTTTGGACAGACCTCATATTCTGGGTACAAGCCCTTATCAGATACGTATTTTGCAAATTATTAACTGCCTTTCAAAGGGCAAGAGTTTTTAGTTTTGATGAAATTCAGTTTATCAGTTTTTTTCTTCTATAGTTTGTGCGTTTTGTTTTCTATCTAGGAGATGTTTGCCCAACTTAAGGTCACAAGGATTTTCTTTTGTGTTTTCTTC
Organism: Trachops cirrhosus; assembly: GCA_028533065.1. Taxonomy (NCBI): domain Eukaryota; kingdom Metazoa; phylum Chordata; class Mammalia; order Chiroptera; family Phyllostomidae; genus Trachops; species Trachops cirrhosus. Next base: position 31,121,092 of record CM052546.1, on the reverse strand, counting down.
TTGACGTTTTGTAGTTGAGTTCTTACACTTAAGCATATGCTCAATTTCAGGTTAATTTTTTTATATGGTGTGAGGGGAGGTTGAGGTTTTTGCCCACAGATGTCCAGTTGTTCCTGCACACAGCCTACAGCCATAACCATCGCACAGTCCTGCCTCCCCCCTCTTGTCTTTTATTAAGTATGTGGCTGTGTACAAGTCAGTTCTCCACGTCTCCTGCTTAGAGCATAGAGTCTCATAAGGATTAAAGAGCGTGTGTAGCAGCACCTAGTACAATGTCTGCAATTTGGTAGGCATTCAGTCAGTGATAGCTATAACTGTAATTGTAAAATTACTTTTTAAAAACCTCATTCATTTTATTCAGGCAATGTACTGAATACCTATTATATGTGCTGGTAGTATATTAGTAAATAAAGTTCCTATTGTTATGGTGATTACATGCTGTTCATTAATATAGAAATCACAAGAGCTGGCCTCAATATAATTTTATTAAATGACATTAAAGTTGGGGATGCATTTTGATGCAGCTTTGAAAGCTTACAGTTAATATCTAAGCCCTGTAGTAATGTATTTAAAAATTAGATTCTACAGATGTCTTAGAAGAGCAGTCAGTCAGCCTTGGGAATGTAGTGGCAAACAGGGAAGACTGTCTCCAGCATGGTCCAAGGAGAGAATATTCTGAGCCAGTTCACATATATTCCTAGCCTTTGAAAGATTAAATTTTAAAATGTGATACTTTACATAATGTGGCTCTGAGTGTTGAAGGCAGGGCATGGGCTTCGGAGTTAGACTTGGAGTTTAGTGCCTGCTTTTCTGTGCTAGCTATGAGCAGTTGAGCGAGCTGCTTCCTGCCTCTGCTCCTCAGTTACTGTATGCCCCGTTTACAGCAACGTTAGCATTAAGTGAGGTCACTTTTACCGAGGGCCTGGCCCCGGCACACCTTATTTCTCTTTATCCATCTATAGTGTAAACTAAAGAATTTTATTTATGTAGAGTTTTGGTTTATTTTCAGAATCGTCTAAAAGAAATTGAACAAAATCTCTCTAAAATAATGAAACTTGACAATGAAATTAAAGCCTTGGAAAGCAGAAAGAAGCAAATGGAGAAAGATAATAGTGAACTGGAACAGAAAATGGAAAAGGTTTGTGGTGGTACAATTTAGTTCTACTTCAGAATTCTGGGATTATTGTAGTGAACCTCATTTTCAATCCATTTTGCCACTTATTTTAAAAGAAACCTGTACATCGTGATGTTTGTCTTACTTCCATGTGTATATTAAAAGGAAGGATATCGAATACACTTTGGTTTGTATTTTGTACCTCAGAATGCTGTCTTCTTACACTTATTCATTAAAGCTCTTTATTTTGGTTCTGCATAGGTTTTTCAAGGGACTGATGAGCAACTAAATGATTTATATCACAATCACCAGAGAACAGTAAGGGAGAAAGAAAGGAGATTGGTAGACTGTCAGCGTGAACTGGAAAAACTAAATAAAGAATCGAGGCTTCTCAATCAAGAAAAATCAGAACTACTTGTTGAACAGGGTAGGACAAAGTATTTACTTGATCTTACTATAGTATTAGGCATTTTTGGCATAAATGAAGAATCTCCAGGGAATTATGCTAAGTGAAAAAAACCAGTCTCAAAACATGATATACAGTGTGTTTCCATTTATGTAACATTTTTGAAATGCCAAAATTTTAGAAATGAAGGACAGATTTGCCCTGGCCAGTGTGGCTCAATGGTTGGAGCATCATCCCATAATTGAAGGGGTTATGGGTTTGATTCCTGGTCAGGGCACATATCTAGGTTGTGGGTTCATCCCCAGGCTGGGTATGTACAAAGGCAGTCAATTGATGCTTCTCTCGCACTGACATTTCTCTCTTCTCTAAAAAAAGCAAATGAAAATGTCCTTAGATGCGGATAAAAAAAAGAAAGAAAGAAATGAGGGACAGATTAGTAGTAGCTAGGGTTACTGAGTAGGGGGAGGGGCAGGAAGAAGGTTAATGTGGTTATGATTATAAAGGCATCAAGAAGGGTTCTTGCGGTATTGGAACTGTTCGGTGTCCTGACGGTTGTGGTAGAGAGAAGAGCCAGTGCACCCAGATGATACAGCTGCATAGAACTCAATATGCACACATGCAATACAGATGTGTACAAAACTGGGGAAATCTGAATAAGATTGAGGGACCATATTAGTGTCTGTGTCCTGGCTGATGTACTATGTATAGCAGGTCCCCTAATAACTGTTACAGTGTTTTTGAGATGCATAGGAATTTAACTCTTGTCTATATCAAGTAGTCTATGGTAAATTTGATTTCATTATTTCAAAGTTGTAGAATCTATCCATGACTTTAAGTGAGGATTTACTTTATCGTTTTGCAGAACGTTACTAAAAGAAAACAGTTTTCTACTCACAATAACTCTGACACCAGGTGTGTGCATTTATTCATACCAAGTGAGTCTCCAATTCTTGGCAACTGGATGTCCTCTAATTTAATTAGGTTCTAACACTAACTGTCCAGAATTAGCATAGACCCCACAGATTAAGGGCTCAATCCACAAGACTGCCTCCTACTTCCAAAGACAGTTGTAAGGTCCAGGTTGTCTGCCATCTGTACTTCCAGCCAAAGGACTATAAGTCAGTCATTCCCACAACCCCTTCCTCAGGTTCAATAGCTTGTTATAGCAGCTCATAGCACTCAGGAGAACACTATTACCAGTTTATTATAAAGAGTACAGCTCAGAAGCAGCCAAAAGGAAGAGATGCATAGGGCAAGATATGGGAAAGGGGTGTGGCCCTCTTCCTGCACCTCCTGCACCAACCTGCAAGCTCTCTGAACCTCATCGTTTAGGGGTTTTAAGGAAGTTCCATTATGTAAACATGATTGATTATATTATTGGCCATTGGTGATTGAACTGAATCTTCAGCTTCTCCCAGCGTTGGGGAGAAGGTACTGAAAATTCCTACTCTGTAATCCATAGTTCATTCCTTTGATAACCAGGTCCCATCTTCCAGGAGACAGCGCGTTAGAATAAACTCAGGTGTGGTTGAAAGGGACTTAAAATGAATAACGAAAGACACTCCTCTCGCCTCTGTCACTCAGAAATTCTTAAGAGTTTTAGAATCTCTGTGTCAGGAATGAGGGTTAAAGACCAAATACATATTTCTTATTATATTACAATATCACAGTTACCATTTGTGGAAACTGGGCAAAGAATGTAAGAGATTTTGCTGTATCATTTTTTTACAACTATATGTGAATGTATAATTATCTCAATTTTTAAAAAATCAGCTAAAAACAAATTACGGTTTTTAAGGTCGTCTACAGCTACAAGCGGATCGCCATCAAGAAAACATTCGCGCTAGAGATTCATTAATTCAATCTTTGGCAACACAGTTAGAGTTGGATGGCTTTGAGCGTGGACCATTCAGTGAAAGACAGATTAAAAATTTTCACAAACTTGTGAGAGAGAGACAAGAAAAGGAAGAAGAAACTGCCCACCAACTGATGGTAAATACTGTTATTTTCTTTTGTTTGTGTCAGGTTCTGTAGTTGAATTGTTTTAATCTTTGGATAGGCCTTATTTTGTCATATTGTTGGATTAGTGTTAGGATAGAATCTGCTAAAAGGTAGAAGAAACCTTTATGGAAGCAATCTTTTTAATGTATATAAGGCTAAAAATGTGGAAGACAATGCAGACCTATATTTTTTTGGTTTTAAATACAATTTCTTTTTAAAGGTATTGGTGGTAAAGAAAAAGCTTGTTCGGACTTAATAATGATTATCTCTGGTTGCTACTTTTTCATATTTTCCTTAGTGTGCATGTAATACTTTTACAATGAAGAAACTTTTGCTTAATGAATCGTTTAATGAATAAATTGTTAATACTCATTCTTACATGTATCTAGAATGATTTTGCAGAAAAAGAAACTCTGAAACAAAAACAGATAGATGAGATAAGGGATAAGAAAATTGGACTGGGAAGAATAATTGAGCTAAAATCAGAAATCCTCGGTAAGAAGCAGAATGAACTGAAAAATGTGAAGTGCGAATTACATCAATTGGAAGGATCTTCAGACAGGATTCTTGAACTGGACCAGGAGCTCACAAAAGCTGTAAGACTTTAATATTTTATAAAGTGTAAGACATTTAGAATCTTGCATTTTGAAGTATCTGTTGTGAATCCTAAGATTATGGCATGTTAACTAAAATGTCGATCTTGTCTAACAATCTCATGTAAAATGAATTCATCCAAATATCTTAATCACTCAGCTCTTTGGTTCTGGAACCCAGTGGATTAAAACTCAGAAAGGAAGCTTTTAGAAAATACTTATGCTTAGACCTTACTTCAGACCTCCCAAATCAAACTCTCTTAGAGCATGGAAATGTGCATTCAAACCAAACTAGGTTATTCTTATGAATATGTTGGTTAAGAATCACTTAAGTTAAAAAAAACAAGTACTTTTGTTCCTCTAGATTCAATACACTGCAGATTTTATAAGATTTTTGCCGTGTTATCACTTTTTCTATGGTGGAAACTTTCTTAGCCCATCTATTTTCATGAATTTCTAAATTTTCTTCCTTGTTTCTAATCTGTTCCCTCTTGTCTTCACCATTAAAGTAAGCATCCTAAAGCTTGGCAGATTCCCCTCTCAAATCCCATTTTGATCATTTAAATAAATACTCCTTTTAGCTCCCTAACTTAACATCTAGCGTACGCTTTTGTCAGTGTAGCCTTTCATCACAACGTTGTCTTGTTGTGATGGGGAGGCATTGGTCAGGGCCAGCATGAGTCTGTTTTTATAGCCTCTCCGTGCCAGGCAGTGCGGTGCGCTACATGGGTGCTTGATAAATACTCACGTATTGGCTGGAGAGTCAGGAAACTATATATTAATACTTACACACATTTCTCTTAATTTTTCCCTAATTCTCATTCTGTCCCGCCCTCCCCCCACCCTTTGACCCTTCTAGATTTATTTACTAATTCTCTAGTATTATAACAGAGTAAGGTAACTTTATGATTTTCCTTAAAAATCTTATTCATACTTATGTTGTTTTTTGTCTATTGGATAAAAGCAAATTAATATTTTGACCATTTGGAGTAAGTTGATTTCTAATATGCTTTGTCATTGTCTTAACACAAATTATATAAATCTGTGCATTTGTTTGAATTACTGATAAGGAACATGAACTTAGCAAAGCTGAGAAAAACAGCAATGTAGAAACTTTAAAAACAGAAGTGACAAGTCTTCAAAATGAGAAAGCAGATCTAGACAGGATTGTGCGTAAATTGGACCAAGAGATGGAGCAGCTGAACCATCATACAACAACACGCACCCAGTTGGAGATGCTGACCAAAGACAAAGTATGACCTTTATTTTCTTCTAATTGTACTTTCCTGTATTGTAAATAGCTTATCTTACATTCATAACTGGGGCTAAGTGAGCTTAATACTCTATAAAATAGACTTACAAGCTTAAAAACTATTTTCTAGTTACAAAAAATTAATACAGAAGTGTGTACACACATAAATGTGCACATGGTTAATTTTTACGTCTCGTACAGAAGTTTTAATTTTTATATCATCAGACTTGTTACTCTTTTATGGTTTAGAAAGGTCATCTCCACTCTAAGACTTTAAGAAATTATATATTTTCTTCTTGCATTTTTAGTAGTTTAAAGCCTAGAACTTGAATCAATCTAAAATTTATTTTTGTTCTTGATATAATGTGGAAATAGTGAACTTTTTTAAACATTTTTTTCTATAGGCTGACAAAGATGAACAAATCAGAAAAATAAAATCTAGGCACAGTGATGAATTAAATTCATTGTTAGGGTATTTTCCTAACAAAAAGCAGCTTGAAGACTGGCTTCATAGTAAATCAAAAGAAATTAATCAGACCAGGGACAGGCTTGCTAAATTGAAGTAAGTAATAGAAATGTAATAGAAATCTCTTATTTCATGCTTTCATTTTTAATTGTTCCAAAATCATTTATTGTCATGAAATGGTATGTCTTCTTAATTGACTTTGGTTCTCCTGTATTTTACAAAGTAAGTCAAATGGTAATGGGTAGTGATTTGGGGGCTTCTTGTTCCTTGAAAGTTTGTAGAATTAACTGAGAGGATTAAACTGTTAAAATTCTTTATAAAAAGTGAGACCTGAGACTATAAAACATCTAGAAGGAAACATAGGAGAAAGCTTTATTATATTGAAATTGGCACTCATTTCTCAGATATGGCAACAAAAGCCCAGTTAGTGAAAGCAAAATAGGCAAATAGGGCTGCATCTCACTTAAAAACATCTACACAACAAAAGAAACAGTGAACAGGGGAAAAGACAGCCCCTGTGGAAGGGGAGACAATATTTGCAAACCATGTATCTGATAAGGGGTTAATATTCAGAATATATAAAGAACTCCTACAACTCAACAATAAGAAGAAAACTGGATTTTTCTTTATGAGCAAAGGACTTGAATAGATATTTCTCCATAAAAGATATACAAATGGGCAATGAGCGTGTAAAAAGATACTCAGCATCACTAATCATCAGGGAAATGCAAATCAAAGCATTTCACTTCATACTGGTTAGGATGGCCACTATCAAAACCAGAAAGTAGCCAAGTGTTGGTGAGAATGTTGAGAAACTGGAACCCCTGTGCACTGTTAGTGGGAATGAAAAGTGGTGCAGCTGCTGTAGACCACAGTGGGAAGTGTCGAGATGAAGTACATGTGCACTCACACACATTTATCTGAAACAGATTTCTCAAAAGAGTGTCTGTCCTATCTGTGTGCAGTCCCCTCCGATACACGGGTATTCTGTTCTGTTTCATTTTGTTAAAATTTGCTGAAATGTTCATTAAATTGATTGTATGACTTGCCTTATAACCTACAAATTAAGAAATTACGATCTATGTGGACAGGGAGGTTGGCTAGGATGAAATTTAAGAGTTGGAGTGGAGATAAATTGTACTAGTGAGCAAAGTCTTTGAATGAGAAGGAATGAATGATCAAGACATAAGTAGATGACAGCAACGAGGAGGAGACAATGGAAAAGTTTGCAGGAAGTAGGGAAGTGATTGTGAAGAGATTCGAAGGGAATTAGGAGGACGTTTTCCCTTCTTCTCTTCCTCCAGTAGACCCAGCAAGCACATTCTCCATGCTGGGGCTCTTACCCTGAATTACAAGACCATGCACCCTCAGAAACCAGGCAGAACCCCGCCTGCACTACACATTTCTCTGGGCGCAAGCCCGTGACCACTGATAGCAAGCTAGTCCGTGTCCGAAGGAGAGAGTTCAGAATTGTTGCCAGAATTTCTAAAGGAAAGTGCTTGGGCACAGCAAACCTTATAATATTTGTTGGCAGAATTTGTCTTATATCTACCTACTCAAACTTTTCAGACTCATTTCTCATGTTTTAAAATTGTCCATATTTATTATTTTATAGCAAGGAACTAGCTTCAGCTGAGCAAAATAAAAATCATATAAATAATGAGCTAAAAAGGAAGGAAGAGCAGTTGTCCAATTATGAAGACAAGCTGTTTGATGTTTGTGGTAGCCAGGATTTTGAAAGTGATTTAGACAAGCTTAAAGAAGAAATTGAAAAATCTTCAAAACAACGAGGTAAGTTACACCTGCTTTACATTATCAAGGCACTATGACACTTAGGAATTTTCATTGACAGGTAACGAAGGATGGGAGATTTAAAAACTTGGTTCTGGTGCCAATGGCTTAAGTTTTAGTCCTGGTTCTAGAACTTAACTTTCTGTGTGACTTTGTGTAAATTATTGAAACCTTCCTATACTTCAAATTCATCATCCAAGGACATAATTATCTATCACCTATGCTGTTATAGAGGAGGAAATGAGATTACAGATATAAAAATCTTAGAACAGATTCTGGCACATAATGAGCTCTAAAATTTTATACTTTTTGTGTGTTATCAGAAAATAATTTATACAAATATGAATGTATTGTGGTAGCCAGGATTTTGAAAGTGATTTAGACAGACTTAAAGAAGAAATTTAAAAAATTGGAAAAATATTTAAATATCAGAGAATTTAAAAAAATTCATAATGTGTTTGTAAAGCAAGAAGAATAATCACATATTGAAGAGATTGTAACCATATTGACAAAACTGTATTTTATTTTCTCCTCACTGGAAATATATTTATTTTCTTAAAATAGCCATGCTGGCTGGAGCCACAGCAGTTTATTCCCAATTCATTACTCAGCTAACAGATGAAAACCAGTCCTGCTGCCCCGTCTGTCAGAGAGTTTTTCAGACAGAAGCTGAATTACAAGAAGTCATCAGTGATTTGCAGTCTAAACTGCGGCTGGCTCCAGATAAACTCAAGTCAACAGAATCAGAGCTAAAGAAAAAAGAAAAGCGGCGAGACGAAATGCTGGGGCTTATGCCCATGAGGTGAGGCTTGGCCTTCTCCATCACCGTGGGTGTAGCAGCAGCAGCAGCTGCAGGGGTACTGGTCCAGTGCCTGGCATGTGGTGGCCACTCACAGCACGTCCTGATGAATCCAAGTTAGCTGCAGGATGCTGAGCCAGTGTGCCCTGTCTCGTGTTGTTTATATGACAACAAGAAACAGTTATCTTGTTTCCTTTTTTGTTTTTTTCTAAAGGTAAATTTGCTTCTTAATCTAGTCACAAGTCAGACAGATAAAATTGCTCTTGTGTGTGAGTATGTTTAATTCCTTAGACTTGGCTTGAGGGTAGAAATTTTGACAGATTTAGAACTGTTTGCTGATAAGTAACTTTCTACACACAGCAAAAGATTTAAAGTACTGAAAAGCTCTCCCAGGAGGCAGATTTTAAACTGCATTGTCTTTCCCACTTTCAAAAAGAAGGAATCCTAGATTATTTCTATTCTTTATTTTTCCCCCGTGCTTGTGCAAGAAATTCAGATGATGGTCTGTTTATAAATCAAGTCAAATCAGAAAGTGTGTCATGATTGCTGGGGTGTCTCCTAGACAGAGCTGGTCATAGAGACCAGTAAGACATGATGTCCCGAAAAAGGAGACAAGCTTTCAGAATTAGATATTTAGGAAGCTGAGCTTAAAATAAAGGGTTTAATTAGTTCAAACAAATGCATTATTTTAGAAGAGAGAAGTCAGTGGACCACACAATGAGAATAGGATTTGGAGAACAAGATGGGAAGGGGGTATGTAAACCACAGGGAAGGAAGCTGTTTCATTCAACTCAGTTTCGAAAAAGAAGGAGAGAGAGAAGTGAGAACAGTGTGTGTAAAGGGACGGAGAGAATGACCGGTGCTGCAATAGAAATGTATCTGGAGTAGGAGAGTTATTTGTGGGGACTAATTCCCAAAAATTGGGAAGATAGGACTGTACTGTGTTCAAGTCTGGTTACAGCTCTCTGATCATGATGAGAAGCTGTTCTGAGGGATTTGGTCAACAAAAGTAATCTAAAGTTAATGTATTGAATGGAAGAGAGAGAGAAAAACTGTGGAAGCAGGAAAACTAAAAGAATCTGTTGTCCTGGAAAACCAGAGAGGAGTTTCAGGAAAAGCAGGAAAGGTCTAAGAACATGTGCTTTGTGTTCGCCAGCCTCCAGATGGTCCCCCTGCTCCCTGCCTCCTGGCGTCCACAAGCATGCATAGGCTTCCCCCACCTTCCAGGACTGGCCTGTGTAACCGACAAAATACTGCAGCAGTGGTAGCATGTCCCTTCCAGCATTAGGTTGTGTGGGGCACTCAGGCTTCCTGCTCCCCTTTTCTCTCCCGTGGATCTGGGCGAAGCCAGCGGTCACGGTGTGTGACAAGCCCTGTGGAGGGACCCACTTGGCCTTTGACAACCATTTGGAAGCAGCTTCTCTAGCAGTTGGGCCTTAAGGTGGCTGCAGCCCTGGCCATCAGCTTAACTGCAACTTCAACAAGAAACCCAAATCAGTGCCCAGAGAGCTGCTCCCGATTCTCACATCTGTGAGAAATAAGTGCTGCTGTCTTAAGCTGCAAAATTTTGGGCTATTTTGTTATGTGACAATAGATAGCTAATACAGTCATGAAGGGTGAAGCCAGATTATTGCAGACTACAGAGAGAATGTGACTTGGAGACAGAAGCAGTTTATGAATAAAAAGGAAAAGGAATGAAACAGTATCTTGAAAAGCAAAAAATCAAGATAAAACTTAAGGTTGGCAGAAAGTGTATGTCAAGGAAGTAGGAGCTTAGTTCTGTGTCATACTGATGTATTGTAAACAGCAGAAATCAACACTATTGTATTTCAGGACCCTTGCCATCGGGGGTAGGTGCCTGATGCCTGCCTTACTCACTGTTGTAGTTTCCTAATTCTTTGTGTCTTGTAACTTTGGTAACTATTTGCTGAATGAATGAGAACTGCACTATCTGTTCTATTTTATTGCTGTGTAACAGACCTCCTTAAATTTAGTGCCTTATGATGATGATGACTTTTCATGGTTCAGTGGAATGATTGGGCTTAACGGGGTAGTTCTGTCTTGGGGCTTTTCATGCAGTTGCAGTAAGATGTTGGCCGCTGTTACCTCCAGGTTCTCCCGGGCTTGGTGTTCAAACTGGCTCACTCACAGGGCCGGCAGCGATGCCAACTGCTGGCTGGGAGCCCAGTTGGGGCTGTCGAAACAGAATGCCTTCGCATGGCTTCCACATGTGTCATGGGATTTTGGCAGTATATAGTGGCCAGGTTACCAAAGGAGGTGTTCTAGCAGCAAGTATTCCAAGAGACTGGAAAGAGAAGCTTTCCAGTGAGTCCATTAAGGCCTGAGCCTGAAAATGGGCACAGTGTTACTTCTGCTGTTTCTGTTAGCCAAGGTAGTCATAGAGCCTGCCGAGATTTAGCAAGTGGACACAGACTGCGCCTCTCAATGGAGGGAGTGGGATAGTATTTGTGGGTGACTTTTTTTTTCTTTATTGGAGAGAAAGAAACATCGATTTCTTGTTCCACTTATTTTTATTTATGCATTCAGTGGTTGACTCTTGTACCGACTGGGGATCAACCTGCAACCTGGTCATATTGGGACGACGCAGGGCTATGGACCACTCAGTACACGTGACACCCCAGGATCTGGAGTGGCACCTGTGTGCTGTTCTGGTCGCTGCACATAAAATAACCTGAAGCTAAAAATTAAATATGTAGTCAGTTAGGTGTCAATAGTACTATGGAGTACAATACGGCAGGGTAAGGGAACAGAGACTATCTGAGGGGTGTTAGGAGGGGAGCAGCTAGTGAAGGTGGCACCTGAGCGGAGACCTTAGTGAAGTGAGGGAGCCTGCCATGCAGTTTGTCCAGGAGAAGAGCATTCCAGACACCACAGAGTCCATGAGTGTGTTTGACCTGAACGCCAGGGAAGAAAGTGGTTGAAGATGAGCTCAGAGAGGTAGTAAGGAGCCAGATTTTGGTTATTCTCTTTGAGGAAAAGAATACTTTTAATTTAAAGCCCCAAACATATAAACACTTAATATAGGAGCACCATCATGAGTAAAATGTCAGATGAAAATATACCTGTTTTTTTTAATCCTCACCCAAGGATATGTTTATTGATTTTAGAGAGAGTGGAAGTGGGGGGAGAGAGAAATATCAATGTGAAAGAGAATCATCAATCAGTTGCCTCCTGTACACGCCCTGACTAGGGACTGAACCCACAACGTAGGTATGTGCCCTGACTGGGAATCAAACCTACAACCTTCTTGTGTATGGGACAACACTCCAACCAACTGAGCCACATGACTAGGACTGAAAACATATCTGTTTATCATTTTGCTGAGTACTGACTCAGTTTCATGTATTATAGCACCTCATTTAAAAAAAGCTCAACTAATATTTTTTCCCATTTCTCTAAAAGGTGTTTTTAGTACTATATCTGTGTTGGTTCTTTTTACATATAATCCCTTTGGAAAAGAAATGCAGTGACAAAAATAGATAAATTGAGTTTTTTGAAAAAATTTAAAAACAAAACAACTCTAATAGATGTCAGTAGCCCATTCCCTCAGGAAATACCTTGACCTTTCCTTAGAGTACTTAATTTTAAGCATCTTAGGTAATCATCAAAGGCACCACAGCCTGGGCCACAGCGATAAGGAGTTTTCGTGTGCATGTAAAACAGGGTGAGACTGTGAATGGGTGCCCGTTGTTCTCCACAAAATGCCCCCAGTCAAGTCGATGTTTGATTGTCATTTGACTATCATAGCTGTGTCACTTTTTAAGTATTGGGCACATAATTTAAAACCAACTTGTGCCCTGGCTGGTGTAGCTCAGCAGATTGAGCTCTGGCCTGTGAACCAAAAGGTCCCAGGTTCGGTTCCCAGTCAGGGCATATGCCTGGGTTGCAAGCCAGGTCCCCAGCAGGGGGTGTATAAGGGACATCTGATCATTATGTCTCTTGCAAGTTGATGTTTCTCTTCCTCTCTTTCTCCCTCCCGACCCCTCTGTCTAAAAGTAAATAAGTAAAATATTTAAAAAAACAATTTATAATCTATGACCACAACATTTAGAAAGTAATGTGAGCATGGAATTATTCATTATCTGCATACCCTCATATTTCCTTAGGGAATTTTTTCATTTCTTTCATGATTTCTTAGTCATAGTGTGGACTTTTAAAAAATCATTAAGTATACAGGAGCTAACCTTTGGGTTTATAGTTTTTCCTTTGGTTTGTTATAAGACTCCCATTAGAAACCAATTTAATTTATTGTACTAATTTAATTTAAGAATTTAGAATTTATTTTTTATCCTCACCTAAGGACATGCTTGTTGATTGTAAAGAATGGGGAAAAGAGAAAGAGAAGGAGAGAAACATCGATATGAGAAAGAAACATAGATTGGTTGTCTTTCATACAAGCCCCAACTGAGGACCAAACCCACAACCAGGCATGTGCCCCGAGTAGGAATTGAACCTGTGACCTTTCATTTTGCAGGTTGACACCCAACTGAGGTACAATGGCCAGGGCAAGAATTTGGAAATTTTCAAATTAACTTGATAGCTTTTTTAAAAGATAAAATGCAAGTTTTATTCTTTCAGAGATGTCAGCCTCATAAATTATATAAATGTCTATTCATTATGTTGTGTACCTGGAACTAATAAAATATTGTATGGCAACCATAATTGAAAAACATTTTCTACAAAGGACACTAAACCAAGGAAAGAAAAAATTGTATGAGAAAGGCAATGCTTAAGTGGTAAATTGAATATTAATGAAGTAGATGTAGACATTCAGAGAAGGGGGAGACAGCTAAAGGTGGTTTTGAGAGGAGACACCCCAGGAAGAAGGACTAGACTGGCTTGAAGATTGGGTGGAATTTAATAAGCTTCCGGGCAGGGACATTTTTTTCAGTATTAGGGAATAGCTCTCCTCCACAGGTCCAGATCGTCACAGACATCTTGAATTTAGAAGGCAAAATGGAAAAAATTCTCCCTGGTTAACTCTGGCTGCCAAGATGCACCCATCGTTTTCAGTGTGAATTGTGACTACTCTTATTATTTCTCTATTTAACCCTAAAAGGGTTTAATAAAATAATGAGAGTGAAAAATAGTGTGTGTGTGGGGCTGGTACCTGCCACATTAGCTGGAGTAGTAACAGTAAACCAGGTTGACCGCTTTTGTTCCATAAACCACGTTTGGCCGAGTGATTTCCTTCCTTCTTTCCATCATCTTAAAAAACTTTTTATTTTGAAAAAATGTTAGACTCATAGAAAAATTACAAAATTAATACAGAGAATTCACATATACCCTTCACTTAGTTTCTCCTGATGATCAGAATTTATGTAACCATAATACAGCTATCAAGAAATTAACATTGTTATAATGCTAGTAACTAAATTACAAATCCTATTTCAATTTCAGAAGTCTTTCCATTAATGTCCTTTTTCTGTTTCAAGGTCCAACCCCGGATCCCACACTGCATCGAGTTGTTCTCTCCTTAGGCTCCTGCCGTCTGTAACAGTTCTCCAGTCTTTGTCTTTCATAATCATGACACTTTTAATGAGTGTGATCAGTTAATTTGTAGAATATCTCTGTCTGTAGTAGTTGTTGCAAGCAATATCTACCAATGGATACTAAAATCTCTGGGCTGAATTTTGAGGAGAAATAGAATATTTATATAGTTTCATTCAGTGTATCTCTCCTAAGAAATTGATTAATTACAAAAAGGAAAATAGTAACTTTACAAATGGGTGGGTCTGGCTGACACATCTTAACCAAATGAATAAGTTGAACATCTTCAGTAATAAGACATACTGATATGTCCCCACTGATGTGATGCCCTGAGAAGGACACATGTCACTGCTATGATATTATTGCCAAAAATACATAACCTCAGTCTCATTATGAGAAAACATTAGATGGCTTATTTTTAATTGTGTGTTTTTTGTTAAGGCAAAGCATAATTGATCTGAAAGAGAAGGAAATGCCAGAATTGAGAAACAAACTGCAGAGTGTCAATAGAGACATACAGCGCCTAAAGAATGACATAGAAGAGCAGGAAACACTCTTGGGCACAATAATGCCTGAAGAAGAAAGCGCTAAAGTGTGCCTGCCAGATGTTACAATTATGGAGAGATTTCAGGTACGTTTATTGCAGTTTGGGGCAGAATAAAATTTGTTTCATGGTTGTTTGAATGTGAAGTGTGAAAATGTTAAAAACAGTAGCTGGTATTGAGGTACAGATCATGGTTAGAGTTCCCCCATCCTGAATTATTCAGAAATTAAGAAACATAGGTAGTAGTTGTATTTGTTTTCATTTTTATTCTGCTTCTTTTTGCTAATGTCATTGAAATTATTAAAATTAACTTCATTTTCATGTTATTAAAACTTTGTTTAAATTGTATCTGAAGACAGTTGTAAATTGCAGTGAGTTTCTTAAAGGAAATAACTTTGTTTTATTCTTAAGATGGAACTTAAAGATGTTGAAAGAAAAATTGCACAACAAGCAGCTAAGCTTCAAGGAGTAGACTTGGATAGAACTGTTCAACAAGTAAACCAGGAAAAACAAGAAAAACAACACAAATTAGATACAGGTAATATAGTCTGTCTCCTCATGTACCCATTAAAGACATCAACATTCCCGGCTTATGGTTTTTACCATAAATTTTACACCTGTTATATGGATGACAAACTGTCTGTCTTCCTTCCAGTCCACAGTATATTTACTTTCTTTGCTCAAAAGCATCACTTCTCCTCTGTTTCCTCGCTTTGCACAACAGATTTTGAATGATGAGTATCAAATGAGCTGTACTCTTAATCATATCTGCCCTGTGAGCCTCACCTGTGAGTGGTCAGGAGGTGACAGAAAGCTGGTTTGGGCACTTAGAGGGGTCCTAGTGGCACTTTTCTTACAGTGGGTGGGACCCATAGAAACTTGTCTTTGTGAATTCCTTTGGCCTATAAACCTGGAAGGATGCTGCTCATAGCATTTTCTGTACTCTTACATTAATCACTGTATTCATATTTTTGCAGTTTCCAGTAAGATTGAATTGAATCGTAAGTTTATACAGGACCAACAGGAACAGATTCAACACCTGAGAAGTATAACAAATGAACTTAAATCCGAGAAACTTCAGATATCCTCTAACTTACAACGTCGTCAGCAACTGGAGGAACAGACTGTGGAATTATCCACTGAAGTTCAGTCCTTACACAGAGAGATAAAGGTAAGAACATTTGTACATAAGTTTTTTTTTTTAAATTGGTTCAGATGTATGGAATGCGCTTTATTGGTATAGTGGCTAGAATTATGGTTATTGTGAGGATAAAATGAAAATGGTACAATAACTCTTCACGTGGTTCCTGGGTGACAGGACCCTTGTACTCACAGGTAAAGTTTTCTGGGAGAAGAAGGCTTTTGGTCATAACAGGAGGAACTGGCTGCCCACTTACTTTGGTAGTGAATTTCCTGTTGTTGGAGGTTGTCAGGTGGTGGCAGCCAACTCTGTATAAGGATTCCTGTATATGAGGTTTGTTTTATCTACAAATTCTATACCCACAGTAGACACTGCCTTAGTCATAGCACTTTTTCTGTTTAATTCCAGATGTAGTCTTCCCCAAATAGTAATAGACATTGAGTTGGCACATGGAGTGGAACCTATTTGGAATCCCTCATCTAGATTAATCAAATCTAAGATGCAACCAATTAAGTTTTGAACAATTTTAGAAACAATTATCTAGGTTTTCATAATTATACACATTCAATAAGCACTAAATATATTACTAAATCTACAGGTACTACATTTCTTAAATATTTTGGGGTTACAAATTATCAGAGGCTTAGAGTATGATATAAAATATTACCTTACATTTATATAATTTTTTAGTGTATCTAAAGCACTTTGACAGTAAGCCATTTAGTGACTCAGTCATCCAGTTGTGCTGTATGACTAAATCCTCTATTGTAGAAAATGAAATTGAGACTTTTAGGTGGTCAATGACTTGTCAGGTTCATGCAGCTAGTAAGAGGGAGGGTTAATTTCAGATGTTAGGTTTACTGATATCTAAGACATTTGACTTCCCACTATACCTTACCACTTCCCAATATGATATAATACATCTGTATTAAAGTAATACTAAATAATCATTTCAGGGTCTTTTTTAAAAATATTTTTAATACTTTTTTTATTGTTCAAGTACAGTTGTCTCCATTTCCCCCCACACGCCCCCCCATCCCACCTACCTCGTTTGGCTTTGTCTGTGTGTTCTTTATCCGTATTCTTTGATGGCCCTTCCTCTATTTTCCCCATTATCCCTCCCCTGCTCCTTCCTTTGATTACTGTCAGTTCTTTATTTCAGTGTCTCTTGTTCTATTTTGCTTGCTTGTTTTGTTGATTAGGTTCCACTCCTTGGTGAGGGTCTTAAAATACTTAAGGATCATTGTTTTTGAACAGTGCGTATCTTGTGTGTATGCTGCAGAGATAGTACAAGGCCATAAAATGCAGACTTCTGATTAGTAAACTAGTTTGTTACTTGAAAGCCTTTTTTCTTTAAAATAGGGATGCACACATCAGATATCAGTGTGTACAGGACTTTTTTTTTTTTGTTATCATAAAATATGTACTTAGTCTTAGCAAACCAAGTTTAAGGACAAAAAATATCTTTTACAGTCATATTGCTGTCTGTGAAAGAGAGGCCTGGAGTGAATGAACTTCACCATTCTTTGGTCACACAGAGCTGATATGGGCCCCTGCAGACTTAGAAAAACTTATACCTGAAGCCACATGCTCATATAATTGGAAGCACATGGTGTAGATTAAGAACTGGGACGCTGGCTGACGCAGGATAGTGTAGTGGCTCAGAGAGAGACTCTGGAGCTGGATGGGGTTTGAATCCTGGCTCCTGTATTTACTGTTGTGACCCTGGACAGATCATGTCTGTGCCTGTTTACTCACCTGAAATAGGGGATGAAAATAATGGTACCTTCCTCATAAAGGTGTTGGAAGTGGCAGATGACTTGATTTTGAAAGCCTAGCGCATAGAAGAGTGCTTTTATGCATGCAAAGTCTGACACCTGAGATAAGATAATGGAATGTATATAGGAGTTTATTTTTTATATTTTTAGGATGCTAAAGAACAGATAAGCCCTTTGGAAACCACACTGGACAAGTTCCAACAGGAAAAAGAAGAAATAATTTGCAAAAAAAATACAAGTATCAAAATAACACAGGATAAAGTAAGATTTCATTTATATGTTTACTTACCAAGTATACGTATTAAACATTGTATGTTCAGAACACCATGTTGGACAATGTTGGACAGTATTATTTCACATGAAATTAAAAGTATAAGATAAATAGTATTTTCAAATTTGTGACATAATCTTAACATTAAAAATTCTTGTTAGAATAAGGATTAAACTTAAATTAGTTTGTTTCTTGATCTGTAATA
The DNA here is from genome assembly GCA_028533065.1 of Trachops cirrhosus. Classification (NCBI taxonomy): domain Eukaryota; kingdom Metazoa; phylum Chordata; class Mammalia; order Chiroptera; family Phyllostomidae; genus Trachops; species Trachops cirrhosus. Next base: position 31,103,220 of record CM052546.1, on the reverse strand, counting down.
GGAGTTCAGAATTGAGACTATTGAATCCAGTTCCAAAGGTGAAAAGGGACTTATCTGAGATAAAATTTGTTGGTGATAAAAACTAGAACCCGAGGCTCCTAACTTCCAAGCAAGTGTTTCACTGTACTCTCCTATTAAGCTTTTGTTATTTTTACATTTCCTTGGAAATAAATCATTTATGCCCTGGTTCTCAACTAATGTGTATTTAATAAATATTTTTCCACAGATAAATGATATCAAAGAGAAGGTTAAAAATATTCACGGTTATATGAAAAACATTGAGAATTATATTCAAGATGGGAAAGACGACTATAAGAAGGTAATTTTAAACTTAAAACTTATTTGTTTTTATTTTTATTTCTTATGCTTAAAGTTCTTTCTTTTTTGTAGCAAAAAGAAACTGAACTTAATAAAGTAATAGCTCAACTAAGTGAAAGTGAGAAACACCACGAAAAGATAAATAAGGAAATGGGAATCATGAGACAAGATATTGATACACAGAAGGTAGGTCTTTTGCTCATGGCTTATGGTGGCTTATGCTATCACTTATACCAATAACATTCTTTACTTTTTATTTTTATTTTAATAGATGCGCTAAGCAGAAATGCCAACAGAGAATATCAATTCCAATAACATATTCTTTTCTTATTTCCTTTTATTCATTTTTACTTTCATTAAAAGATCTATTTGGTAAAAATTTAAACATAAAAGACTAAAATTAAAAATGTACTTCCTTTTATGGTAATTCTCAATCTCACTCCTAGATGTCATTACTATTAGTAGCTTTTTGTTAGTTCTTAAAGAACTTTCTTACTCATACACCAGCAGAGAGATGGATAGATAATGTGTGTGTGTGTACATTTACTTTCACAGATGAGATCATACCACACATATCCCGCACCTTACTTTTTTCCACTTAATGCAATTTAATCTTACATATCAACTCAATTCACAGATTGATAACATTCTTTTTTAAAATATATTTTATTGATTATGCTATTACAGTTGTCCTGATTTCCCCCTTTTACCCCCCTGTACCCAGTGACCCCTACTCCCTCAGGCAACCCCCACACCATTGTTCATGTCCATAGGTCATGCATATACGTTCTTTGGCTACTCCATTTCCTACACTGTACTTTACATCCCTGTGGCTATTCTGTAACTACCTATTTGTACTTCTTAATCCCCTCACCTCATCACCCATTCTCCCCCTTCCCCCTCCCATCTGGCAACTAACTATCGGGTAACTAACTTCTTTTCTCTTGCTGCTTTTAAGAGTCTCCCTTTATCTTTAACCTTTGGCCTTTTAATGATGATGTGTCTTGGAGTGGGCCTCCTTGAATTCATAATTGGGACTCTGTGCTTCAGGAAACAGACTTGGATGTCTGTTTCCTTCACCAAATTAAGGAAGTTTTCTTTCACTATTCTTTCAGATAGATTTCCAATTTCTTGCTCTTTTTCCTCTCCTTCTGGCACCCCTATGATGCAAATGTTGGACCTCTTAAAGTTGTCCCAGAGGCTATTCATACTATCCTCATTATTTTAGATTCTTTTTGTTGTTGTTGTTCTTCTGCTTGGTTGTTTTTTGCTTCCTTATGTTCCAAATCATTGATTTGAATCTCAGCTTCACCCATTCTGTTATTTCTCTGTAAATTGTTCTTTATTTCAATTACTATACCCTTCAGTTCTGACTGAATGTTTTTTATGCTGTTGAGGTCCTCACTAAGTTCCTTGAGCACACTTATTACCAGTATTTTGAACTCTGAATATTATAGATTGCTTATCTCAATTTCATTTAGCTCTTTTTTTAGAGTTTTGATCTGTTCTTTCATTTGGGCCATGTTTCTTTGCCTCCTTGTTTTAGCAGCCTCCCTGTGTTTGTTTCTGTGTGTTAAGTAGAGCTGCTTTGACTCCCTGTCTTGGTAGTATGGCTTAATATAGTAGGTGTCCTGTAGGATCCAGTGGCACAGCCTCCCCTATCACCCAAGCTGGCTACTCGAGGTGCACCCTTTGTATTGGCTGAGTACAGTGACCTCATGTAGTTAAGCCTTGGTTGCTGTTGAAAGATCAATGGGAGGGATTTATCAGGCCAGGCAGCTACAAGGATTGGCTGCTACCACTGACCACCAACCTCTGCCATCCACGGTCCATGGAGGATCAGCCATGCAGGGGCAGGGTGGTGGTTCTCTGATGTAGTCGGTAGCTGTTCACTGGGTGCACAGGCCCTGGGGTATCCTGGGTGGTGCAAAGGTCAGTCCCTATAGGTGCTTTGCCCAAGGCACCCTGAGCTCTAAAGCAATCTGAGATGGCTGCTCCATGTATGGGGTTTAGAGATTCCCAGATGAAGTCAAGCTGTGACTCTAATCTGGATGCTGCTAGGGCTCACTGGCTTTAGTTATTATAGCTATTATAATAACTAAATAGCTATTATAACTAAATAGCTATTTAGTTATTATAGAAAAGCTAAAGCCAGCTTTTGCTTTTTTGATAGGATTTAGGAGCCAAAACCAGCCATTTTTATGGAAAAGCAGCTTGGGTGGGCCCGTAAATTAGGTGGGACAGAGCCTCTGAGGATCTCCAATGCAGGTCAAACAGTGTTAGCCAGGTTTTTGGAGTTCAGATTTGGCACCAGCTTATCTGCTCTGTGGTGGGAGGGCTTAGCGAAGGGACAATGACCTCTGCTTGCCCTGATGCCAGACACTTCATTCTTTCCCTCTATACCACTGGTGCCCTTCAAGCTGCCACCCCAGTGCTGGAGCTCAGAGGGAGTGAGTCTGAGTAGGTGAGTCCCTGTGTGGGTTCCCCAAAAGGAACTGTTTAGGGCTCCAGCAGTTTCTTCTACCAATTCAGTCCCCGCTGGTTTTTGCAACCAGGGCTTATCTTCCTGGCACTGGAATCCTGGCCTGGAGGGCATGATCTGGGACTGGGACTCCTTGCTCCCTAGGAATCCCTTCTGAATTTTTATCCTTGTGGGTGTGGGACCAGCGCGCTGCATATCTGTGCCTCTCCTACCAGTCTGGGTGGATGTGGTTTCTTTAATTCCATAGTTGTCAGACTTCCATTCAGCTTGATTTCTGATGTTCCTGAGTGATGGTTCTATATTTTAGTTGTAATTTTGATGTGGCTGTACAAAGAAGGAAGCCATGTCTGCCTATGCCGCCATTGTGACCAGAAATCCAATAACATTCTTTTTAATGATTATAAAATACCCTATTTTGTATATTTACTTGATTGCTTTTTTCCTTATTGCAAACTGTGGCAGTATATATCCTACATATACCTGTATTTTTTTCTTATTCTGACATTTTTATGTAGTATAAATTACACAAAACAGGGTTCGAGGTATAATGTATTTTTAAAAGTTGTCTATAAGTAAAATATCTACATATTAAATGACCTTCTAGTTGATTCCTATATCATTGATTTTTCTCTGTTAAAGAAATTGATTTCCATAGTATAAAAGCACATCAAAAAACTATCCTCAACATGCCTTATGCAAACATGATGATTAATATACCTAATTTTACAACCACAGTTGATGCTTGAACAATGCAGGGGTTAGGAGTGATAGCCCTCCTGCACCCACCTCTCACAGTTGATAATGCATGTATAACGTTTGATTTCCCCGAAGCTTAGTTGTCCCTCAGTACCCATGAGGCTTGGGTTCAGGACCCCTAGCTGATACCAAAATTCAAGGATGCTGAAGTCCCCTGCATAACATGGTGCAGACCCGTGCACATGGGCAGCCCTCTGTGCCTGCACACTCCCCACCGTGCATCAGAAACAGCACAGGCATCCATGTATGTCTTGGAAAAAAATCTGTATGTAAGTGGAGCTGTGCAGTTCAAACCTGCTGTTAAAGGATCACCTGCACACCATTTCTCTGTCCTGCTGTTTTAAACATAATATGGTATTTGAATGTTTTCATCACTTGTGTGTAAGTGGTGGTTAAAAATCTCTTTGAAGATTAGCCATATAGCTTTCTGCAGGGTCTCTGACTATAGTGCCAGGAATTTCAAATACGTAAATGTCAATCAAAGGTAAATCGAGTCTCTGCCATCTGATATATGCTTAATAACTATATGATGCATATATAACAAAATAGTTATCTATCACTAGCTTATATGAGGGTTGCATATTTGAAATCACAATCCATAAATCAGTAATATCCCTCCATATACAGATACTAAGATGAGTAAGGTTTACCAATCTGTGACCCTTTTCAAGTTGATGATCTAAACTTAGTGGATCTGACTATATTAGTTTACTTCTATAACCTACCTTGTTCCAGAAATTATTTACTAAGTTATATACATAGAGCAATGCCAAATAACATTTTAAATTAACATGAAAATGAGGCAATGTGGAAGTATGGACAAGAAGTTAAACCAGGAGAGTAGTAAAACAGCAGATCCTTGAATAACATTGTTTTGTTATAATGTTGATGAGATGCTTAGGAACTTGACTTGTGTTTACTGTATAGCAATTAGCCTTTGGTAAAATTGGTTTAAATATATATCATTTCACTTAAAGTTGTTAAACCTATTGATGACATTAAGTGAGGACATACCATGTATAAAATGTAGGTTATGAAATCTGATTTGCTTGCTAAAGATTCTATTGTAGTCGTCACAAGAAGAGAGGAAGTCACAATTAGGTAAGATTCACATTGTCCCAGAGCTAAAAGGAAACTACTTCCCTGTACTGCCACCAGAGAAAAATGTCTCTGTAGGTATTCACAAAAAGGAGGACACTGTAAAAATTAATGAAAACCATGTCTTCAACAAACTTCATGGGGCTGTTTTTTAAAAGTGTATATTAGCATCTTTATCATCCCTTGATGAGGTTCCATAGATGGTGGTGTAACTTTCACCTAAAATAAAGAGTGTTTAGAGAGCAAAGGTTAGCTAGGGGCACCCATCAAAAATGCCTAGCTTTTTCCATTACTAGGTATTTAACCAAAAACATTTAAAATGTTCATAGAGGCATTATTCATAGTAATCAAAATATCGAAACAACCCAAATGGTTTTCACCTGATGAATAGATAAACAAAATGTGGTATGTCCATAGGTATTAGTCAGGTTTCTCTAGAGAAACAAAACCAACAGGATATGAATGGATGAATATATATGTATGTGTGTGTATGTAAATTTATTACAAGGAATTGTCTCCACATGATTGTGAAAGCTGAGAAATCCCAAGATCTGTAGTTGGCAAGTTGGAGACTCGAGAGAGCTGATACTATAGTTCCTGTCTGATTCTGCAGGCCTGAGAACCAGGAGAGCCGAGAGGCTGAAGAAGAGCTGAGGTTTCTGTTTGAGTCCAAGTGCAGGAGAAGACTACTACCCCAGCCCACAAAGTCAGTCAGGATTTACCTCTCACTCAGCTTTTTTGTTACATTCAGGTTTTCAGTCATTGGGGTGATGCCCACCCCCATTAGAGAGGGCAAACTGCTTTACTCGGTCCTAGGTTCATATGTGAATCTCATCCAGAAACATTCTTAAAGACACTCAGAATGATGCCTGACTGCCCTGTGGACCAGTCAAGTTGACACATAAAATTAACCATCACATAATATGATGGAATGTTATTCAGCCATAAAAGGAATGAAATATTGATACACACTATATAACATGGACAAAACTTGAAAACAGTGTGCTAAGTGAAAGAAGCCAGCCACAAATGACCTCATGTTATGATTCTGTTTATATGAAATGTATGGAGTAGGCAAATCCATAGAGACAGAAAGCAGATTAGTGTTGCTAGGGACTGGGGGGAAGGAGAGAGAAGAGATTAGAGAGTGACTGCTGATGGGTATGGGGTTTCTTGGGGGGTGGGGATAAAATGTTCTGGAATTAGTGGTGATAGTTGTACAACCTTGTGAATATGCTAAAACCACTGAATTGTATACTTTAAAATGGTGAATTTTATGTTACATGAATTATACATCTCAATTTTTTAAAAAATCTGGGTTATTAAAAATATACATGTCTACTTCTCCATTCCAGACCAGTAAGTCAGACTCTCTGGGGCATGGGTATGTATGTTTTCTTGAAGGACCTGAAGGGTTTTGATGTATAGCCTTAACTATTCATCACTGGGGCAGAGCACTGCATAGCTTTCAGACAATCCTCTGTAAAAGCTATTTTCCCAACTAGATTTTTGGTGGATATTGGACTGCAGTCTGTTCAGCGTATTGTTCCATTGCATTAGCTATCATCTGAGCTGAGTGACAAGGGTTTATCTAAGAATTGAGAGCCTAATAGTAGCTTATTTATAGGATTACACCCTACCAAATTTAGTCCATGGGGAAAAAAAATTTGGAAGTTTAATAATCTGCCTCCCTCATTTTTCAGATAAAAGGAACTAGAAGTGACCTAACTTACCACTGGTCAAAAAAGTAGTAACCGAGGAGGACTGTGGCCCTACCTTGTCAATTGTTAGTATAATAGAAAAACAATTCTGGTGTACTATAACTGCATCTGATTGTCTTTCCTGCCTCTCTCTGATACTTTATATTTTGTAGAAAGTAATCAGAATTCTCATTGCTTAAAATATAAGGACAGATTTGACCCACTAGCAATTTCAAAGGCAGGCACTGTTCTGATTACTTTACATACATTAAATCATTTAATCTTCACAATAGCTCTCTATGACTAGTGTTATTATCACCCTGTTACAGTTAAACTGAGGCTCAGAGAATTTAAACTAATTTACCCAAAGTCATCCACTTCGGAAGTATAACACTGAGATTTGAGCCTAGGTATACCTGACTTCAAAGCCTATGCTTTTGAACTAGTATGTTGTATACTGTCTTTCAAAAGTAAAGTAAGAGCAACAAACTGACCTAAAAGAAATGCCTAGCTTTCTGGTGACCATGAAAGAAAACAAACCAAAAACAGTATTTTGTGCCAAAAACCAATCTCAACTAAACATGTGATAGCCCGTTTAAGAGTTCTTTCATGGTGGCTACCTATCATGAGGGCAGAACAGGGAAACAGTGTACTTACGTCCACCTACATTAAATCAGAATTACAACTAAATTATAGAGCAACCAGCATGGAGAACCACCTGCAGACTAGCTGAACAGAATGTCTAAAACTAAGGATATAAGGAAGAAGCCACCTAGAGCCTGGAAGGAGAGGCAAAGACATGGAATGATCAGGTCTCACACCCACAAAGCAGTGATTAAGATTCAGGAGGAGTATCTCAGCTGCGGAGGTCCCTGCTGAGGAGAGAGGGGTCCCAGCTCCACACCAGGGCACCAGTGCCAGGAAGAGGAGTCCCCATATTATCTGACTGTGAAAACCAGTGGGTATTGTATCTAAGAAAGAAAACGGGCTGATAGAGACCTAGGTGCTGCAGATCTTAAAGGGCCTGAGCACAGACTTATTCCCTCACAAACTCACTCACTCTGAAGTCCAGCACAGGGGCAACTGCTTGAAAAATTCCAGGGGCATTCCAGGGACATGGGGAAGGACTAAATTGATGAGCTACAGGGTGAAGGCCGGAGGTGCAAGGGTAGGGGCAGCTCTCTCCAGGGACTGAAGATGTCATGGTTCCTTTATTGAGCTCTCTTCCCAAGCAGCTGGCAGCAGGCAGGCAGGCACAAATCTAAGCTCTCCATTAACCTGGCTAACACTCTTGGCCCCACCCATCTTGCATAGCCTGCCTGAACGTCTTTCAGTGGCTTTTCCACACAAGCAGTCTGCCTCAGCTCATGCTGCAAACTTTCCTAAAGTCTCAAAGATTCACAAACAATCAAGCGGCAGCTGGCCTTGGTGTGCCTTGTACCTCTCACTAAGCAGCCCCACGGTAGGCACTAACAGCAGCTGGCCTCAGTTCACCGGGTAGCCACTCCCAACCGTATCAATTTAGTCCCCTTTAACTGCTTATAATGATGCCTTTAATAGATAAGTATACATTTATATTATTTCCAAGAAAACTGATGGCATTTGGGGGGAAACCCTTGAAATAGCGGTTTATAGATGGTCAGGGTTGGATGTGAACACTAAGCATGTGAGAAAGGTCCCACCATGCTTCTCTCCCGGCTGGTGACTCGGTGCCATTACTGCAAGGTTTTGCCAGAGGTCTGCCTCTCCCTCCCACTTCCCACATGAGTAAGTTTATCTCAGCTGCAAGGCTTCCTGAAGGAGGGTCCTAGCTCTTTTTGAGAAGTCTTGACTTTGAACTTGTGATGTTTTCTATATTCAATCTTTTATGATCCAAACCATCATTATTTCTGCAGGAAATTTTTTTCTTAAATTTCAGAGAAACAAATTATAATCTTGTGTTTAATGTTTGTCTCTTGACAATATGGTCCATTGTAGTCACTGGGAATCCTGCTGAAATAATTGTGTTGCTACTGCTGCTGCTGCTGCTGCTAAATCATTAGCTCTCTTTTAAGGACAAAACTACTCAATAAGAACAGCCAACTTTTTAAACTTTCAGTTAAATTCAGTAGCCAGGGAAGTAGCTTCAAATAGATAGACATTTAGTATTTTTTGGCACTTCTTACTGACTTGTGTGCTTATTTGTTAGCTTGAAGGTAAAGTTCTTATTTAACATGCTTAATACTATCTAATAGTATTGGCACATGGTAGGAGATAAATACAACTAGGCAAAAAAATTGGCGGGAGACTGATAGTAGTATTACTGTCTGGTGGTCTTTTAGATGTTATTGTGGGGTTCCCATGCAAGATGACCCAATAAGGTATAAGATATTTAAATGTATAGTTGTAGTTTTTATTTTGTGTGAATTTCTGTTTTGTGTGCCTATGTCATCCAGGTTAGTCTAGGCTGGAGGTGCCTTCACGCTGGCCAAGGCTCCCTCTGTTAGTTTCACATGATTCTCAGCAAGGCAGAAGTAGCAGTGTCTGTCAGCAGTTGCCTGTTATGAGATACATGTTGGTCACTTGATCATTTTTATCAGCTGATTTAATATTTGCATTTAGATACAAGAAAGATGGCTGCAGGATAATCTTACGTTAAGAAAAAGAAATGAAGAACTAAAAGAAGTTGAAGAAGAAAGAAAACGACATTTGAAAGAAATGGGTCAAATGCAGGTTTTACAGATGAGAAAGTATGTTTTTAAAAAGTCTTTAAAAGATCTGTTACTGAATTGTGAAGAATATTCAATACATATTTTTTAAAAATGATTTAAACCTTTAGCCTCAGTGTCTCTTGAGACTTACAGGAAGTTGAATGGAGTTTTTATACTAATATACTTCATGGCCTTGTGAATTAAGTTACTGAACAAGTGATAGAGAATTTATAGTTCTACTGCAGTGATGGGCAGGATTATAAATGCCGTGTCCCCAGATTTCTGCTAGCCTACTTCACGAGATAATGGTCCCAAGCAAAAGGAGCATATAGCCTGTGGACCCGGCCTGGGTCAGAGCGTATGCAGTCTGCAATATTGCCAAAGCGATTTGATGTTGGAGACCCATTTTACACGGTTCCAGTTGTAATTATGTGACAACCAGGCAAGGCTTTTTTTGTTTTTAAGATTACCCTGATTCTTCTTTCATCTGGTTTTATTGGTATTTACTATAGGTTCTACCTTCCTGGTGCAGCAGAAAATATTTTATTCTTGCCTTGTCTGCCTTAGAGTTAGTTGCTTTAAGAATTCTGTAAAAACCCAGCTGATGCTAAGGTGCTTGACTGGTATAAAAGGTGGTGCTCACCAAATAGATTTTTGAACTACTCAGTTGATTTAATATAGGTCTCTCATTCATTCAGCCATTGTGTGTAGATTTTTCATTTGTTTTCCTGACCTTACACAGAAATCTGAATCAAAGAATACTTTAAGTTTTTCTAAAGGATATAGTAAGTTGAAATTTTGATTTAATTTATTACATTACAAGTAGTTAACCCCTTGTTTAAAATCTCTTTCATATAACAAGGAAATCAGACTTTCTAACTGGAATTGCTCTTCATCTTTAGCCGCTTCATTTTTTATACATCAGGACACCAAGACCCAGAAAAAAATCACGGGAAATATTGATGAAAGCCAGGAATGTGACCTAGATATATCCTAGCTCCCAAGCCTCAGCTGTTATAATGTTAGTGTTCTTGGTGGCAAGTTGGAAAAAGTAAAGCTTTTAGAAGAAACTTTTATTTATTTATTTTTAGAGAGAGGGGAAGGGAGGAAGAAAGAGAGGGAGAGAAACATCAATGAGAGAAAGAAACTTCAATTGGTTGCCTCTCACATGTGCCTCTACCAGGAACCGAACCTACAGCCCAGGCATGCGCCCCGACCAGGAATCAAAGTGGTGACCTTTCACTTTGTGGAACAATGCCCAACCAGCTGAGCCACATTAGTCAGGTTTAGAAGAAACTTTTAAATGAAACACTTTATTCTTTGCTACTGAAGACCAGAACCATGTATTTTTATAATTCCTGGTACATAACAGTGATTTTTACATCCATTCAGACTATTAAGTACAACTGATCTTTTTCAAACCTTTCTTCAACCAGAACACAACAGAAATGTCAACAAAAAGGACAGTCAGGCCAGCTCCACACGGATGTTCATAAACTTGACAGCACTGCCTGGCATACAAGAGGGTGCTTAATAAGTTAAGATTTTTAAGGCGCACATTAAAATCTGTATTGTCTACTAAGTTATCAGAAAATTTGGGTATCTTATTTTTGGGGGTCAGTGTTATGCTTTTTTAATACTTGTGTGAGAATTTTTTCATAGGAGAGTATAAACTTGTAGTAGGTATTACTATAGAAATTTAACTGAGATAAAATTATATTTGTCTTTGACATTGTAAACAAAATTATGACACCTATTATTCAATAACTCCTCGGTGTTGGTAATTATACACTCTCAGTTTTCAGTCAGAAGTTTGTGAGTTTATAATATTAATCACCAAGAGCTCTTTAGTGTCTAAAACTCAGGAACTTTCCTCACAGCTCACATTTTATGAGAGTTCTTTATTCATCACACAGAAATTGACTGCTTAGAAACCTGGATGCTTCAGAGATTTGGAAGGAAGAAGATTTTCTTTCATGCTGAAACCTTAAGTAAAAAGCAAGGAGAGACTCTGTTACCATATGCTGATTGCTAAAGAGAATGATAAATGATATCTGTCTCCCTAACAAGACCTGGCTTTTCTACTTCAGGCTGCTGAAAGCAAAAATGGTCCTCATTTGTCATTTTTCCCTTTTACAGTGAACATCAGAACTTGGAAGAAAAAATAGATAATATAAAAAGAAATCACAGTTTGGCAATAGGGCGACAGAAAGGTTATGAGGACGAAATTATCCACTTTAAGAAAGAACTTCAAAAACCTCAATTTCGAGATGCTGAGGAAAAGTACAGAGAAATGATGATAGTTATGAGAACAACGGAGCTTGTCAACAAGGATCTGGACATTTATTACAAGACCCTTGACCAGTAAGTACTGGACTGGGAATTGGTTCCCATTGCAGTGAGTATCAACTAGCATATTTTATTCATATTTTCCTCCTTTTTTCTTTTTTAATTGTGTATCACACATACCAAAGAATGGAAGAATACCGACATGCGTGTGTACACACACATGCTGAAGTAGTGTAGGTCAGTAATAATGCATGTGGATACTAAGGCATAGTCATGACACCACCCCTCACCCAGCCCCCAATCCAAGAACTCGGCCGTTGTCACTGCCTGGCACCCACTGAAATGCTCCTTCTCGTCTCCGCCTTCTGTCATCTCCATCCCCCAGAACCACTGGCACAGATTTTTGCCTTCTGTGCTTTAAAACAAAAAATAATTTTATCATATGTATGGTTCTTTTTGAGCTTTTAAAAAAATATATTCTGTGTACTCTTCTAGGATTTGCTTTTTTAAATTTTGTTTTTTTGTTTATGTTGCTTATAGCTGTAGTTCATTCATCTTCACTGATATACAGAATTCTGTGTGGGAATATGCCACTGTTGTACCCACTCTCCTGCAGACTGACATGCGGGTGTTTCCGGGCCTTTGCTAATAGAACGCTTGCTGCTCGGAACACTCTTGCCATGTCTTCTGGTGCAAAGGTGGGAGAGATTCCCTAGAGTCTGTGTGGGGGTAAAATTTCTGGGTTGCAGGGTATGCTCAGTTTTATAAAATGTTAAATTTTCTGCCACAGTATTTTTACTAATTGGCACCATTAGCAGAATATAAGGATTTTCTTTTTTGAGACATCCTCTGACACTGGTTTTGTCTATTTCTTAATTTTTGCCAATCTTAGGGGTTGAAAATAGTAAATCGTTGTGGTCTTCATCTGCAGTCCCCTGACTTCTAATATTGCTGACCACCCTTTTCACATTTGACCATTTTGTTTCCTCTTTCAAATGTTTGTGTCTTTCACCTGTATTTCATGTATTATCAGATATCTTATGGATTTGCAGGTGCTCGAGCTCTTCTGCATTTTAATTCCTTTTCAGATATATGTATTATAAATATTTCTCAAGCTTTTTATGTTTATCTTTTCACTTTCTTATAGTGTCTTCTACTGGACAGAGAAATCCTTCCCTACTCCTATGTTTTCTTCTCCACATTTTAAAGTTTTGCATTTCACATTTAAGTACATTGAAGTGTTTAGTCCTAAGTTGAATTTTATGTACAGTGTGAGGTAGGACTTTCATTCTTCCCCATACGGCTAACCAGTCGTCCTGGCTGTTTAGTGAGCAGTCAACCCTTTTCTCACTGATCGGCAGTGTCGCTCATGGCACGTGTCAGAATCCCACATGCGCGCGGGTGGTCTGGGTTTTCCGTTCCATTTCATTGGTCACAGTGTCTGTCTCTGTGCCATTGCCTTGCTTACTGCACCTGTATAATGTGTCCAGCATATAAAGAAATCTGTTCTTTTAACTAGTGAATGTAGTCCTTCCAGTTCATGGTGATTGATTATGTAAAAAAGTTGTATTTATTTTTGTCTTTTTTTCAACCTTCTTGTCTTCTGTGGAATTTTTCTTTATTCCTCCTTTTTTCCCTTTTTTGGGTTGTAAAGGATATATTCTACTTCAGTCATTTAGGTGTTTACCTTTAAATTTTTAACATGCATATTTTAAAACAAATACACTGATTCTCAAAGTGGTCCTGGAGCAGCATTATCTGTATCATCTTGGAACTTATTACTGTGTGGATATTAACAAATATAGCTTGACTGTCATGGTCTCCCTGAGGAGTGGAATGTCAGGATGTAGAGAAAAAGGAACCCTCGTGCACTGTTGGTGGGATTGCAAACTGGTGCAGCCACTGTGGAGGTTCCACAGAAAAATTAAAAATAGAACTGCTATATGACCCAGCAGTTCTGTTTCTGGGTATTTATCCAAAGAAATCCAAAACACTAATTCAAACAGATATATGCACCCCTATGTGCATTGCAGCATTGCTTACAATAGCCAAGATACAGACGCCACCCTGGTGTCCATCAGTGAACGAATGGATAAAGAGGACATGGCACATGAATGCAGTGGAATATTAGCCATAAAAAAAGAAGGAAAACTTGCCATTTGCAACAACATGGATGGACCTAGAGTGTGTTATCCTAAGTGAAATAAGTCAAAGAAAGATAAATACTCTATGATTTTACTTAGATGTGGAATCTAAAAAACAAAACAGAACAAGAACACATATGTAAAGACAGGACAAACAGAGTTGTTAGATCGGAGGGGGTGGGGCAGATGCTTGAAAAAGGCGAAGGGGATTAAGCATGTAGTGACCAGTTGAATTAGTGACCAGCAGTACATTAAAAATGGGTAAAAGACACAGATGTTTCCAAGAGGAAACGAAACAAACATGAGACGATGTTCAGCAGCATTAGACATTGGAGGCTGCAAATGACATAAGAAACTGCCAGTTGTGAAAGCAATTGTGAGGAATATAAATCATAAGGTAGGTGTCTAATCATTATGTTGTGTACCTGAAACAATATAATATTGTATCTCAACTATAATTTTAAATAATTTTTAAAAAAATCAGAAACTCACTGAAATTTAAGAAAAAAAAAGTGACCAGACCTTAGACTTTGACAAAATGGAGGTTGTTAATGACTTTGAGGAGCAATCTCAGTGGCTTGGTTGAAACTGAAGCCTTGAAGTTGGATGAGGAAAGGAGGAGTCAAAGAAATGGAGATGGTCAGTACAGGTAATTCTTAAAAAAGTTCTGTGAAGGGGAGCAGAAATATGGGGTGATGGCTTGAGGGGCCCAGTTAAGGAGATAGGGTTTAAATTTTGCTTGCACATGTTCTGCTATACGGCAGCTCCTCTTACCGACCTGCAGACCTGGTCTCATGTGCACTGACTGAATAGAGAACTTCACCTGGGAGCCCTCCAGCTGTCCCTGCAGACCCTGAGAGCCAGTGACGACCAGGAGAGGAGGACTGTCCTCCATCAGGCACCCGTTCTTTCAGAAATCCCTGTTCTGTCCTCTCTTGTCAAGCTCTGGGAAGACAGAGACGCCATACCCGGTCCCTCCTGCAAACTGCTAACAGTCCAACAGGGGAGGCCATGGTGGGCGCCCCGCCCCACAGTCTGTCTTTGACCTGGGCCTTGAATATTGCAGGACTGGCCTTTCTGTAGGGAAAAGTGCCTCAGTTACAGAGGGATCACGCCGAGCCAGGTGAGGGCGAGAGTGGGGCGTGCAGAGTGCTTTCCAGTGGTTTAGGCTCACTGAAGGAACCAAGCCCAGCTACACACTGGGGTCTGTTATCTGGTAATCAGGTGGATTCTGCTAAATGAGAAGGAAAGAAGTGGTACAGATTTCCCCAAAATTGAGTCTGTGAGCTTATGCTTGCAAACAGTGGCCTTCTTAAGGTTTGTACTGTGAGCCTTAAATTTGCCTTCTCACCTAGAAGAAAGTGAGGTCCAAAATTTCCCTCATTGTTTCACCTCTTAGAATGAAGCATGCAGTCAGTGTAATTGTTGCATTTAGCTGTCTATTTAAGGTAACACAGGAAGTTAGCAATGCATTTTCAAGAAGAGCTGATTACCATCTGTAATTAGTAATCTAAAAACATCACTGATTGTAAGCATTGCCAATGGTCAGAGAACACTGGCTGAGAAAGGAAAATACTCATCATTTAGAATATAATATTCCTTGCCCCTTAATAGAATACATCAATTAAAGTTAAATGATTTTAGAATATGTCAAAGTACACTGTTCTACCCTATGTCAATCTTCCACTGTCATCCTTCCCGAAACATGGAATGATGCATATTAAGCCACACCTGCTGAGGCCCAATGGAAATGTGTAACTTGCACAGTTTTGCATTCAAGGCAGCCAACTCTCGGGGAATCTGTTCAGAGTTTGGCTCCTTAACTCATGGAGGGCTCAGCCAGAGCTCACTTCCCACAGCTACCACTCTTGTCTTCACATTTGATGCAGTACTGTTTCACAGCCCCAGGCCCTGCAGCATCAAGCTGGTAGATTACAAAACCAAAAGAGAGCCAGACTTTTCACATTCACTGCAGTTTTTTCAGCCAAATGTTTATCTTGCAATGGTGGTTGAACCATTGCCTGAATTTTAAAATCTGTTTTTTGGGGAGTCTGGCTAAAGGGAATTTGTTTAAGAATTTAATAGTATTAAGGGTTTTATCTAGAAAAAGAGGTAATTTTTTGTTCAAATGTATAACTTGAGTTAGGCAAATTTGGGATTTTGAGTTTTGCTAGGTAGCGAAGAATCATTAGTTGGGAACATGAAACCCAATAAAACATGATACTTGTGATACCATTTCCTTTATGCGTGAGGGCTGCTGCTGACCTAAATGTTGGGAAACAGGAAGTTCTCACGGTGGTATCAGGGCAATAGGGAGGAGTATCCAATGTGATAATGAGTAACAATGGTCATAGCCAATTTTTTAGCAACCTATAGATCTTAAAGTTTGGTGCAATTTTAAGTTTTTTTAAATCCTCACTTGAGGATATGTCTATTGATTTTACAGAGAGGGAAAGGAGAGGGAAATAGTGTGAGAGAAACATTAATCCATTGCCTCCTGCATGCACCCCAACCAGAGATCAAACTCTCAGCCTTTCGGTGTGTGGGACAACACCCCAGTAACTGAGCCACCCGGCCAGGGTGGTGCAGTTTTACATGCAAGGAGGAGGATAATGTTTTTGGAAAAGGTCTTTTTGTTAAGTATAATCTTTTTTGCTTTTTTCTAATTTGGTTAATTTTCATGAACTTAATATTTTTTTCATGCTTCTGAACTAATATTTTTTATTAGTAAGGTATGCTTGTATTTGGCCCCTTTTTTTCTTTTAATATATAATCTTTATTATATGCCCTGGCTGGTGTGGCTCAGTGGATTGAGTGCCAGCCTGAGAACCAAAAGGTCGCTAGTTCAATTCCCAGTCAGGGCACATGTCTGGGTTGCAGGCCAGGTCCCCAGTTGAGGGTATGTGAGAGGCAACCACACATTGATGTTTTTCTCCCTCTCTTTCTCCATCCCTTCCCCTCTCTCTAAA
>CM052546.1:31066836-31086274 GCA_028533065.1 Trachops cirrhosus | reverse complement strand
AAACTTATTGTAGCCTGCATTTTTTCATCTAATTTGCGACCAAAATCAACCAATTCTGTGAGTATCCTGATCACCAGTGCTTTGAACTGTGCATCTGATAGGTTGGCTATGCCTTGGTCGCTTAAAAGGATGGGACCTGGGGCTTTCCAGTCCTCATCTGTTTGAGCCATCTTTTGCTGGGGTTTTTTTTTTTTTGGTCTTGATAGGATCCCGTAGTGAGGGGCGGGGCCTAAGGTTTTCACCAGGACGGGGCACCCCAGTCACTGGGTTGTGGCGCTGTATATGGGGGCGGGGTCCGAGAAGGAACAATGGCACTTGCTCTGCTCTCTGTAGGACCTCAGACCCTTCCACTGCTTTCCACAAGCCAACTGGGCCCCTCTGGCACCAATCCTGGTGTGGGTGGGCCCGTGCACCCTTCGGGGCCTTCCTTTTCAGTCAGTGACCCAAAGCTCCACTTCCCGGGGCTGGGACCCTGAGCTGCGCGCAGTGCCCTGCTTCACAATGGCCGCCTCGCTGGGTCTGCCGGTCGCCACCTCCCAGCCTGGCCCGCCAGCCACCGACACTTGTGTGCCCAGGGTCTGCCTGCTGGGGACTTGCGTGTGGCCCAGGTTGCTCAGGTCTCTGGTTGCTCAGGTCTCTGCTCCGCGTCCCTCACCAGGCCTGACTCCGCCCCTCCTACCAGGTCTGGATGGTCAAGTCTATTTTCAACTCCCTGGTTGTCGGACCGCCATGCACTTCAATTTTCTGTCATTTCTGGTTGTTATCTTGTTTCTATAGTGTTGCTGTCACTATCTTGGTTGTGCACGGGGGCACAGTGCGTCTACCTATGCCTCCATCTTGGCCGGAAGTCCCGATTTGATCACCTTTTAAATGCATATTCTGGGTATCGATCCTTCTCCCATATGCTGCAGGCAGACACCCCCAGTCGGTCCTTGCCCTCCAACTCGCTCTGTGGTGGTGTTTGTGACTGTGGTTTTCAGGTAGGCAGATCTCTAGTCTTCATTTTTAGCTTCTTGATTAGAAGGGCCTCCCTAATCCTAACATTATAAAAATATTTTCTTCTGATAGTTTTATTTAACTTTTACTTTTTTAATTCATTTGGATTTTATTTGAGGTTTGATAAAGGAGGGTGATACAAATTTACATTTTTTTCTCTCCACTGTTAAAACCTTTCCTATTGATTTAAAATGTCATTTATAAACTAAAGTTTTCTGTGTATTTAGTTTTAGTTCTGTCCCAGTATTGTGATTTTATTCTTTTGCATTATTCTTTTGATTTATGAACTTTAGAGTCACCTCATGGGTTTCATTTAAAAAACGTTTTTAATCTTGTTGGGAGTTTTGCTGGGATTGCATTCACTTTGTGTGTGACTGAGGAGAGTGGATGTCTTTACTGTATTGACTCTCCCATTCTGGACCCTCTAGTATATCTGTCTGCTTTAATCTGTTCTTTTGTCCTATTGTAAGGTTTTATACCCTTTTCCTTTAAATCCTGTGCCTTTTGTTCGATTCCTTCCAAGGTATTTCATGGTTTTATTTCCACTGTGAATAAGATCCTTTCTTTCTATTGTTTCTTATTGGATTTGGCTACTGGATAATAAAACTATTAATTTCTATATGTTTATTTCTGACTACCTTATTAGTCTTAATAGTTTTTCAGTTGATTTCTTAGATTTTCTAAGTGCACAATTGTATCACCCACAGAAAAAATGACATGTTTCAGCACCACCCCCCCATTTCTCCTTCTTCTTAATTGTATTCCTGAATTACTAGGGGTCTCTAGGATACTATTTTAGGGTAGCCATAATAGAAGGCACCTTTCTTGTGTTATTTTAGGAGGAACACTTCTGTATATTTTAACATTAAGTGGATGCTGCTGTGGATATATGATAGAGTCATTTTGTCAAATTAAGAAAGTTTTCTTGCCCTGGCTGGTGTAGCTCAGTGGATTGAGCACAGGCTGCGAACCAAAGGGTCACCGGTTCGATTCCCAGGCAGGGCACACGCCTGGGTTGTGGGCCAGGTCCCCAGTGGGGGCCACGTGAGAGGCAACCACACATTGATGTTTCTCTCCCTTTCTTTCTCCTTCCCTTCCCCTCTCTTTGAACATAAATAAATCTTCAAAAAAAATGTTTCTTCTATTTTTCACTGAGGATTTTTTATCAAACTCAGTGTCATAACAAGTACTATTTTGACATCTACTGAGAAATTTTTTCTTTCAATCCATTAATGCAATGTATCATCTTAAATTTTTTTTTTCTGTTGTACTATTATTGCCTTCTTGGGATAAACGTTACTTGGTCATGATATATTCTTTTTAATACTCTCACTACTAAATTTGATATTTAGGATGCTCGTATCTATAGTCATAAGCAAAATAGGCTAATCCTTTTTTTCCCTTACTACTTGTGTTTCTTTTTGCTATGTAATACGTTACATACTTGAGAGATATGTGTAATGGTGTACCTTGAAGATTTGATAACATTTACTCATAAAACTGAGATTGGTGGGCTTAAAGATGGCTTTTTGACTGCCTTTAAATTTTTAATTGTCATATTCAAGGGCTGTTAATGCACTTTTCTCTGATCTGCAGCAAGTTACTAACTTCATCACATCCCAGTTTTCTTAATGGGAAAATGGGGATAACCAAACCTGACTCTACAGTATTGTTGTAAGGATTAACTGAGATAATATGATTGTTTAAGCATAATTGTGCCTCCCATAAGGTAATGCTCATCAGTAGTAACCACTGTTATCATTGTTATTCCCTCCAGTGGATTACTACTTAGTAGTTGCCTTAATCATCCCCAGCTCTTGCACAGTGGAGTTGTAAACCTCAGACTAGACAAAAGATACAGCCCAGGTAGTGTCAGCTCTGTCTGATACCCCTCTCAGTGAGTCTGGGTCTTCCTCAGATCCAGAGCTTTTACCTGCAGTGCCGTCTGTCAGTACACCTGCCCATGGGCCAGGATGCACCACCTCGTCGTACAGGGAGCCACAGCAGAGGCCATTTGCACCTCGGACACCTGCCTCACCTGGAGCTTGCTCTCCACATTGCAAATGCTTATTTCTGTTATTTATGGAAGATTTTTAACTTGTACAGAAGGATGACTTTTATAAAAGGGAAAACTCAGGATCCAAGAACATTCTTTGAGGTTGTTTGTTTTCTAGCAAATATTTAGAAGTTTTGTCTGCATCCTTTGAAAGGAGTATGATACGTTAGGCTAAGACAGATGTATAAAGTAGAAAATGGAGACTTGTATTTTCATCGACAAGCAGCATGTGGTTTTTTTCCAGTCCACTACTTCAAAATCCTTCATCTGATATTCAAAATGTATTTATGTTGAGTCATTTCTTTTTCTTTGCTGGTGAACCAGAAGATCATGAAATGATTATGCAGAGGCAGAAGCATTACATTCAGTTTCTTTTTTTGTATATATCAGATAAGAGGCTTGCAAATGGCAGTCAGGCCGCCTCACATCCTCTGTGTGGCCGTGGCGCCGCTGTGGGCCTGCTTGTCACTGGTGCAGCGCTTGGTAGTTCATCAGCCTGCTTCCGAAGAACCAAGGACTTTGGGATGACAGGAGGCAGTACTAAGAACAATGTTAGATTCTGAAAGGCTACTTTTGTTTTACAGACATTTCTTTCCTTCTTGTTAGTGTTTAGAAACTGCTGTTTTTTTTTAAAGAGTGTTATGAGCGGGGAGGAGAGGTGAACATATTTAGAATTAGGATTTCTGAATCTTCAACTAGGAAGGGAAAATAAAAAGTTCTGAAGTTCAGCTCAGCTTAAGCCTCTGAATCACCCTTTCTGCCCCAAAGCTTCTAGTAGAGAGAAAGCTCACAGAGCTGAGGAGTGAAAGCGGCCTGAGAGGCTGACTCTCGGTAATCCTTAATAGTAACAGAAGAGGAAAGCTCAGCCTTTCCAAAGATCTGCCTGTTTCCCCGGAGAGCAAGGGGCCCTGCACACCTCCTGTCCCTCTTTAGTTCATTCTCCTCCATTCCACACGCCCCCTGTAACCCGCGGGCATCTGTGGAAACAGTCCTACCTAAGAAAGAGTCTGCTAAAGACTGTTTTCTGACATCTTCACAGTATTTATGTATTTGGGAGTATTTGTCATCTCATAAAAAGTAAACATGGAGTGGGGACCCTGGAGCTCTGGAAAGGTGACTGGCAGTTTTCATTACCAGCCAGGAAGCAGGGTTTTGGTCTGTTTATTTTTTCTAGCTGTATCCTATTATCGCTGAAATATCAGGGAAGTAACTTCATGATATTGTTATGACATTACTTACATTATTATTGTATATTTTATTGTAAATTTCACATTATTATTCCATTAAAGCACCAACGGCTTTTTTTTCCTAGAGCAATAATGAAATTTCACAGTATGAAAATGGAAGAAATCAATAAAATCATCCGTGACCTTTGGCGAAGCACCTATCGTGGACAAGGTAGCGGATGTGGTGCCCGATGGGTGCTCTTTCCAAAGCCTATCCCAGCTCTTACCCAGCACGGCTTCTCAGCAAGCCAGTACTGCCTCCTGGACCTTCCTGAACAGTTCTTTGATGTTTTCTAAGAATTCGTATCTTGACAAGATCTTGTAGCAAGAAAAAAATGCAAAGGTTTCTGTTCCAGAGCCTGACAAGACTGACATATTTGGCTACAATGCACAATAGATTTAGCTGATGACAGTAGGCGCTGTTGGGTGTCGATAGGGGTAAGCCAAAATGAGATAAGAAACCGGCCAGGAGGAACCGGTTAATAGATGAGCTAGGAAAGGCAGAGCTGAGGCTGGGGGGTGGGGTACCGGGGCTGCTTGTAGCTGGGAGTCCTCGTGAATCTCTCAGCCAGACAGACACATGGGTTCCAGACAGCCTGGGTTTTCCCTACACGGCCAGCCTCACCCATCACCCCTGGGCTTGCTTATGATAGTGTGTGCAAATGACAGCAGGCCACAGGGCGTGGGCTTCTCTGAACCCATCTTCCTTTTGTGTCAGATATCGAATATATAGAAATTAGGTCTGATGCCGACGAAAACCTGTCAGCTTCTGATAAACGGCGGAATTACAACTACCGCGTGGTGATGCTGAAGGGGGACACGGCCTTGGATATGCGAGGACGGTGCAGCGCTGGGCAAAAGGCAGGTATCTCAGGAAGCTGGGGGCCACCTTGACCCAGGGAAGTGACAGAATCAAAGGTCAGTGTGGCGGAAGCACCCAAGGCCACCTTCAATGGTGGGAGCACCTTACACTGCTCCTGGCTGCCACGTAAGTGGGTCAGGATCTGCTTTCCTCTATACGCTCCCCAACTTCTAACCAGCGTTTCCTGCAGCATTATGTAAGTGAGACTTTTAGAAGGGCCTGAAACCTTCTCACGGGATAGACTAAATGTAAAATGTAAAACAAGGAGCTGAAGACCATTCATTGTTTTACAGCGTTCCTGGTGAGAATAGGGTAAGACACACCACTGTTTTACATGCCAACAAGAAAGAAGAAAGGCAATTGTCAACATAAGATGCCTCCTGATTTCAGAGAAGTCGAGGAGGCGAGAAGGGTGTTGTGTTTTAGAATTGGTGACATATGCTATTAGCAAACCAGGTCCTGGGTCAAACCAGATGTGGCATTACAACACACGAGAGTCTCGTTAAGGAAGCACCCCCATTGTAGGACTGAGTCCCCAATACCACCCCACCTCGCCTTGAGGCCTGCAGACCATCTGAAACCAGGTCTGCTTGAGCCAAAGGCCAAATGTCACTGTGCACAGGCTTGTACCCAAGATGTCACAGGGCCTTGAGCTTCCTCCTCTTACACTGGAAGCAGATTATATTGATAACATCTCTGGACCCTTGATTTTCTTAACAAATTTTTAAAATTCTAGAAATGGATGCTCACATTACCTGAGCAATTTTCATAGTTTTCAGTTTTTACCTAAAGACAGTCCATGTGTGGATGTACTTTGTTGTCAGCTGTACCAATTTAAGCATCTGCAGATTATTATCTTAATCATGGTCTGCAAAAAATGACAAATTTGTGATCTCTAATCAGTATCCCCTACTTGCTCTGGTGATTTTTAGTGCTAATTATGAGTGGGAACATAGAGTTTGAAACATGTTTCTTTGGATTAAAAATACTTTCTAAAATAGTTTCTGAACAAAACAGGTTTCCTGTAGCTACTCTAAAAGACAAAAATTAATTAGCAGTAATTTCTTCCTTGGTGTCGGGAGAGGAGACAGACGAATGGTTCAGTAGACGCCACTGAGCCGGTGGCGTGGGGGCGGCAGCGGCAGCAGTCCAGCACCTGTGCAAGTGCCGAGCAAAGGGCCACGCTGTGGCCCTGGCTTCTGCGTCTGCCAGCCTGCTCTGGGCATCCGAGAGAAGCTGTAAACTGCTGTAAGGTCACTCACTCACTCGCTGATTCCCCTGCACTCACAGGTTCGGGGTGGGAGGGCAGTTACAGCTCCCACGAAGGTGGTGTAGACTTCCTAGCATCGTCCTTCACTCTTCATTCTGGGTGCCTTGTACCCTCAGATGGTTTCAGCCGGCCTGAGAGGTTTAGTGTTAGGTTTCTAGGGACCTTGACAGTGCCTCAGTTTGGGCCGCTTGGATTTCCTAAGGTGAGCTCCCACGATACCGCACTCCTGTGCTCCTGCTCCTTTGACCCAGGAATTTATCCTCTCTGCCTCAAAATGACATACATGTGTGATATACACAAGCACGTGTGTGTGTGCGTCAGAGCGTGCTGTAGGTCAGGTGCCTCTTTGGACCGTGTGACATGGAGACTTCAGGAAGCCAGTGAGAGGGAAAAGGTCTCCGAGGCTCTGGAAGGAGGAAGGTGTCCACGTTTTCTGACCCCATTATCAGGAAAATGAAATAGGTTGCGAATTTTTAAGGTTGTTCATTTAAACCATTATTAAAATTATTAGTTACAGATAAATGGTATTGCCTTTCAGATTCCCATCTGTGATTTCAAGTTTTGTTACAGCTGATCGGATTGGGGGAGGGGGCAATCAGTATTGCTTTTAGCATTTCATTTTATTGCGAATGGTAGGCTGAGATAATGCACCTGATGCTTCACCTTCTGGAAAATCTCGAGAGTCTGGTCACAGTGCCTGCTCTCCCAAACCGAAGGGCAGGGATTCACCTGAGGTCGGTGACCCTGTGACCTTTCCTGCTGCAGGGATTGAGCCCGCTCTCCGTGCTTTCCTAAGTGAGTGGGAAGAAGGTCTGTGCAGCGCGGCTCAGCTCTCGTGCTTTCTTCCAGGTGTTGGCCTCTCTCATCATCCGCCTGGCCCTGGCGGAGACGTTCTGCTTGAACTGTGGCATCCTCGCCTTGGATGAGCCAACTACAAATCTTGACCGAGAAAACATCGAATCTCTTGCACATGCTCTGGTTGAGTAAGTTTCAAACTTGGGGACAGGTTATGATCGTAGTTAAAGTAAGGTAAAGAGGGTTTTGTGGTGAAGCCCCTCTCCAGATGTATCTTCCTTGGAGAAGCTGGGTGACTTTCCCTTCTGACAGTGATTCGTCACACTTTTTAAAAGGAACTAGCTGGTGGCCAGCAGCAGCAGAGACACCCTGCAAGTCCCCATGTGTGTTCATCGGGAAACTCTCTGGTTTGGCTTTCCAGTAAAGCCACCTGGGCCCACGTGTCCTGTACCAGACTTAACGTGACTTACTAAAACACTCTGGGTGGTGACAGTGGTTTTGGACGGGATCCCCAGCTTTTGACATGCGTCAAACATCTACAAGGAATTGTGGCTCTTACTCAAAAAGTATATCAGTGCGACCCAGACACAGGAAAATTGCATACACCTTTGACCACATTCACCTGGGGTAGAGGCGGCTGCCTCACGGGGCAGCCCTTGCTTAGGAACTGTGCTGGCAGAGGAAGAGCATGTCCCCTCGAGCTGAGGGGTTCCAGGTGCTCTCAGCTCCAGCTACACACTCTGGGCCAATGTAATGCTTGCTGTCTGATAGCATGTCTCAGGCCGGGGGAGAGCGGAGCGACTGCCGAGCCGTCTATCTCCAGCCGTCTCCCAGGAGCCTGTGCGGCCAGCACGAAAGGGCTGGCACTTTTGGAACCTGAGCACATCCAGCTCCAGGCAAGGGATGAATGAGTTGGTTAAAAGCCTTTCAGATCTCAGTCTCCTAGCTACCCAGCACGGAGATGGTGAGCACAGATGTTTTCTGTACACCCACACAGGCCCTGTGTGTCATACCAGTGATGTGGCTGGTGGCTGGGGGTGGCAGACTTCTAAGTAGACACAGCTCCTAAGAAGGCAGTGGGCCTTGCATATGTTATTCCCCCTGCCTGTAGTCTGTCTTGAAAAAATTTGTTTTCTTCCAGAGAAAACTAGTCACAGGTCAAGAAAACCCCAGGCACAGGGGTAAGGCAGACTCCTTGCACTGAGCAGCACAGAGATTAGGGAAAACTCAGGGGCACGCTTCCACCTGCTGTGGTGAGAAACTTGTGTTCTGGAAGAAACTGAAGCATGTGCTCTTACCCCTGCATCAGCCAGACCTGTGGGAAGAGTCAGGCCATGCACCCGCACTGTCTGGGCGGCTCTGGGACTCCTGCCGGGCTGGGCTGGAGGCTGGGGTCCCCCTCGCCCTCCCCCACTTCCTGCAGAGCTGTCGGGTCAACACTCACACGGCACAGGAAAAGCCCGGTCACCACACACAGCACAGTCATGTGTCTGACAAGGCTCTCAGTGGCTTTTTCAACTAAAGGGAAGGGTTACTTAGGCTCTTCAGTAACAACATATTCTAAATATATTGTTTCAGGATAATAAAAAGTCGCTCACAGCAACGTAACTTCCAGCTTCTGGTAATCACTCACGATGAAGATTTTGTGGAGCTCTTAGGGCGTTCTAAATACGTGGAGAAATTCTACAGGATTAAGAAGAACCTCGATCAGTGCTCAGAGATTGTCAAATGCAGTGTTAACTCCCTGGGATCTTATGTTCATTAAAAATACTCAAGATTTAATTGCCTTGGAAACACAGGTCCTCAGGCAACTGCTTATATCTGATACCAACTGAGTCACTAAGCAAATAAATTCTTTAAAAGTAGCTTTGTGTCTAGGATTTTGAATGTCTGAGAGGTTCTAAAATGATTAAAATTGTTTCACGTGAAACTTGGACTGATTCCTGAGCTTCACCCCTCCAGGCAGCCCGACAGGCCTGCAGTCTGGCCAGCAGCCCAGCCGGCCCAGCCTCGGCCTCGCTTCTCTCCGTCTCTCCCCAGCAGACAGCGGGGCTCCCGTGCCTGGGGCGGTTCCCTTTGCCTTTTTAAAGCACTGGTGAGAAGTAGGTTCTGCTGCCTTGACGATTTATGGTTTTGGCATTTTTTAAAAATCAGTGTTAAGTGTTACCAGTAAATTTATTTCCTTGGATGTGGTTTTTAAAAAGTTATTAGTATTTCCTGAAGATGATCACAAAAGACAAGATTTTAATGTATGGCTCCACTCTTAACTCTGTAAATCCAGCCAAGTGACCTCCCGCTCTGGCCTCAGTTCCCCAACTAAAATTTCAAGTAGTTGGATGGGCTTCAGGGTCTCACAGGAACCTCATGTAATCCTCTAGTTCAGGGGTGTCAAACTCATTTTCACCAGGGGCCACATCAGTCTTGAGGTTACCTTCAAAGGGCCGAGTGTAATTTCAGGACTGTGTAAATGTAACCACTCCTTAACTAGGGGCAAGGAGCTCAGCACTGCTGCTGGGCAGAAACGAGGTGGAGGGCCAGGTTTGACCCGCGGGCCCTTGTGTTTGCTGCCTGTGGTCTAGTTCAGTGTCCACTGTCTGCCCTCCCCACACATCCCGGTAGGGTGTCGTCCAGACTCAGCTCTCTTTCGAGAGGAAGCTCCCCACTGTGCACACCCCCTTTGGACAGCTCTGACCTAGAGCAAGGCCTCCCTCAGTGGTAAGTCTTTAACTCTCCTATGTGTCTAGCTCAGGCGCCTTCCTGCCTTACCCTCAGCCCCAGTTGCTCTCCAAGTGTGCACTGCAGGGCAGGAGGCGAGCGGGGCCCCTCACAGAGTCAGGGCCTGCTCCCGGTGGGGTCCAACCCGACCTGGAGGAGCGGGCCTCTTATTTCACGTGGGCGTCACTGCTGATAAAGCCCAACCACACCTTTTTCTTGGGATTGCCAGGTGACATCTTGAAGCCTCTCACGATCACTGCATACAGAATGCTACCAAAGTAGCATCTTTTTGAGCTGGACATGCAGGGTTGGATTGTTCAGAGCCTGCAGGTCGTGCGGCACAGTTTTATGTCATTTTGTGTGGTCCAGACAACCCTTCTGAACTGGAGTCTAGCGAGAGTTAGCTCTAAGGTCCTTACTGGGGGGGTAGATGGTGACAGAAGGAGATTAGGCTTTGGGTGGTGAACGTACAATACAATGCACAGATGATGTGTTACAGAATTGTACACCTGAAACCTATACGATTGTATTAGCCAATGTCACCCCCATAAATTCAATTTTGAAAAATTGGGGGGAGGGGAGGAGTTCTGAGATTCTAAGGTGTCTGTGGTAGGCTGAATAATGGCCTCCCAGGGTACCAAGGTCTTAATCCCTAGAGCCTGTGAACATTACTTCATATAGCAAAAGGGGCTTTGCAGATGTGATCGGAGCTAAGGGTCGTGAGACGGGGGCATGCTGGTGGGCCTGAATGTAGTCACCAGTATCCTCACCAGGAGGTGGCAGAAAGACTGGTCTTCAGAAGAGGGGCCAGGTGCTCTCAGCTGCCTGGGCATACCAGTGACCACTAGAAGCTGAAGAGAAAAAAATCAAAGGGACCAGTTTTCCCTTCCGAACCTCCAAATGGAACCAGCCCTGCTGGCCCCTTGACTTTTAGCCCAGTAAAACTGATTTTGGTCTCCTGAGCTCCAGAACTGTAAGAGAATAAATCTGCATTGTTTTAAAGCTACTTGGTTTGTGGTAATAGGAAACTAACGTCCTATTCAGTGTATGCAGTCAATTTCTATGCATATAAAATGATACTAGTTATGTACTATTCTTGAGAGAGTTGGAAAAAAACTCATATTATTTTCTGTCCATACACAAAAATAAATTCAAGGTGGATAAAAGATTTAAATATAACCCATGACACCATTAAAGCCCTAGAGGAGAACATGGGCAAGAAAATCTCAGATATTTCACGCAGCAACATTTTCACTGATCTGTCCCCTAGAGCAAGGAACATAAAGGAAAGAATAAACATGGGATCTCATCAAAATAAAAAGCTTCTGCATGGCTAAAGAAAACAGTATTAAAAAGAACTGTATGGGAAAACATATTTGCCAATGATACCTCAGACAAGGATTTAATCTCCAAAATATATAAAGAACTCACATGACTCCACTCTAAGAAAAGCAACCCAATTAAAAAATGGGCAAAGGACTTGAACATGCACTTCTCCAAGAAAGACATACAGAGGGTCCAGAGACACATGAAAAGATGCTTAGTATCGCTAGTTATCAGAGAGATGCAAATTAAAACCACGATGAGATACCACTTCACACCAGTCAGAATGGCCATCATAAACAAAGCAACAAACAAGTGTTGGAGAGGCTGTGGAGAAAAGGGAGCCCTAGTGCAATGTTGGTGGGATTGTAGGCTGGTGCAACTACTATGGAAAACAGTATGGAATTTTCTCAGAAAACTAAAAATGGATCTGCCTTTTGACCCAGCAATTCCACTGCTCGGTTTATATCCTAAGAACCCTGAAACACCAATCCAAAAGAACCTGTGCACCCCAATGTTCATAGCAGCACAATTTACAATAACTAAGTGCTGGAAGCAACCTAGGTGTCCATCAGTAAATGAATGGATCAAAAAACTAGGGTACATTTACACAATGGAATTCTATGCAGTGGAAAGAAAGGAGCTCCTACCCTTTGCAGCAGCATGGATGGAACTGGAAAGCATTATGCTAAGCGAAATAAGCCAGTCAGTGAAAGACAAATACCATATGATCTCACCTTTAACAGGAACCTAGTCAACAGAACAAACAAGCAAAATATAACCAAAGACACTGAAGTAGAGAACAGGCTGACAGTGACCAGGGAGGGAATTTCAGGAGAAAGGGAAGGGTTTGCAGGAACAAGTATAAAAAACAATGGGGGGGTGGAAATGGGAGGGGGGGTGGAAATGGGAGGGAGGTGGGGAGGGCTTGGGGGGTGGGCTGGGATGGGAGTAAAAGGCAGAAAACTACTTGAACAATTAAAGTAAAATTTAAATTTTTTTTATTTTCTGTGTTCTGTGGTTCCCACGAAGGACCTGGTTGAAAAGGGCTGGTCTAGACCCTTTTCTAGAAAGGGCTGAGCAGCACAGCTACTGGCTTCCTGTCCGAAGCCCCTTCTCATGGCCACGTTCAGTCGTCCTAATTAGCTTTGAGGAACTCAAACTGCCCACATTTACAAAAGTAGCATAACCTGAACAAAGGTACCACCAGAAAAAACAGCAGACCAGTTCTCACAGCACAGATCCAGGAATTCCTACATTAAGAACAAGTCGATTCCAGTCAAATTAAAATAAACATAACAATTAACCAAGCTGTTTCTATCCTAAGAATTCAAGACTGTTTCAGAAAATGAGAAATCTGTTTCTAAACTACCAACATCATAAAGCCAAAGAGGGAAATTGCTGGTAGACACCTAACTGGCCATTATTTGATAAAATTCACTGTCTCCTAGCTTTAGCAAACTCATAACATTGCAAAGAATAAAAGATTTTCTTAATGTTTCTTGTCATCACATCAGAATTAAACTCAGGAGCAAAAGATGAAACATTCCCATTAAATAATAAACGAGTTGCTCTCTATCAGCATGTTTCTGAAAGTGCTGCACATCACAGTAAGGAAGGACTGGAAGCGGCAGCACAGCGCACACACAGGCAATGCAGCGGACTGCAAACACTTCCCAATGTCAAGTCTGGTTTCTCCTGACGACGCGCTTCCCTTGCCATCCAACTGAGAGTGGCTGCTTGCTCCACTGTGTCACTGGGCATGGAAGGTGGGGTGCAAACCCTTGCTTTTCACTGCTGCTGCTTGATCATCCCCCTCCCCCACGTGTGGAAAGAACAGGCTTCACAGGAAAAGGCAAAGAAGATGAGCCAGCCTACTTGGGCTCTGATCTTAGCACCACCCCTCACTAGCTCTGGGACCTCGGGCAAGTCTCTTGCCCTCTGTTTGCTTATTTGTAAAAGTAGGTAGACATGGCACCTATCGTGCAGGGTTGCTAGGAGAATTGGATGACTTTATAAACTTCTAGAATGGCTGGCACAGAGTAAGTACTATGTGCTTGTTCAAGAAAAGCCCCCTAGCCTCAGTCTCCTCTTCCCCGCAGCAGTTCTTAGCTCCCAGCCCGGTCACCGCCCTTACTCACTGACCTTTCCTCTCCCCGCTCACTCCCATTCTCCAACACTAGTTTCTTAGTCATTGCTGATTTCAGTGTCCAAATGATCGCGTACAAACCCTTGGCCTCTCAGCTCCTTGTTGTTTTCCTCCAGTGAGAAGATGACTCCATAGTCTTACTCCCAAGTCCAGTCCTTTTAATAATTATTGCAACCCTCCACAAGCTCAATTTAAGCATCTCCAATTCACTCCAAGGGTCTCCAACCCCAGCAATTCTTTGAACCCGCCCAGATTTCAGTCCATTGATTCTACCCCTTTCTCAGTGGTTCGCTTCCCTCATGCCTTCCCCCCGGAATGCCTGAACTCTCATGGTGCACCTGCACATCATGGTCTCGCATAGACCTCAGCTGTCCTGCCCCTTCTGTCCTCCAACCTTCCCGACAACCTCCAGGCCTCTCCCTGCACGTGCAGTCTCCTCTGCGGCTTCCCATTCCCCTTGCCCTTTGATGTAAGAGTGCGTCAGTGGTCAGTCTGATCCTGCACCTCCTTTCTTCTCTGCACTCCCTTGTTTGGTGATCTCATCCAGCCTCATAGCCCTAAAGCTGTTGTCTTAGTTTGGCCTCTCCCAGCAGAACCTAAAACAGTGATGCAAGCAGCCGTGAACAGTAGCAGATTGCAGGAATTACTGAAGACAGCCAGTGCAGAGTGAGTTCTTACACTAGCACCCCCAGCAGGTGGTTGGGGCTCAACCCCACAGGGAGACTGGAAAACCTGGCAAAATATGTTTCAGAATTGTCCCTCCTGAGGGACAAGGGAGCTGGGGTATGTATGTCCATACTGATTCCTGAGAGTCACTCACTGAGGGGTGCTCCAGGGCAAACCAGCTACCAGCTTGCTGTGTACACCAGCAGAACTGCGTTTTACAGTTTGAAGAAAAAGAAGGAAAGGAGAAAGAAAAAGAAAAGAAAGAAAAAGAAAGAAAGAAAAGAAACAAGAAAGAAAAAGAAAAAGAAAGAAAAGGAAGGAAAGAAAGGCAGGCCCTTTGACAGACACGGAGAAGACCGAGTGGGGCTGGAGCACACTAGAAATGTTCAGGAGGGACGGAGGGCCCTGGAGGCAACTTGAACAATCACGTAGACCTACTCTTCGTTGAGTCTCTAGTCCAGATCTCTCCTAAACCAACCCATTAAGCTGCCACTGGACATCTAGTTGCACTCAAATATCTAATATCTAGACATTTAAAGTCGAAAATGACCGAACACCAATCTTTCTCCCGAACCTGCATCTCCAATAGGCTTTCAATGAATGGTAACTTGATTCTTCCAATTGCTCAGGTAAAATCTTACCATCATCATTCATTCTGTTTATCTCCCATCACACATCCAACCCATCGGTTTAATGCTAGGGGTTCAAACTTTCAAAATATGTCCAGAGTCCGACCCAGCCCCAGCACTGAAACCACCGGTGCTCTGGTCCAAGCCACCGTCATCTTGAACCTCACCGACTGAGTGAGCACCCAGCTGCTCTGACTGACCTGGTCCTGCCCCCACAGCTGGTTCTCAACACAGCAGCCAGCCACCTTTTTAAAAGCAGACAAAATAAATGTCTCTCACAGGAGTATGGGTTAGCAATTCTGAAACCACTTTATATCAACATCAAACACGAGTATATTGTAGAATAAGGACTGAGTCTCAATGTTGAAGAAAGATGTTTGCTTGGAAAGGGAGGCTATATAAAAAACAAACACCAACCCCAGTAGTGTTGGGTTAAATCCAAAGTATTGGTGTAAATGTATGGTTTTAGTACATAAAGGATTTCTACTTCCATAGGGGGAGAATAGAGATTGACAAAAATCCGCTTCTTCATGAAAGAAATGAGAGCAAGGCAAAATAAACTTTGTAAAGAACTTTGGAACGTAACTAAAAGCTTGCAACAAGCCACGCAGTGTTTGTTAAGGGCAACAGCTGAATCGCAGCGGAAGAGCCAGTGCATTCTCACTTGCCCTAACCCCACTCCCCTCTCTGGGCCTCTGGGGCAGCTTTGAAAAGCAACGTGACTACAGTACCTGCGGAAACCAGCAGCCCCTGGAGGAAGCAGAATGGGTTTGGAGCTCCCCGAAATCTTCAGCGCAGGAGAAGCACCACTTTTTGACCTCTCTGGCAGCTCACCGGAACTCCATCCTCAGGGCGAGTCTCTATCTGACCCAAGACAAGCTTGCTCAGCAAACAGCCCTACCTGCGGTAGGCAATCAGTGGCAATTGGTTACCACTGCAGCTGCCTACAGCAAAACACAGTGAGAAACGACCTAAGAGGAAAAAGTGGTGAAGGATAAGTCCATGAGGGCTTTGATGAGCCTGCACATATTCCTGGGGATCCAGGTGTGTGTTCAGCTGTGTGTCAGAGGTTTGTGCATTCCCAGGAAAGACTTGCGAAGACCCTAAGTGTCAACCTCTGGCCGACCTTGATACTTATGCAAGAAGTGAAGGCTAAGGCAGTTATAAACTGCCTGCTGATGCACTGCAAACATGACCGGACAATCTCTATCTCTTTCTCTGTTCCCCTCCCACTCCTCCTCTCACACACAGGCTTGGAAACTTAGTAATTCAAGGCATTAAAAGAAATCTGTCTAATTATTAACATACCACTAAGTTAACCAAGACTTCAGTGATCACACCTGACAAAGAATACAGCTGTACTTTGTTAGTCCATGAATGTCAATACATAAATATCAGTAACAAAACTTATGGGGTAATCTGATTCTCAGAGTTGACACATCATATTACATCTACTTTTCAATCTGAAATTATAAGACATGCAAAGAAAAAGGAATATACGGCCCATATGCAGACAAAAAAAAGTCCATAGAAATGGTCCCTGAAGAAGCCCAAATAAAGACTTCAGATCAGCTGTTGTAAATATGTTCAAGGAACTGAAGAAACCATCTTTAAAAAATTAAGGAAAGGATGAGAATGATGCCTCACCAAACAGACTCGTTAAGGAAATAGAAATTAAAATTTTTTAAAAAGAACCAAATATAAGTAAGGGAGTTGGAGAAAACAGTAATAGTTACTTGAGCTCAACAGCAGATTTGGACTAACAGAAGAAAAAAAGTCTGAACTTGAACACAGCTCAGCTGAAGTGATCCAGTCTGAAGAACAGGAAAAAAGAATGACGAGAGCCCTGGCTGGTGTAGCTCAGTGGATTGAGCACAGGCTGTGAGTTAAAGGGTTGCCAGTTCGATTCCCAGTCAGGGTACATGCCTGCATTGTGGGCCAGGTCCCCACTAGGGGACATGTGAAAGGCAACCACACATTGATGTTTCCCTCCCTCTCTTTCTCCCTCCCTTCCTCTCTTTCTAAAGATAAATAAATCTTTAAAAAAAAAAAAGAATGAAGAGAAACGAGCAGAGTCTCAAAGACCTGTGAGACACCGTCAACATGTCAGCACACCAGGGACCCCAGACCCAGTGGGAATCCCGGAGGACCAGAGAAAGGGGCGGAAAGAATATCTTAAGTACTGCTGGCCAAAAACCTCCTGAGTTTTATGAAAAACATTCATTTTCATACCCTAGAAGCTGAACTAACTCCAAGTAGAATATACTCAACAAGATTTGGACTTAGCTGCATTGTAATCAAATTGTCAAATAACAAACACAGGGAATCTTGGAAGTGGCAAGAGAAAGCAGTGAAGAACCCTCAAAATTAACAGCTGCTTCCCCTTAGAAAGAGTGGAGGCCAGAAGCCAGGGATGGCATACTAAAAGTGCTCAGTGAGAAAGACTAGACAAGAATTCTATACCCAGTAAAACTGTCCCCGAAAAGGGGAAACTAAGACATTTCGAGACAAAAAGAGACTGAGATGACTCGTTTGCAGCAGATGGGCCCTACGGCAGCACTGGAGAGAATGCTCCTGGCTGACATGGACGGAAACGACATAAATCTACATGAGGAAATAAAGAGCTCAGTAAATGTACGTGGAGAACTTAAAAGTGTGAATGTATTTTGGTTTGTAATCCTGTTCTGTCTGATTTAAAACATAACTGCATGAAGAAATCCTTTAAACACTGTATTTATGAGTGTATAATATATAAAGATGTAACATGACAATGGCACAAAGAAGGGGAAGGAAACCAATTTAGAGATACAGCAGACTTACAGAGTTACCTGTTTCACCTACGAGAATGTATGTCCAAGAGGTAGGTCCTGTGCTGTTTCTTTCATGCCTGGCACAAAGTAAGCACTTAATAAACATTTACTGAATGAATGAGTTAGCTTGTAATTGTTCTGTGAATTATTTATAGTCATTTGTTTAAAACACATCTTCATACCAAGCAGAATATTTACAAAGGGTGAGAATCCACTTTCAGTTCAGGAAGACAGCACTTATACACACATCCACTGGCAGAATGACAGATATTATTGGGGTTATCTGTGGTAGCTGGAATAGGAGGGGCTTATATTTCCTTTGCATATCTGCACTTTACACAGTACCATTGTTGAATAATTTTTATTTTTTGTTATTTTTTATATATTCATTTGTTTATTTTTTAAAGAGAGGGGAAGGGAGAGAGAGAGAGGGAAACAACACTGTGTGCCTCTCACATGCCCCCAACTAGGGGCCTGGCCCGCAACCCAGGCACGTGCCCTGCATTGGAATCAAACTGTCA
Organism: Trachops cirrhosus; assembly: GCA_028533065.1. NCBI lineage: Eukaryota > Metazoa > Chordata > Mammalia > Chiroptera > Phyllostomidae > Trachops > Trachops cirrhosus. Next base: position 31,068,256 of record CM052546.1, on the reverse strand, counting down.
ATCCTTTGGTTCGCAGGCTGGTGCTTGGTCCACTCGGCCACATCAGCCAGAGCTGAGTAATTTTTAAAATGCAGAATACTAACATTGGAGAAAGCCCTTCATATATTTCAAGTGGAAAAAAAAGGTAAAAGCTATATAATGCATTATCCCACTTTTGTAACAGACTGTGGTATGCATAGAAAAGGAGTGTTGATAGATACTGAGGGTTATCGGTGTCAGGGCAAAGGGGTGAGAGACTAGTGTCTGCTCATTGCTTGTCTCTCATCAATTCTCCACACTGAAAACACATATCCCAAGCAATCACAGTGGAATGAACAGATAAACTCCCACCTGATAATGCACTAAAATGACAGTAGCTGAATATTTAAAAGGTTTAAACTGGCTTCCGGCCAAGATGGAGGCATAGGTAGACGCGCTGTACCTCCTCACACAACCAAGATAGAGACAACAATATAGAAACAAAATAACAACCAGAACTGACAGAGAATTAAAGTGTATGGAAGTCGGACACCCAAGGAGTTAAAATTAGACATGTTCATGCAGACCAGTAGGAGGGGCGGAGTCGGACTGGGCAAGGGACTTGGAGCGGAGAGCTGAGCACCCAGGGCGGCGCGCCAGACCACAGTGGGTGGGCCCTGGACGCACAAGCGGCGGTGGCTGGCGGACCACGGGCCCGGGTGGTGGCAACCGGCAGACCCAGTGAGGCGGCCATTGTGAAGCAAGGCACTGAGCCCAACTCAGGGAGGGTCCCAGCGCCGGGAAATAGAGCTTTGGGTCACTGACTGAGGAGGACCCTCAGGTGCACAGGCCCACTCACACGGGAATTGGTGCCAGAGGGGCCCAGTTGGCTCACAGAAAGCAGCGGAGGGGTCTGGGGTCCTACGGAGAGTGGAGCAAGTGCCATTGTTTCTTCTTGGACCCCACCCCCACATACAGTATCACAACCCAGTGACTGGGGTGCCCCACCATGGTGAACTCCTAAGGCCCCGCCCCTCACCACAGGTGCTCCACAAGACAAAAAAACACAGCAAAGAGATGGCTCAAACAGGAGAAGATTTGAAAGCCCCAGAACCCATTCTTCTAAGTGACCAAGAGATAGCCAACCTATCAGATGCACAGTTCAAAGCACTGGTGATCAGGATACTCACAGAATTGGTTGATTTTGGTCACAAACTAGATGAAAAAATGAAGGCTACAATAAGTTTAATGAAGAAAAATTCACAGGGAACCAACCAATGGTGATGGAATGAAAGAAGGATCTCACATCATTGGAGTGGACCAGAAGGAAGAACAAAATATATAACCAGAAAAGAATGAAGAAACAAGAATTCAAAAAAATGAGGAGAGGCTTAGGAACCTCCAGGACATCTTTAAATGTTCCAACATCTGAATTATAGGGGTACCAGAAGGGGAAGAGGAA
>CM052546.1:31042023-31066336 GCA_028533065.1 Trachops cirrhosus | reverse complement strand
TTTGCGACCAAAATCAACCAATTCTGTGAGTATCCTGATCACCAGTGCTTTGAACTGTGCATCTGATAGGTTGGCTATCTCTTGGTCGCTTAAAAGGATTGGACCTGGGGCTTTCCAATCCTCATCTGCTTGAGCCATCTTTTGCTGGTTTTTTTTTTTTTGGTCTTGTCGAGCTCCTGTAGTGAGGGGTGGAGCCTAAGGTTTTCACCAGGGTGGGGCACCCCAGTGGCTGGGTTGTGACTCTGTATATGGGGGCGGGGTCCGAGGAGGAACAATGGCGCTTGCTCTGCTCTTTGTAGGACCTCAGGCCCTTCCACTGCTTTCCACAAGCCAACTGGGCCCCTCTGGCACCAATTCTGGTGTGGGTGGGTCTGTGCACCCCGTGGGACCTTCCTTTTCAGTCAGTGACACAAAGCTCCACTTCCCAGGGCTGGGACCCTGAGCTGCGCGCAGTGCCTTGCTTCACAATGGCTGCCTCGCTGGGCCTGCCGGTCACCACTCCCTGGCCTGGCCCGCCAGCCACTGACACTTGTGAACCCAGGGTCTACCTGCTGGGGACTTGTGCGCCGCCCCGGTTGCTCAGGTCTCTGCTCCGCGTCCCTCGCCTGGCCCGACTCCGCCCCTCCTACCGGTCTGGACGATTGCGTCTATTTTCAACTCCCTGGTTGTCAGGACTTCCATGCACTTCAATTTTCTGTCAGTTTTGGTTGTTATTTTGTTTCTATATTGTTGTTGTCCCTACCTTGGTTGTGCACGGGGGCACAGTGCATCTACCTATGCCTCCATCTTGGCTGGAAGTCCAATAAAATATATTTTTTAAAAAAGAAAGTTTACCAGGATAGACCACCATTAGGGACCCTAAAACACACCTTAACACATTTCGACAAATAAAAATCACACAGTGTCTGCTCTCAGACAACAGTGGAATTCAACTAGGAATCAATAACAGAAAGCTAGCAGGAAAATCCAAAAGTATGTTGAGATTAAGCAAACTTCTAAATAATATGGGTTAAAGAGGAAGTATTTAGATAAATAATATTTTGAACTAACTGAAAATGAAGACACAACTTGTCAAAATCTGTGGGAGTTGCTGAAAGTAGGGCTTAGAGGCATTGAATATATATTAGAAAACAAGACAGACCTGAAACAAATCATCTAAGCTTTTACCTTAGAAACTAGGGAAAAAAAGAACAAATTAAATCCAAAGCAAGCAGAAGAAAATAAATAATAAGAATTAGAGCATAAATCCGTGGAATTGAAAACAAGAAAGCAATAGAAAAAATTAAACCAAAAGCTGGTTTTTTTAAAAAAGATCAATAAAATCAATAAGCCTCTAACTATGGTAAGAAAGAGAGAACAAAAATTTTAATAATGTAAATGAAATAGAGGCATTACTATAGATCCCATGGACATTGGAGGGATAATCAAGGAATACTATAAATACTTTGAATACTCTGAACTATTCTATGCCTACAAATCTGATAACCTATTTGACATGGACCAATTATTTGAAAGACATGAGTCAAAACTTGCACAAGAAGAAATAAACAATCCAAATAGTTTTTTATATATGAAGTAAATTTAATAATAATTAAAAACTTTCTAAAATATAAAGCACTAGGCTCTGATGGGTTGACTGGTGATTTCTACCAAACATTTATAAAAGAAATGTTATCAATTCTTTACAATCTCTTTAAGAAGATGTAAGTAAAGAGAATACTTCCTAACAAATTCCATGAGACCCGCTTACCCTAATACCAGAACAGGCAAAGACATAAAATATAAAGTGTAAATCCATGTCTTTGCTGAACAGAGATGCAAAAATCCTCCACAAAGTGTTAGCAACTTAAATCCAACAATTTTAAAATGCTTTTTTTCCCCAGATATGCAAAGCTGGTTCAACACTCAAAAATCAGTTAATATAATCCATCACATCAACAGGCTAAAGAATAAATATCACATTACCACATCAATTGACAAAATCCATCACCCATTCATGATAAAAACTCTCAGTAAACTAAGAAAACAGGGTAGCTTCATCAACTTGATAAAGAATGTCTATAAAAAATCTACAGCCAACATCACACTTCATGAGTAGAAATGCAAAGTTTTCCCACAAAGATCAGGAATAAGACAAGAATATCCCCTCTTACCACTGCTTTTCAACATTGTACTGGAAGCCTTAGCTAATGCAGTAAGACAAGAAAAGGGAAAAAAAGGTGTACAGACTAGGAATGAAAAAATAAAACTGTTTTTGTTTGCAGATGACATGGTCATCTAAGTAGAAAACCTACAAGAACTAATAAAATATTCCTAGAACTAATAAACTATTATAGCAGGGTACAGGATACAAGGTTAGTATACAAAAGCCAATCACTTTCCTACAGACCAGCAATTAACAAGTGAAATTTGAAATTTAAAACATAATACCATTTACATTATCACCAAATGAAATATGTAGGTGTCAATCTGACTAAGTATGTCTACCAGATCTCTAAGGGAAAACTACTAAACTCTGATTACAGAAACCGAAGGACTAAATAAGTGGAGAAATAGTCCATTGTTCATGGGTAGGAAGACCTAACATCATCAAGGTGTCAGATCTTCCCACCTCAATCCCAATAAAAATTTCAGCTGGTTATTTTGTAGTTACTGACCAACTGATTCTAAAGTTTATACGAAGAGGCAAAAGAATAGCTGGCACGATATTGAAGGGGAAGAGCAAAGCTGACAGCCTGACACTATCTGACCTCAAGACCTGCTATAAACCCTCTCCAGAGTAATGTGGCAATGGCAAAAGAGTGGATAATTGATCAGTGGAGCAGAGCAGACGGCTCAGGAATACACCCCCATAGATACAGTCAACCGACCTTTGACAGAGGAGCAAAGGCAATGCAATGGAGCAAAGACAATCTTTTCAACAAACGGTGCTGGAACATTCACATGTGAAAAAATAAATGTGGACACAGACTTTACACCCTTTACAAAAAGTCACTCAAATGGATCACAGACCTAAGTGTTAAACTCAAGACTATAAACTTCGGTAACATAGGAGAAAAGGTAGATGACTTTGGGTTTAGCGATGACTCTTTACCTGCAACACCAGGGACACGACCTATGAAGGATATAATTGATAAGCTGGACTTCGTTAAAATTTCAACATTTCTGCTCTTCAAAAGACACTGCCAAGGGAATAAAGACAAGCAACAGCTTAAAAGAAAATACTTGCAAAAGATAAAGGCTTGTTATTCAATACATGCCAACTCAAATTTTAAAAGGACCACAGACTTTAAGAGATATCTCACCAAAAAAGATATACAGATGGCAAGTAAGCACTTGAGAAGATGCCTCACATCGTATATGTCATCAGGGAAGTGGTGAGATACCTATTAGCATGGCCAAAATCCAAAACACTGACAACACTAAGTGCCAGTGAGGAAGTGGAGCAACAGGAAGTCTTAGTCATTTCTGGTGGGGTTGCAAAATGGTACAGCCACTTGGAGGACAGTTTGACAGCTTTGACAGCTTTTTATAAAAATAAACATACTCTTACCAAATGACCCAGCAAACACGCTCTTTGGCATTTATGCAAATGAACTGAAAACCTACTTCCTTACAAAGCCTGCACACAGATGTTTATAGAAGCTTTATTCACAATTGTCAATAGTTGGAAGCAACCAAGATGTCCTTCAGTTGGTGAATGAATAAACTGTGGTATACCCAGACAATGGAATAGTATTCAGCACTGAAAAAGAAATGAGCTATTGAACCATGGAAAGACGTAGAAGAAACTTGAATGCATACTACTAAGTACATAAAAGGAGCCAATCTGAAAGGGCTAAATAGTGTAGTATTCCAACTATATATGACATTCTGAAAAAGGCAAAACTATGGAGACTAGTAAAAAGATCAGTGGTTTGGGGTTAGGAGGGAGGAAGGGCTGGGTGGGTGGAGCACAGAGGATTTTTAGGGCAGTGACACTACTCTGTGTGACACCATAATCGTGGGTACATGTCATTATGCATAGGTCCAAGCCCACAGAATGACAACCCCAGGTGAGCCCTGGTGTGAACTGTAGACTCTGAGTGGTGACAGTGGCAACGCAGGTTCATCAGCTGTGACACGGGTACCCTCTGGTGGGGTGACGATCATGGGGAGGCTGTGCATGTGTGCAGGCAGGGGGCAAATGGGGACCCTGTGCTTGTTCCTCCTCTTTGCTCTGAATCTAAAACTGCTCTAAAAATAAATCCTATTTTTAAGAAAGTAGTGGCTTCACAAAATTCAATAAATGATAACAGAAATTTTTATTTCTTTAAAGAAAGACAATTTCCCAGAACTTAACGTGTTCAGTTTGAGAGGGCCCACTGTGTGTCTGTCGTGGTAGATGAAAACAGAACTACACCCAGGAACATCGCTGTAAAATTTGGAACATGGGGACTGGGAAGGTTCCCCACACATTTCCAGAGACAGTTAGAAAAGGTCTGGGTTCCAAAGAGCTTTTGAACTCTGAACAGCAACTTTAGAACATGGCTGGCGATAGCGCAGGCACTCAAGATTCTCAAAGAAAATTATTTCCTGCCTGAAATTCTGTGATTTGGGGGATGTGTCCCCCCAAGAAAGAGGAAGACCTGGGGTGCAGGGAAGAAGAGAGCCCCCTCGGAGAGAGGTGAAGGGAATTCCAGGCCAGTGGTGACAGGACCTCAGGGTCACAGCTGTGCAGGAGGGTCAGTGGGCAGCTGTTCAGGCCAGAGCAGGTGAGCAGGCTGCGAGGAAGTCCGTCTTAGCAAGGGGAAACCGGGAGCATAACCGATTCACCCCAATCTCTCCAGAGCAGATTTACATGGGTGGCTGAGCATTCAGGATTAAGCCACTGAGGTGAACAAAAAACTAAGCAAGTAGGAAAACAAGACAATTTTTAGTTCCAGAGGAAGAGAGTTTTGAGGGAAAATAAAAATAATTATAGTTAACCATCTTTCAGCTGTAAATATATTAGCACAAATAGTAAATGGCAACGAGGCTTTTGAGTGACCCCAATTATGATCTGTGGGTGTTGGCAGGATGGGAAAGGAACAGAGCACTTGGAAAGGGGAGTAAATGGTCAGCCAGACCACGGGGAGCAGCTGCACCTGGGAAGCAAAACGTTTGCAAGCATGGAGGGGTAAATACCAAAAGAAACAATTAAAATGGTGGTTTTTCTCTTTTTAAGTCATGTTTAGAAGATTTTGTTTATGTATTTTTAGAGGGAGATGAAGAGAGGGAGAAAGAGAGGGGGAGGAAGATGCGTGTGTACAGAAACACCTCTCACACGCATGTGCCCTGACCAGGCATTGAACTGCTGACCTTCTGCTTTGTGGGAGGACACGCAACTCACCAAGCCACACCTTAGTGGCACCCTGAGAGCCGGGTGGAAGCTGCGGGCACAGGGGACAGGAAAGGAAGCCAGAGCTTGGAGAACAGGGGGATTTAATGGTGGTCACTACGCCAGCCTGCCGTTTGCTGATTCAGAGGAAGGTGCTGTCTCTTCCAAGAGCCGTTTGTTGTACAAACTTCTTTTAAAAGATAGTAAGGAGCCAAGGACCGCCAGTGCCTCACTCACAAGATGCGTGGAAATGCAGAAGAACAATGGGAGAGCTGATTCTCAAAACCGCTGTTATTCATCATCAACCTCCTTGAATTATTTCATTTTTCAAATGTACATGCACGTATAACTTCCATAAAAATACAAATCTAATGAGTTAGATATTTTAAATTATTCAAACAACTCGCCGAGCTCCTACTCCTACTGGCGAGGCATCTTCTCTTTCCAATGGAGACCCAAAGTTGGAAAAGGATTTTTCTGAAACCTTGCAAACGGGGCTGGGGGCCAGGGGAAAGGTTGGTCGCAGCCCCAGCGGTCCCTCCGACCCCTCGGATCCCTTGTGGGACCCTCCTGGGCCCTGCGTGCTGGGGCTGCACCTGTCAGAGGCTAGCTCAGCGGCCCTGCCAGGGCTGCAGAAGAGATGGCGTCAGCGGAGTCCAGTGTCTGGAGCAGCCTTTCTGAAGTTCGTGTTGATCACAGTTATGGGGTGTGAATGGCGCCCTGCAGAAAACCGAGAAATAGCAACATAAACCAGTCAGCTGACGTGGGTAGCAGAGCCTGTCGGGAGGCTGAGGGCCAGGGGGTCTCCCAGCCACTTCTGATGGTGCAGCTCCCACGCCCGTGGCGGCAGGACAGGAAAAGAGGCGGACAGCTCGGCCTCGTCCCCCCACCCCCACCCCACACCGTCCTCTGCCCCAGGGGATCCCCGGTAGTGCCTGCTCGCTGCTGTGCGCGCCACCCCCTCTCCAGGGCGCAGTGCACTGGAGTTCAGTAGGGCCCGCGTGTCCAGCCTGGCCCTGTGCTGCCTAGCACGGGACCCATCCCGTCCACCTTCGCTGGCCCCTCCCTTGGCTTTCGACCTGTGTGGTGGACCAGCAGTGGGGGCCCGCACCCTGCAGCTTCTCCCGGAGGCTGATCGGTGCCCTCACCCCTCCCCGCGGCACCGGCCGCCGCCCGAGGCCACAGAGGAGGGCCGGCCTCCCAGCAGAGCCAGCTTATCCGCCCCATCTCCCATTACATAAGGCTGCGCCTCTATCTCTGCGGGGCATCGCGGCCGCCACAGCGGGGCCAGTTCAGGTTCTCCCACGCGCGGGCGCCTGGTTTCGCTGGTCCTGGGGATCAGGGAGGCGTTGACTCATCCTGGCGCAGGGCTGCGGGACTGGCGCAGCCCACGGTGGCTCCCCCTCACTTCCCCCCATCCGAGACCCAGGCAAAGATGCCCTTGGCCCGGTTCTACAGATGACTGACACCGAAGCCCATAGAGGGTCACACAGCCAGAAGCAGCACACAGGCGCTGCGGGCGCGGGCGGGGGCGCCAAGGCCAGGTGCTAGCCTCCGCACTCAGGGCCTGCAGTTGAGCTGAGGGTCTGGCGGGAGTGGAAGGGGGGGCAGTGCTACCAGTGGGCGGGGCGGGCCAGCCGAGGCTGGGAGCAAGCAGACAGTTCCAGCACCCCTCAGAAGGCCCTTTTACGGAGTTGAGCTCCCCTAGGGGGTGACAGAGGGAGGCTAAGCTAGCAGGAGAGAGGGGGCCTGTGGGGGTGGGGGGGCAGTCGCTTAGGGGAGGAAGTGGGTGAAGGGGAGCGAGCTTGACATCAGCACCCAGTAGGCAGATGCCCCCGCCTGTCCTGGGTGTTCCTGGAAGACTTGTAGAGGAAGGAGGGGAGAGCAGGAAGACGCTGCATGCCAGAGTTCCTGCAGAGGGTGGGCTGTGCCTATCGGACCCAGGAGGGTTCCATTCTGCAGAAGGGAACTGTGGGGCCCCCAGAGGGCATGGGGTTGGGTTCGCAGAGACTGGTGGGCAAAGGTGGTTGCCCCAGGTCTCTGCGGCACTGGGTCCACCTCCCACTGAGCTGGCACAGGAAGGGTTTTCCAGCAGGATGGGCCCACAAGGAAGGCCTGGGTGGGGCTCCCCGAGTCCAGGAGGCCTGTGCTCCACGTTATCATCAAAGCTACATTAAAAAGGAAATATCCCTGCCCTGGCTGGGTGGCTCCATCGCTTGGAGTATCCTCCAGTACACCATAAGGCTGTGGGTTCGATCCCCGGTACGCCCACATAGAGGAGGCAACCGGAGGCAACTGATCAATGTTTCTCTCTCTCCCCCTCCCTATCTCTGTGTCTAAATTCAATGAACATATCCTTGAATGAGGACTTCAAAAAAACATAGGAAAGGAAAGGTCCTAGGAGGATCCCTGAATCGGACTGGATCTTTTAGCGGAGACCTGGGAATCTGAGCATCTACACCCAGTCCAACAGAAGGCCTCTGGAGCAGGGTCACCAAAACGTGTGAACTTCACTCTGCTTCCTTTTCCATTTGGACCTCGTCTCCAAAGCCAGTATTCCTTTGATAATGCAAGAGACCAGGTCATTGAAAAAAATAAAACACCCAAGTTCCCAAATCTGGTGGACTCGGGTCACGGCACTGACCGTCCAGCACATACGGTGACCCCAGCAGGTCTGAGGGCAGCGGCTGGGCCAACTGCCAGGCAGGACTGCTGGAGCTCCCGCTGCAGGGCTGAGGCCAGGCCCCCCTGAGGCCTCTCCCCTGTCCCCAGAGGAAGCCCATCCAGATCTAGGAAACTGCCCAGACCCCTCTCAATATTAAGTCCACAACAAATCAAACACTTTCCTTTATGTGGCACTGGATTTTCCACAAAGTAAAAATCAAAATGAGTAAAGATGTGGTTTCCAGATAGTACCTGACAAAGCGGAGACCAGGGGGTGAAGCGTCATCACTTGGGCCTATAAAAAGCTGCCACAAGAGACCAAGGCCACAAGCACTCAGCCCAGGCCAGCCTCCGTGTCTGCTCCTGGCTCCTCCCGCTGGCTCTGGGCTCCATGGCGCTCTGGTTGACCTTGGTCATTGCTCTCACCTGCTTTGGCGGTCTCGCCTCCCCAGGCCCTGTGCCGCCCTCCTTCATAGCCCTCAGGGAGCTCATTGAGGAGCTGGCCAACATCACCCAGGTGAGTGCCCCCCGGCCAGGGTCCCAGCCCTGAGGGTGCTGGGTGGTTGACTGGGGGGATACCGGTCCGGGTCTGGGTCTTGAAGGCTGGGCCTGGCGCTAAGATGCCTGTGGGTCAGGAAGAGGCCCCACGGCCCCGGGGCAGGTCACAGGGGAGGGAGAGGAACCAGACTGGGGGTGCAGCAATGCAGATGGACAGGCCCACGTAGGGCTTTGGCAGAGCCGCAGTGAGCGTCTACTCAGCCGCTCCTGAACAGAGAAAAACGAAGGGCCAGCGTGCGCTTAGAACCATTTGGCATTTGCCAATGGGATTTGAACGCAGCAGCCGTGGGGCGTTGTCCGCAGCATCCTAGCTAAGCCTGGTCTTATGGAAGGGTCCAGGAGTAGGGTCAGCTCCTGACCATGTGCCAGGCCTGGTGCTGGGTGCTGACATCTCATTTCATTGCTGCCAGCCACCGAGAAAGGCAGGTGTGTGGACCCGTTTTAGTGACTGAGCCTCCGTGAGGTTAATTCACAAAAACCAGATTCAAACCAGGCCTGGCCAACACCAGAGAGCCCGTGCTTGGAGCTGAGGTGTCCCCCCACTCTGCCCCCAATCAGCAGGCATGGTGTTTATTCCCCACTTCCCCCTCCCGTGCCTGACTGGGCCCCCTGCTGACTGGCCTGGTGTCTCTGTCCTCCTGCCCGGGCTGTGGTGAGCAGAGGCGTGGAAGAAGACTTGTCCCTTAGCAGTTGGGTCATTCGGTTTTTCTCTCCTGGCTCGAAGACCCCTGGAGGGTGGGCCTCCCTGACCGTGCAGAGAGGGGATGAGGTTCAGGGACACTGAGGGCCAGGCCTGCCTCTGGGGAACTCAGGGTGCTCTGGGACCTGGCCCCTCGGAGAGCATGCCTGCGACCCCGCCCACACTCGGCTCACTGTCCTCTTGCTCCCCCAGGACTCCCTCTGCAACGGCAGTATGGTGTGGCATGTCAACCTGACAACTGGCTCGGTAAGGACCCCTTGCACCCTGGGACCCCAAGGCTGGGGCTTGTCTCCTTGGAGCCTGGCTCACAGGACTGGGGCTTGTGAGCAGGCACAAAGAGCCACTCTGTCCCCTGCCATCACTCCGTCCCCCCACTCCCGTAACCTCACTGAGGCAGGGCCTGACCCCCGCCTCCTCCTCCCTGCAGTACTGCGCCGCCCTGGACTCGCTGATGAACGTCTCCAACTGCCGCGCCATCCAAAAGACCCAGAGGTTGCTGAGCAAATTCTGCCCTCACAAGGCCTCAGACGGGGTAAGGCCCTGGCCCCCACCCTGTCCCCTGCACCCTGCACCCTCCCGCCAGCCCTGGGAGCTGCAGGGAACCTGGCTGAGCATCTGAAGCATGTGTCCACCCGGGGGTGAGGGGTCCACTGTGGCAGCAGGGACGCGGCCTTTGGGGTCTCTGGGGCCTGAGTGTGAGGGCCCCTGACTCCTGCCACCTCTTTAAAATGAGAGTGACAGTGCCCACCTCATGGGTCCTTCTCTAAAGACCCAGCGGGCCCGACCCCGGGAAGCCCTGGCCCTGGCGCTGCCCCACTAACACGCAGGCCTGTCTGTCCCTGCAGCAGAGCCCCAAGCCGCCCATCCGAGACACCAAAGTTGAAGTGACCCAGTTTGCCAAAGACCTGCTCCGACACCTGAGGAAAATGGTGCGCCACAGAGTGTCCAGCTGAAGGCGTGGTGCGAGAAACGCTGGCATCGCTGTCGGCCCAGGCCGGCCCTGACCGCGTAACTTGCAGATTCATCTTCCTTTCAGATGTCACAAATTCCCTGGGGAGTCGGGCGGGTGGGGTGGGGAGGGTTTCCTTGGGTTAGACCTCAGCCTGCGCTGTCTGCCTGCAGCCCTGCCCGACTTTGGTGCCCGGGCAGGGCCTCCGAGCCTGGGAGGAAGGGACAGACATGGCTCATGTCACCTCCCCCCTCCCGGAGCCAGCTGGAGCATCGCGGTGCACACCGCCCTGGCCCAGCCTGGGGGGAGAGGGCCGTGCTTCTCAGAGGGGCAAGCGAGGCAGCACGTAGCTCAGGTCTATCCCTTCTTAGCCTTATTTATTATTATGTATTATTTAAACAAGTGTGTTTGTCTGTGCCGGGGAGAGGGAGGGATCGACGCTGCGGGGACCCGGAGCCGCAGGCACGGAAACTCCGGCTCCAGCATTAAAGCAGCGGGCGGAGGAGCCCCGGGACCAAGCACTGTGTGCGAAACTCTGCTACCTCACCGGCCCCGGGCCGAGGCTCTGGTCCGCCTGCCAGCCGGCCCTCGGCCCTCAGCCAAGGAGTAATTTATTGTTTTTCCTTATATTTAAAATTAAGTATTAAAATATGTTATCAGGATTAATAATATATACACGAGCAACCAAGAACACTGTATGTGGTATGTGTGGATTGAGGGGAGCGGTCACTGAGTATATTTTGTCACTGACTTTGTCAAACTGGAAGCCAGAATAAAGAGGATGATGAGAGACCTCGAAGTGTTTGCCTTCTATTTTGACCTTTGGGAGCGCTGGCCTGTGCTCCTGGACTCTCTGGAGCTCCTCTGGAGGCAAGTGAATGGAGGAGGGGCCTCAGATGGGGGAGGGGGGCGAGGGACAAGACTTGGGCAGAAACACAGGGAACAAGCCCCTGGAGGAAGTCGCCCTGCCCCCCACTACCATCCCAGGGAGCAGGGAAGCTGGGGCCGGGGTGTCAGGGTTCGAGCAGGGTGTCTGGGGCAGACAGAGACCTCAGAAGCCACCTCATGATCCCAGGTCTTGGTGAGTGGCCAGCCTGCACCTGGTACCACCCACACCTCTGTGTCGCTCTCATTACCTCTCTGCCCTCAGAGAAACATGAGGAGCAAAGCCAGGATCTGAACCCCAAACTCACTCCAACTCCACTTAACGATGCTGAACAACTCTGCCTCCCTCTCTCCAAGTGTCATCTGACCAGAATGCATGACTTTTATAATATTGTCATCCCCCTGTTTGGGCACTTGACCTCATGGGGAGCTCACTACCAACAATCTAGGGACAGCCCACTCAATTTCTGAAGATGTCTGGTCATTAGAGAGCGCACGCTCATGCCGCTGTGAACGAAGGTGCACCAGTTGACCTGTGGCCCCTGGACTGTGGAACGGCTGTGTGGAGAGCCAGGGTCTGGGGGCCCTGGGCAGGGCTCCTCTGAGCAGGGGCCATGTGCAGGCACCAGAAGCAGCAGGCCTCAGCAAGAACCAGCTGACAGTCATGTCCGTCCTCAGCAGTTTCCACTGTGTATTATGGGGAGGCGCCCGGAGAAGAGGGGCTGCCCCAGGAGGCTAGGATGCTTCCTCACCGGGCGGAGGGCCACCGGAGACCAGTCTGAGACTCTGGGTGCCCTCGCTGAGGAGCCCAGAGCCCTGAGGAAACATCTACAGCAATGCTCAGAAGTCGGCGAGAGCAGCTGCAGGCAGCAGAGGCCACAGGAGGACTCGTCCTGGGGGCAGATGACCACAGCAGAGTGCAGTGGGGCGCACCCCTGCCACACTGGCACCCAGGCACGGATACAGGAAGAAGTCACAACTGAGGAGCAGGAAGCTAGGGATGCTAAGCCCAGACAAGGAAGACCTGGGGAGGGGACACAGGAGCTAAGTGTCCCGTGGGCTGTCCAGAGCAGGGACTGGGCTGGTCTCTGTGGTCCCAACAAGTCCCGGAACCTGGTCAGTCCCACTATACTTGCTGAGGACTGCCGGTGGCCTGCACCCACCAGACTGCTGGGCAGGCGATGACCAAGACTTGGCCTGCACTCAGGGCTGAGCACCAAAAAGGCATTTGTGGGGGCGGGGAAGGGGGCTCTACCCAGGGAGAGAGGGAAGACTCCCAAGTCAGGGGACGGATAGGAGGCAAGATCTCCGCTATCCCTCTCCAACGAGAGATTCGAGTATTTTAAGGCCAGAAGGACATTTACGGAAGATTTTTTTTTAACACAGAATTTAGTAATCCATCTGCAGGTAGCATCATGCCCTCTGGCTCATGCCCTCTCTGCCCAACCATGGCATCAGGCCCTCTGTCCAAAAGGAAGATGGACGGTCTTCTGGTGAAATTCTGTGCAAATGTCCTGAAAACACAGACTGGAATTGAGGCTGGCTCAGGGGAGAGGGTCCCTGAGGATTTCCCAAGGCTGGATTCCAAGCCCTGCAGTCCCCAGGGCCTTGCGGCTAAGTGCACTGTCCTGACAGGGCCCCACCACTAGGGGTCCACAGCGTGCTACATGCTCAGCCGCCCACAGCTCTCTGACTGCACCTCTGAGCCTGTGCCCCAACCGGCACCTGTGGTCACCGGAGCTGTGCTGTGAGTCAGAAAAGGCTCGGGTGGGACCTTCCAGGGACAATGGATGCCTCACAGAGCCACGGAACCAAGCCAGCTCTGCCGGCACAGAGGTGGGCTCAGTCAGGAATGAGAGAGAAAGAGAGAGAGAAAAGAGATCAGAAAGGCCTGTGTCACCATTGTGGCTGGGAATGTCAGAGCCTGGGAGCCTGGGCACTGGCCCCTGAGGCCTTTGCTGGGAGCTTTCCCTGCCCATGTGCTCTGGCTTCTCTGACGCAGGAGGCAAGGGCGGGGCCAGAGAGAAGGAGGGTCAGGAAGAGACAGAATGCTAGGTGAGTAGGAAGGAGATGCTGATCGTGGGGCCCAGGGCGGGGAGCCCCTGACACCCCGGGAACCCCAGGCCTGGGAGGTTTCGCTGAAAGGGGCTGGGACCCAAGTGAGAAGTGAGACACAGGCGAGTTTCCGGTGCAGTCGGCCCCAGACACCTCTGCACACCGTGGGCTGAGATGCCAGAAACGCCCGAGTCAGCCAGGGCCCCTCCGAGGCCGGCCCTCTGCACTGCTCCACCTGTGGGGCTTCCTTAGTGCCCCGCCTGCAGGGGGCTGGGTTTATCCAATCCGTCAGCTTCTCACTTTTTCACTGTGATGAATCAGGGAGTGCCTTTTGCTTCTGAAGTTAATTCAGCTGGTCAGTTTGAGCAAAGTCAAAAACTGCTCCTCCCTTCAGCGGCTCCAGTCTGAGAAGGCCCGGCTGGGTCCAGGCGGACTGTGCTCCCAGGGGCGGGGGTGGGGTGCCCTGGTCCAGGACAGGCTGGCCGTCAGCTAGACTTTCTAGAGGGCTGAGCTGGTGTCAGAGCTGGTGGCTGTATCCACGGCCACCCTCCCACACACGTGGCCCACTCCTACTCTGAAAGAGGAAAGTCATACAGCCCCATTATCTTCGTTCACTTCTCGGCTCCACCCAACGCAGCAGAGCAAAGGGTTTGCAACGAACTTTCCCAGATCAACTGATTTCCCGGCAGCCAGGGAGGGCCCCATGACGAAGCCGGGTGAGATCCCAGAAGCGGTTTTCTACTTACGACCTCACTTTCTGTTACGCTCTCTCCCTTCCCTGCACAGTGCCTTCTCTTGTGGAAAGTGATGCTCTTGAAGCGCTGTTCAGAGCCACCCCCAGCCCAGGGCCCTGCCTTGGCTGCCCTGCCCTGTGGTCACAGGTGACGCAGACGCCAAAATTAAACAGCCAGTCTCATCTGCCCCACTCTCGGCACCAGTCGGACAAGCCTGTGGCCCCACGGCTCTTCCTGACACCCACGGGGGCATCCACGGGGGCCAATGCCCGGTGGCCTGCTGACCACACCAGCCTGCAGGTCCGTGCCCCACGCGCTCCCCACCGACCACTGAGCCTGAGCCCTGGGCACGGAGCCTCGAGACACCGCATCAGAAAAGATACCATGGCCTGTCTCTTCTTTCCTCTCACCTCTGATCCCCCACATTTCCCATAAGGAGCATGCATGCACATCCCCGTGGGGGACAAAGACAAAGTTAAAAACAAAGAGGACATGAAATTGATGTCCTGAGGGAACAGCTCACAAGTAGGTGGGGAAGGGGCCTGCAGTGCTCCCTGGGCAGACCCGCACCAGGGTCCCTGGGCTTGTCCCAGCCCCTTCCCAGGGCCAAAGTGCAGTCTCCGGAGAGAAGTGGGGGGAGGCCCGGGAGGCAGGAGGCCGAGCAGCCCTCCTTCCTTCTGGGGGCTGAGTCCTCAGGCCAGTCAGACCCTATGTTGCAAAAGAGGGAGTAAAGCACCCCCTTCTTGGGAGTCTTCACCCAGCCCCAGCCTGGCGCAGGGAGACCAGGGGGTGGACAGGAAAGGTAGGCTGAAGTGACACCAGTGCCCTGGGGACAGAGGAGGAGGTCCTGCAGGCTCCTCAGCCAACTTTCTTCTCTCTCAGGAGGACGATCTTCTCTCTTCAAAGGAGAGAGAAGCCAGGGCCTGTGCAACTACCTTGCTGTCCACTCCGCAAAGCTGGAGTCCAAGGCCCTGCCTGCCCTGGCCCTGTCCTCCCCTCGGCACCTGTGCCCCCCTGGGGGAGGAGTCCCCGCTCATCTGTGCTCAGGATCCCATTCCCCTGCCTTCTCCGGGGACTTGGGGCAAGGCCTCAGAGTCCCCGCTGTGCTCCTGACTTCCCTGTTACACAGCTGCCCCACCGTGAGATGGAACTCATAGTCCTGCAACAAGTGTCCACCGTGGCCTTCACCGGGGCCGGACACCGGGCAAGGTGCTGGGCCCGACAATGAACGCTCAAGGCTGTGTCCACTGGAGACACAGGATCCACAGACAGGAGAATCTGGGAGTGCAGGGGACAGTGGGAGCTCCAGAGGGTGACCAGGCAGGCAGGCGCTACCGTGTTGGGAGGGGAGGTCAGAGAGGCCCTCCCTGGAGAGAGAATCCAGAATGCAGATCTGGATGAAGCTCGAGTGGGAGGAAGGCGTTCGGCACAGGGAACGAAGAACAACAGGGAGAGAGGACAGCAAGCGACTGGCCTCAGGGTGAGGGGAGTGCACCGCTGTCCCTGCGCCCACGTGGCTGGAGCTGGGGGCCCCCAAGGGCTCCGCTCCTGGTGGGACAGGTGACACCCTCTGGCTCCCATTCACCAGAAGTCCTGGGACTGCTGTGTGAGGAACAGAAAGTGGGGACGAGGGCAGGAGCAGAATGGTTAGTTAGGGGGCTCCTGCGGAAGCCAGGAGAGAAAGGCAGGGGCAGGCAGTGGAGGCAGGACAGGGAGGTGGGACAGCCAGGGGTGGGCAGGGAGGAACCTGATAGGCTGGTGTTGCTCACCTGTGAAGCCGGCCGGCAGGCCAGGGATAAACAGGGGCTGCTGTGGTATGTGTTTGAAATTTCCCATAATAAAAGATTTTTCAAATTATGTGGATAGAAAACTGGAATATATACTTAATATTTGTATATCATGCAACATGTGAGTATTTATAGTTTCCCATGGCATGCACATATGTGTGTGTTACACAGGTAACGCACACACAGGCAGATCTCTGTGACCAGGGCCCCAATATGCCGGCAGAGCTTCAGTTCCAGGCTGGACAGGCGCACCCGAAGGGCAGAGTTGCCCTTGACCGAGCCGGGGAAGCTGTGTTCAATGGCATTCCTCTAAAAACTAACCAGGAGGCCCTGGCCGGGTAGCTCCAGGGTTAGAGCGCCAGCGGTCAGGGCACATACAAGAATCAACCAGTGACTGCGTAATCAGCACATCGATGTTTTTCTCTCTCTCGCTCTCTCAAAATCAATAAAAAAAAATTAACTAGCTGCCAATTGTGTGTAATCGCCCACCGCTCGCAGCCAGCACCCCCTCAGATGCGTCCACTCCTCCCCACCCGCCAGCCTTCGCCCTGACAGCACCCCAGGAGCTGCCTCGGTGAGGTCCCCAGCGATCCTATCACTAAGTCCAGCGGGAGCACACCTGCCCGTCCCTCTCCAACCCCGAGGAGCTCTGCCGTGGCTCAGGCCACAGTCCCCTCTCAGGGTCCCCTCTCAGGCTCCTGGTGGCGGTAGCGGCCTCGTCTCCTTCCTCCCCTGACTCCCCAGTTTCTGGGGCGCTGCAGGCAGTTCTTGTCCCTGTCTCCCCTCATCCCCGTGGCTTCCTCACCCTCTGTGTCCCCAACCCAGACCCTCCCCTGTGTGCAGAAGTGGAGCCAGGGGCAAGCAGCTCATCGCCTTCCCCTCTGAACGGCAGTCACCATAACCAGCAGCTCCCCAGGCCACCACCCCGGCCTCCCCTGCGACTTCTCGCTCTTCCTCAAACCCGTGTTCAGCCAGTTCTAAGAGCTGATAATAATAATGACGATGATGATAGTTGGCATTTATTGAAGGCTTTTGACGTGCCAGGCACCACACCAAACACTATATTTATTACCTCGTGTGATCTTCCCACAGCCCTGTCATTAATTACCCAGTTGACAGAGAGCCTGAACAGGGCAATGTTTCCAAGGTCACCCAGAGTGAGGGGAAGAGCTGGGGCTCAGAGCTACTGGGGCCCCAGGGCCCCAGGACACGTCCACGCTCTCCTGCTGCCGGCACTGCACCCCGCAGCCCTGCTCCCACACCCCACTGTCCCGCCCTGGCCCATCCAAAAGGATGGACGGCGTGCAGTGTCCTAACCGGCCTCCCCTCCCCAGGCCCCCTGGCTCTCCTCTGGGCCCTGCCCGCCTTCACTGTCCCCCTGCTGCCAACCAGAGCCCACCCTCTTGTCCCTGCTGACTGATGTCCCCCTCTCGGAGGACTCTGGGCTCTTCTGCGTCCTGTCCCGCTCAGCTGACAGAGGGAAGAAGATGCAAAGGGCTGGGGGAGGGGCGGGGGACAAGAATCATTCGCAGGGCCAGGAGAGGCTGGGCCGCTCTGCTCAAGCTCCATGCCTTTCTCCTTGAAGGCTTACAGTTCAGTCCTCCGGCCCCCCACCCCCACCCCAAGTTCAAGTTGGGGTCTGAACTGCTCTCCAGGGAGCTTCGAGAGGCGGGTGGGCAGGTGGACACCATCTTCTGGCTCCCTTATGTGGGGTGGGGGTGGTTTACTCCTGAGCCATTTTGGGGGTGTTGAGGCAGTGAGGAAACAGTTCTGGGGAAACAGATTGTAACCTCAGGGCTGCGTTCTTGAACTTCAGCACAGCGGTGGGAGCTCCTAGGGTAGTGGTCATTTCTTCAGAGCCGGGGGCCCAGCCCGGAGCCTGCTCCTCAGCCCTCCCAACATTTCGCAAGCGCCCACTCTCCTGCACCAAGTCCTTGCTGCCTAAGGTGCCCTCAGCAGCGCCTCCTTCCTGCATCGAAGCCAGGCACACCAGCAGGAGGGCTGCAGTGTAGCAGCCACAGATGACTCCCGGGAACAAGGACAGGGCCTAAAATCGGGGACACATCCAGGAGGGTCACGTGTGGGGATGTCTGCTGGCAAAACTTGCACGGGCCCCGTCCAGACTCAGTTTTGCCTGAGACACTCGGCACCACAGTCACTGGACCAAGAGAACACAGGCCCGGTGACGATGGTGGTGGCAGCGGTGGTGCTCTCACGTACCGAGCCTCACTGTGCGCCAGGCACCACTCTGACTGCTTCAGGAACAGACTTCTTTCCCCCCAGAACAACCTCATGAGGCAGGGACGGCTGTCACCCTCACTTCACAGAGGGGCCGGTGGTGCCCAAGGTCGCACAGTGACACAGCAGCGCAGCCAGCACCAACGGGCCGTCTGGGCCACCGGGGGCGGTGCCAGCGCCCGGTCACACCCCGCCTGGAGGGCCACGAGCCAGCACTTCCCACTGACTCTCTCCCTTGCTCCTCACTCTTCCCATTTCACAGGCAAGGAAACTGAGCCCAGATGGGGTTGTCGAGCACATGGCTAACAAATGCCCTGTTTGCTAAACTCTAACCCCAGTGCTTATAGCTGGTTCAGTTCCGGCCGAAAGGAAAGTTCTGGGGCCACACGGGGGCCAGGGCTCGAGTCTGCTCTCTTGGAGGATAAAGGGAAGAGGGTGTGTGCCCAGCAGCATCCTGCCAGCTGAGAGTCCGCCCCTGACCTGCAGGCCCCTCCTGGCCCACCTCTGCCCAGGCAGCCACATGCACGGGCAGCCTGATTTCTGCTTCCCCTCGAGGGGACCTCTGGTCACTCCTTGATGTTCTGGAAAGTTAATCCTTGTTTCCCTGGCCTCATCCACCACTGAAGAACCACAAAGAAGCTGTGTTCCTTTCCTGACCCACATGCTTGCCCCAGAGCCACATGCCCAGTCCAGCCTGCAGTGAGGTCAGGTGCTCCCAAAACCACCCCTGAATGCGCGGCCGGCTGCTCTCACCTCTGAGAGGTGTGCTCTGCAGCCCGGATCTCCTCCAGTGTCTGCGCTCCCAAGTTCACCCCTGTTTTAACTTGAACATTTCCTCAACAAAGGAGCATGTACCATTTTACTCCGAATAATAGCTCCTATGAATTGAAGTCTCTGCCTGTGCTGGGAAGAACCTGTCTGCCTGTCTCATAAACTCCACTTGCCTATCTAGTGAAGGATTAACTTACCCTAGTAAAAACCAAATGATCCAATTTAAAAATGGACAAAGGACCTGAGTAGACATTTTTCCATAGAAGATATACGAATGGCCAAGAGGTCCGTGAAAAGGTGCTCAGTGTCACTAGTCACAGGGAAACACAGGTCAAAACTGAGACACCGTCTCACACCTGTCGGAATGCCCATCATTAAAGACAGAAGATGACAAGCGCTGGCGATGACAAGGAGAAGGGGACCCTCGTGCACTGCTGCTGGGAACATCACTGGTGCAGCCACTGTGGAAACTGTATGGAGGTTCCCCCAAAATTAAAAATAGAACTGCCTTGTGATGCAACAATTTCACTTCTGGCTATTTATCCAATGGAAACAAAACCCCTAACTTTGAAAAGCTACCTGCGCCCCCGTGTTCCCTGCAGCGTGATTTACGACAGCTAAGACATGGAAACAACCTCCGTGTCCATCGATGGATACTTGGATAAAGAAAACCTCACACACACATACACAATAGAATGTGTGACTCAGCCATAAAAAGGGGGGAAATCCAGCCATTTGTGACCACACGGATGGGCCCTGAGGGTGCTGTGCTAAGCGAGACGTCAGACAGGGAAAGACAAATACCATAAGCCCTCGTGTGTGTGTGGGGGGGGGACCTACAAACAAGCAACCCAACCAAACTCACAGAAAACAGAGATCAGATTTGCGGTTACCGGAAGCGGGGGGTAGTGGGGCGCGATGGAGTGGGGGGATTGGGGGGATTGGGGGGTGGGAGCGGAGGGATTCCGGTGGAGGTGGTCATGAGGCACACACTTCCGGTTGTCAGATAAAGCGCTGGGATGTCAGGAACAGGTGACTGTCGGCGACAGCTTTGCGTGGTGTACTTGAGAGTTGCTGAGACAGTAGATGTTCTGGCTGTCCTCATCACAAGGAAGAACACATTTTTTTAATTTTTAAAAGATTTTATTTATTTATTTTTTTTACAGAGCAGGGAAGAGAGGGAGAGAAACATCAAGATGTGGTTGCCTCTCGCAGGCCCCCCACTGGACACCTGGCCCACAACCCAGGCACGTGCCCTGACCGAGAATCCAACCCCCGACCCTTTGGTCTGCAGGCCTGCGCTCAATCCACTGAGCCGCACCAGCCAGGGCCACATTTTTTTATTTTCCTTTTTTTTCTCCTAGCTGTATGAGAAAATGAATGTTAACTAAGCTTGTGGTTATCATTTCGCAATATATGTGAGTCAAATATTATGCTACATATACTTTAAAAGTATACAATGCTGTATATAATTATATCTTGATAAAACTGGAGAAAAAGAGAAATATCTATTTCTTTAAGAAAAAAATAATTAACTTACCCCCCAACTCTGACCTTTATCCCTGCTCTTGGACAATCACCTCTAATTTATGCTAATGAGGCCACTCCAGACAGGGTGAGGAGAGGCAGGGATGGGGTGGTCAGCCACACCATTAAGCTACTGTGGTATCCACCCAACCTCTATCTCGGGAGGGGACCAGCATAAGGTCAGCGGGGTGGCCAGCCACTCAAGCAGCCGTGTTTACGGGATGCCACCCCGTGACACTGCACGTGGGCGCCCGGGCGAGCTGCCCGCTTAGAAGTGGTCCTCCTGTGTCACACATCCAGGTGCTGGGGGAGGGACACACTCTCACTCCACAGGGAGGGGAGGGCGGCAGCTTCCTGTTGGGAACCCTGGCGGACCTCACCATCCGACTATGTCTGTGGCCTCCTTCGCTGTAAAGAAATGTGCAGCGCTTTCCTGAGTTCTGAGTCATTCCAGCAAATTACTGAACCTGAGGGGATCATGAGGACTCTGGAATTTGCAGCCAGTTGGCCCGAAGTGAGAATGGACGGAAACCCCGCACCAGCAGCTGGAGTGGGAAGAGAGGGCAGGCTGGTGGAGGCTCCGCCCTTAACCCCCGGCAGGGCGGCCCACCTCCGCGCAGCTGGCAGCTGGCGTCAGCAGTCACGGCCTTGAGTTGGGCAAGCGTGTCGCCCAGTCCAGATGGAGGCACCCTCAACACGGTCGAAGGACCTTCCTGCCCCAATCACCCAGGCCCTGTCCTTCACAGGGCTCTGGCCATTGTAATAAGGTCCAAAGTGTAGGAACAACCTCCACAGTCATCTCTCCTTTGTGACCACCCGGAGGGAGAGGAGGGTTGGAACAAGGGAAGTCGAGAGGGAAGGAAAGGAGAGGTTTGGGGTGGGGGGCAAACGTGTTGCAGGGGCACCTCCATCCTGCTGCATGTGTGTGACTTCGGGGGCTAGGCACCTCTCGGGGTCCTGGGCAGTGGGACTAAAGCAGCAGGTGGGTGGTAACCATTAACAAAGTCATTTGATTTGTAAATCAGTAAGGTGGTGGCTCTTTTAGCTAAAGATGTATTTAAGTTCCATTCCTGAAACCACGGGACAGACCTAATGTGCCTAGCGCCCCCTTCCTGTTAAGGGCCTGCGCACCTGCTGGGACCAGAACTGAGCCCCGCAGATGCTCCCTGCCCTCACCTGGAAGAACGGCATGCTTGAGTGCTAGGGCAGGAGATCTGTGCTTGCTACTTGCCTTCTACCCAGACGGAGAACCCCAGATCACCTTTTCCACAAAAGAAGTTTCCAAGATGCCACCCATACTTGGAAAAAGCCAGGTTAAAATACCATTCAAGTCAAGCTTTCTTGATATTACTCTATCTTTCCCCAGGAGGACTGCGCTAAAACAAATTCGGACACCTGTGGCCTCTTCCTGCAAAGCAACAAGCCAGCAACAACCCCAAGCTGATAAGATTAATCTAAAGAGCAAATTATGGTGTAATTTCCTATGCTCATACTTTGTAGTTAATTTGAAAAAAAGGTTTCATTTTCCTATTGGTCTGATTTCACAGGAACATTTTACCTGTTTCTGTGAGGCATATTTTTTCTCCTGGAAGAGAGGTGCTGATTGGCCCCAACCTGGTGTAATGAAAATTTCCAATGTAAACTCATTTTCCTTTGGTTTCAGCAATTTTAAATCTATATATAGAGATATCATTGTCAGAATTGCATTGTTAGCTTCTCCTGGTAAACTCATTGCCTCGCATTGTCGTTGCGAGGAGAGATCTATCCATGGGTCTCCCCGCCCACCTGATCCCAGCTCTGGTCTGCTTACTAGCATGTAGCAGCAACTTCATCCACGGACGCAAGATCGACATCACCTTACAAGAGACCATCAAGACGTTGAATACCCTCACAACGAGAAAGGTGAGTAGGCTCTCTGTCACTGGCTGTCCATGTGCGGTGAGGCTGTGGGTCTTTCTTGGACTATGAGGTGGTCATTGGCAGATGTTGATGGGAAACCTGTCCCTGGTGCTTCCCTGCCCACCCCCTCTCCCCCCACTGAGGGACTGGAGGAAGTTTCCACAGTTTGAGGGAGTAAGGACTGCCTGGCAAGGATTATTCTGTGCAGTTGGAAGTGACTCTGTCTCTTGTCTCTCATTCCTGCCGGGGCCAAGGATCCACGGTGCATGGAGCTGCTCATAGCCGACGTCTTGGCCGCCCCAAAGGTAAGCACTGTCTGGGTGGTCTGCCTGGCCGGTGGGTGACTTGGGACAGACAGGGCAGCCATCCACAAGTGTTTGAACAAGAAACTTTTTGAACAGAAAGCAAACAGGCCGAACTTAACTATAAGGTGTTACATGTTTTCAAAGAATGCGAATTCTTATCTTCACTCTCAAAACATATTTTGGTGTTTCTGGTTGCACTGACTTAGAAGATGTGTAGTAGAAAGCTTGGATTCTGTGATCCCACATCGGCCCCCAGCCGAGGAAGACCTCTCTAGGACTTGCCCAGCCCTGGCCCCGTGCCTGGAATATAGGAGGCACTCAGTAAACGCTTGTCAAAGGAGAGAGTTTTCTGGCCCGTACGTTTCCGAAAAACCAAATGCTCTCACAAAAACAGATATTGAGATTACAGGTTGAGGGAGCTTTCATTTTGTCTAAGAGACTTCCTATGGCTACAGAGAGGGTATTGCCAGAGCCCCTCCTCTTCCGCAGCCTGGTCATCTCAGGGCCCACCGGCTCCGGGGTGGCTGTCCACAGACCCTCGGCTCACTCTGTCCTGCCAGCGCCCCTCCAGCCCGGTCCAGAGCCTCCTGCCAGACAAGGTCCCACTCATCCCTGCTTCTGGCTGCTCGGGCATCTCACCTTCCCACCTCCTGCATGTCTCACCCCCGCCCCTCCATCTGCAGTGGGAGGAGACAGATTTGACAGCTGATAGTGCATTTTCTCTGACAAACACACGACTGCAGATATATCGATGGCTTCATGCACATCAGTTCCTGTTTTCATGGAAACACACAACTGAGAGTGAAAAACCCAAAGCTTCAATGTACCAGTGGTCTCCTAACCACCTGCTTTCCGAGTGCACTGAGGGGGCAGCCTGGCCAGGAGTGAAGCCCCGTGGTGGGCAGGGCCACACCCGAGCACCTGGAACCCAGGCAGGCCCGTCCTACTTCGTGAGAAAGACTCTTCTTTGGGCCTTTACCTGGACACCTCACTTCATTAAAGATTATTCCAGGAACCCGATATACAATAATAGATAATAGTGTAATATAATTCTATACAATATTACATAAAATGTATCCTATATAAGAATATATATAATTTTATCCTTCAGAATCTCATTATGTCTCAGACTCAGTCTATCAGTAGGTTAGAAGGACTTGGAGATTTTATATACGTATAAAATTATGTATGTTAATGTAATATAGTAATATTTTATATGCATAGATATACATACATAGATATATATATGTATACATATAAAATAGACAAGAGTCCACGGCTTTGTGCACTGGATATCCAGAGGGTCTGACCAAAGCCAAGGGCAGGGCCTGGAGGAAGAGCAGGGGCCTGAACGGGAGCCACCCTGTGGTTTTAGCCTTGGTTCTGCCATGAACTAGCTGTGTGGCCTTTGGAGTGTCTGCACAGCTCTTTGTGCCTCAGTTTCCACATCTGAACAAATGAAAGTAATGTTGAAGGCTGGCTGGAATCCAGCTCTTGAGCTGGTGGAAAGCACAATTGTAAGATGATACGATTCTGGGTGGAAGACAAAACCTGGGTGCAGAGAAGCAGAGTGCAGAAGCAGGCCGCTGGTCTCCGACAGGTTTCCTGGGTGGGCAATTAGCTGGAGGTATTGCCTATCAGAGAGAGCTAAAGTTCGAAATTTTTCAGAAAGCTCTATGTCAACCCCCATTTTTAAAAAATTTTTTAAATATATTTTAATGATTATGCTATTACAGTTGTCCTATTATCCCCCCTTAATTCCCCTCCACCCTGAACACCCTCTCCCACCCACATTCCCCCCTTTAGTTCATGTCCACGTGTCTTAAGTTCTTTAGCTTCTACATTTCCCCTTCTATTCTTGCCCTCCCCCTGTCTATTTTCT
>CM052546.1:31022258-31041523 GCA_028533065.1 Trachops cirrhosus | reverse complement strand
TGGCTAATGTAATTATGATATGCCTTGGTGTGTTCCTCCTTGGGTCCAACTTCTTTGGGACTCTGAGCTTCCTGGACTTCCTAGAAGTCTATTTTCTTTGCCAGATTGGGGAAGTTCTCCTTTATTATTTGTTCAAATAGGTTTTCACTTGTTTTTTCTCTTCTCCTTCTGGTACCCCTATAATTCGGATGTTGGAACATTTAAAGGTGTCCCGGAGGTTCCTAAGCCTCTCCTCATTTTTTTGAATTCTTATTTCTTCATTCTTTTCTGGTTGTATGTTTTTTTCTTCCTTGTGATCCACTCCATTGATGTGAGACCCTTCTTTCATTCCATCACTATTGGTTTCCTGTGCATTTTTCTTCATTAAATTTATTGTAGCCTGCATTTTTCATCTAATTTGTGACCAAAATCAACCAATTCTGAGAGTATCCTGATCACCAGTGCTTTGAACTGTGCATCTGATAGGTTGGCTATCTCTTGGTCGCTTAAAAGGATGGTTCTGGGGCTTTCAATTCTTCTTCTGTTTGAGCCATCTTTTTGCTGGTTTTTTTGTTTTTGTTTTTGTTTTTGTTTTTGTTTTTGTTTTTAGTTTTGTCAAGGTCCTGTAGTGAGGGGCGTGGCCTTAGGTGTTCATCAGGGAGGGGCACGCCAGTTGCTGAGTTGTGATGCTGTATGTGTGGGCGGGGCCCGAGGAGGAACAGTGGCGCTTGCTCTGCTCTCTGTAGGACCTCAGACCCTTCTGCCGTTTTCTGCAAGCTAACTGGGTCCCTCTGCCACCAATTCCGGTGTGGGTGGGCCTGTGCACCCCGCGGGACCTTCCTTTTCAGACAGTGACCCAAGGCTCTATTTCCCAGCACTGGGACCCTGAGCTGTGTGCAGTGCCTTGCTTCACAATGGCCACCTCGCTGGGTCTGCTGGTCGCCACCCTCTGGCCGGGGCCCACCAGCCACCGCCGCTTGCGTGCCGCCTGGGTTGCTCAGCTCTCCGCTCTGCGTCCCTCGCCCGGCCCGACTCTGCCCCTCCTACCGGTCTGGATGAACGTGTCTATTTTTAACTCCTTGGGTGTCCGACTTCCATACACTTCAATTTTCTGTCAGTTCTGGTTGTTATTTTGTTTCTATATTGTTGTTGGCCCTATCTTGGTTGTGCGAGGAGGCACAGTGCGTCTACCTATGCCTCCATCTTGGCTGGAAGCCATTTTTTTTAAGTGAAAGTAAAGGATTTTCTCATACACAGCACTGGCTGACTGCATTTGGGCAGAAGTGGAGATAAGGGAGTCTGTAGGACGCTCCCCGAAGCCAGTCACAAACCAAGTCAGAGCTCTACCGAGTCACTGCCACAGAAGCAGCCTCCCAGATGGCACTGCGCCCTTCTGACGCTCCCACGAGGGTCGGCGTCCTCCCGGCATGAGCCTGGGCCTCCCCTTGAGCCTCCTCCCTGGAGCAGCTCTGGGCCTCGGGGTCCACGGGGCCAGGGAAGCGCGCCCCTGCCCCTGGCCCTGAGCTGTGCCGGACACACTCGGGCAGAGGAAGCTGGACAAGTGGCTGCAAGCAGCCGGTGCGGGTGTCTTCCTGTTGCTGTCGTCCCGATGGAACTAAAGCTTTAAGGCCCTTAGTTAAAACAGCCTTTAGAATTAGGTGTTTTTAAGGTTTTTCCATTTGATGCAAACCCTTTCCGATTCCTGTTTTATCCAACTCCCCTTTAACAAAATCTTCGGAGGGTTTTCCTGTAACACATGGCAACATTCGCAAAACTAAGAGGCAGTTTAATTTCTAGGCTCCAAGCCAGTTTCTCAAAATCTCACTAGGTTTTGATGGAAAAATAAGCAAAAGGGCTCTTCTTCTTTCGGCCCTCTTGAACCTCACCGTTCCCTCTACGGCCGCACAGGGTCTGCCTCAGGTGCGTCCACAGGTAGCATGCCGTCACCTCGGCCTCACCGTGCTGCCCGCTCACAAAGCCCCCTGATTTATGGGAGGTTCTTGGCTCCCTGAGTCTAGAGATATTGGTGTTGCTCTTCAACTTCCAACTAGAATGAGGGCCCAGGAGGGGGCTTTTAACCAGTTCATTGAATGCATGCCCTCTCAGGGGTCCTGTCCTGCCCAGGGCAGGCCCCCTGCAGGGCATGCAGGGAGCTATCGTAGTTAGGGATTCTGGGGCTTCTAGAAAGTAGCCTGAAGAAATAAGAGGTGGACACAAAGATTTACACAGGCGACTCACTGCTGCATCACGTACAGAGGCAAAAACCTGCAATAATAGGGGGCTGATCAGTTACGGTATGAATATGCCGTGCGTTCCGACAGAGCTCTCGATTCCACGTTCCAAATGCTTTTGAGGGATGTAAGAAAATGTTTGTACTATGTGTTAAGTGTAAAAAGTTACAAAGCAGTACCACTAGCTGCCCCCCTATTTTGAAACAAGTATTTTTAAAACCCTGGAAGATACTTACCAAAATATTAACAGTGGTTATCTCTGGCTGGTGGGATAATGAGTGAATTCATTTTTGTTGGATATATACAATTTTTGTAGTAAACTTATATTACCTTGATAATGAGAAAAATATGTAACTAAGCTGCTTGGACAGTGCTTCTGGTATAAACCCCCCCCCCCCCCCCCCCCGGAGACATTGTTAATGCACATTTGTGATTCAGTGGGGGGTGGGAGTGGGGCCCGAGAGTCGGCATTTCTAACCAGCTCCCACTCGATGCCTGTGCTGCTGCCCAGGGCCACACTGTGGGTGGCCAGGGACCAGAGCACTGCCCGGCAGAGGCCAGAGAGAGCTGTCTGAGCTGGACAGGACTCAGGCAAGGCCACACTCCAGGCTCTGTGACTCAGTGTCTCGCACTAGGCCCGATTCAGACCGAGATACACTCCCTCTAAGAACTGTTCCCCTGCCTGGACATTCCCTCCTCTAAGGCCCAAACGTCCCCAGGAAGAGGCAGGTGGCCAGACCCCCATCCGGAGATGCCAGCACTCCAAGGAGGCTCTGATCTTACACATTCAAGGTCCAAGGCCCCTGGCAAGGCCCAGCTCAATGGTACACTCTCTTAGGAGCTTCCCTGGTCTTCCGAGGCCAGACTCCTGGGGCACCTCACCCTGAACCTGGCCCTGGCCCTGGCCCTGGCCCTCACCTCGCTGTGGGGAAATGTCTTATGTCCTCACCTGGATGCTGAGTTTCTGCATAAACCACTATCTCCCTTAGCGGTGGCTAAGTGTGGGGGGCGTGGCCCAAAGCAGCCCTGTCCAGGCCAAAGGGGCATACAGTTACTAAGGAGGGAAACCCAGAGTCTAAAACCTGATTGGAATGAGGCACCTTCCACAGAGAGAACAGCTGTGTCACACAGAGAAACAGCCCTGGGCTCTGGAGAGGTGGGTCTGCCTTTTCAGATCACCGCTCTGTAATTTGCCCAGCTCAGGGACTGTATTCCGCTGCCCGTTCAGCACAACGCTCTAAGGGAAAAGAAACTGGGAGCTCCTGAGGAAACACTGCTGGGTTTGTAGGCCCCTGGGGAACTGGCTTACGGAGGGTCCTGACTGAGGTGCAGGTCCTGGATTCGCTCCCACGGCGGGCATCCTGGGATACCTGAGCCGAAGCTGAGCTAACACCCTCACCACCCACCTCGCCCTCCCAGAAAAAAGAAACCAGAAGGAAAGCTCTCTCTCCCAGGTTCAAAACAGAGCTTGTATGTAACACTGGCATTTCTCTTTCTAGAACACGACTGAGAGGGAGACCTTCTGCAGGGCCGCGATGGCGCTGCGGCAGCTGTACAGGCACCACGAGTGTGCGGTCAAGGGGTTCCTGAACATGCTGGACAGGAGCCTCACTGGCATGGCCGGCAAGGTGAGCTGCACCGCGCCCACAGCGCGGCTCCCCACGGCGCCCTCACGCCTCACTGTTCCTCCTTACGAGTGGTGGTCCCGTCTTAACCAACCTGCACTCAGCTGACTTGTACTTGTGGAGGCCGGTGCGCACCAGGCACGGTTCTAGGCCCTGGGGGCACAGTATTAAAGGGAGGAAGGCAGAGGCCCAGTCTCACAGAATGTTCGGGGTCAGGGCAGAAAAGCAGACTGACTTGTCCTGTGCTGTCCCGCAGTGGTTAGTGCTGTGCAGAAAAATAGAGCAATAAAGAGCATGGGGTGAGGAGGGAGGAAGAGGCTGACTTAGGAGCTGGTGACACCCTCTGAGAAAATATTTACGTTAAGTGAGGGAGCAGGCCTCCTGGGGACAGCTGTGCAAAGGCCCGCAGGTAGAAACAGGCTCCCTGTGTTCAGAGATGAGGACGAGGCTGGAGCAGAGCGAGCAAGGGGCTCAGCAGGCGATCCCATTGCACTGGGCCTTTGGCTTCTGCCCCAGGTGTGCTGGGAAGTACCCGCAGGGTTTTGAGCAAGGCACAGGCTGTGACAGGATTTGGGGGATTAAAACGCTCACTCTGGCTGCTGGGAGGGAAAGAGACTGAAGGAGGGTCAGTGGTGAAGCCAGGCAGCCCACTGGAGGCCGCTGCAGCACCCCAGGCGGAAGGCAGCGGTGGTTTTGAAAGCGAGGAGCAGCAGAGGCTGTTAGATGTGGGGTGTAACAAAAATCAGAGCCAGAAGGACAAGGTGACAGATCTAGAGTGCAGGGTGTGCGGGCACAAGTGAAAGGTGACCTCCTGGTTCCTGGCCGGAGCCCTTGGCAGGTAGCTGGTGAGGACAGATATGGAAGACCAGGGGCAAAGCAGGGCTACAGGCTGAGCAGAAGACCAGGAGTTTAATTTTCTACAGACTAAGTTTGCTGTCCATGCTGGCAGCCAAGTGGAGATGTTGAGACTGCTGGAAAAGTCTGAAGCTTAGAGGAGAGGTCAGAGCCTGTGGTATAAAATGGCAAGTCCTCACAGAGATGTCAGTTAAAGGTGGAGACCTGAAAGGCGGGGGGGAGGGGGCGGGGAGGCGATCACGTGCTGGGCCCGGAGGTGCTGGAGGCCAGAGGTCAGGTGGAGGGTCCAGCGACAGACTGAGGAGGAGTCACAAAGTGGTAGGAAGCTGAAGAGTGTGTGGTGCCCAAAAGGCAAGTGACAATGCTTTTAAGAAGGAGGGAATAGCCAGATGTGTCAAATGTCCTAGAAGGTCAAGTCAGAGGGCAGGGGGCATCCCGGATGCCGACACAATGAGATGCGGGAATGGGAGGAATGGACGGGAGGGGCAGTGAGCACGAAGCGCTTCCCGGAGGTGTTTTGCTATAAGGCAGCAGAGGAACGGACCAACAGTTGGAGCGCAGGTGTGGAACAAGGGGGGCTCTCTGAAGGTGGGGTACACACTCAGCATGCTCGTGGACCAGTGGGAAAAGCCCAGGGGGACCGGGGAGAGCCGACAGTGCAGGAAGAGGGACAGCCAGAGTGGATGCCACGGAACGCCCAGGAGAGGAACTGGGGACATCCCTCCCTCCCCGGGCCTGCCACCTTATCTATCCACCAGATAAGGTAATGGAATAGGAAGCTGGCATCACACTCATTCTCTCTTAATCCTCTTAATCGTCTTATAACATCAACACTATCGTTCCCATTTTACAAAGAGCGAGTGGAAGTGTTTTATAAACGCAGTGGTCTGTCCTGGGCTGAGAGCAGGACCTAAGCAGTGGCCTGGCAGCAGGACCTGGGACCCTTCCCGCCACACGCACCACCCAGTCCTGGTGCTGCTACTTAGTGGGCAGGAGGGGACGGGTCTCGGCCTCCCCCTTCGTGCTGCGGCCCCGAGATGCACCTAGCGGTGCGGACACACCTCTCCAACATGGTGGCACCCCTGAAGGCAGCCTTGGAGGGGGTACAGGAGCCATTTCTAAGAGAGTAGGTGCTATGCACAGAAAGCAGGCGAAGCCGGCTGGCCTGGGGCAGAGTCAGACTCCGGGCCAGCTGGCCCAAGGCCCCGCTGGATTGTTGTTCGGGCGCGAACTCGAGAGTGGGCTTGACTGGAGTAGACAGGCATGAGGGCGGGACCCAAGTGTTCAGCGGCACAAGCTAAGGAGCTGTTTCTTTTGCAGATCCCGTGTTCCGTGGACAGGAGTCAGGAAGTCAGGAAGTGCACACTGAAAGACTTCCTGGACAGGTTGAGGAGGATCATGCAACAGAAATTCGCAAGGGGTTGAAGCTGCATGTTTTAATTTATGAGTTTTTAATGGCCTTATTTTAAAACTATTTATATATTTATAGCTCATCATAAAATAAAGTATATGTAGAACCTGATGGCATGGTGTTGCTTCACTAGCACTGGCACTTTCCTTGACAACTTTTGGGGAGACCAGTTTTATTTACTGAGAAACCAGTATGCAAGTCTAAAAGAGAGACAGCTCTCCTCTCTCCAGCTGGGGACGGGAAGCACAGAGTGACAAAAGAGGACAAGTCCCACGTAAGACAAAAGTGGTGAGAGAGCTCGCAGAATGCGTCCAGGAGACCAGCGACTAGCAAACCGTTCTGAATGCAGAAGGTGCCGGCTGGATGCTTGGCTCTGCGGGGAATAAGATTTAAAGTCCTCACAGTGTAAATGTGCTTGATGCTCAAGCCTATGGACCAGCAGACAAAGCACAGGAGAATTATTCCAGAGCAGACTGTCGATGCGACCAGCCCGATATTCCCGAGGTGGGGCCGAAAATGGCTGTGAGGCCAAGCAGACGGGCCGGGCGAGCGGGCCGGCGCCCCCAGCTCACTCTGCAAGGCGGCTGTCAAGCAGCACCGTCTCAGGTTGATGCGATCAGAACCAGAGATTTAAGTGTTTATTCAAAATTACAAAGGAAAGAGAAGATCTAAAAATAATTTGCTATGAAACATTTGGAAGGGACAAGTTAATGAAGCAAACCCTCACTTTCCAACAGGGAAATCGACACACAATATCTAAAGTTGATAAGTCCAAAAACAGTCAGCAAGGCAGGTCGTGGGCTGGCTGTGGTACACCGGGGTGGGCACACGGGGGGGCCTGTCCTGCTCCGATTTGTACGTTTGCCGCGGTGTGACGGGAAGGAGCCCAGAGCAGCAGGTCCGAGACAGGCTACCCAGTCGCTGCAGCCGCAGCCATTCCAGCCTCGGTGCCTGTCCAGGAGAACTGAGCACGGGGCCCCACAGAGCCTCTCCCCAGATGTTCTCTGCACCCCTCACAACAGCACAAAAGGGGAAACGCTCCGAGGGTCAATCAGCCCAGGGTGGACCGACACAACAGGGCATAGCCACACCACACAATGTCACTCGGCGATAAAAACAATGAAATGCCGACACAGGCTACGACAGGGATGCACCTCGAAAACATCACACTAAGAAGCCAGACACGAAAGGCCGCAGAGAGTGTGCTGCTATTTATACGAAATGTCCAGGGAGGCAAATCCACAGACAGAAAAGCAGAATGCTGGCCGCGAGGGGCCGGGGCCGGGAAGGGGGGCTGCAGCTGCAGAGAGTGGCTGCTCACGGACACAGGGTTTTTTGGGGCAGTAATGAAATGTACCGACATGTACTAGCGGTGCTACACTAAAAACCACCGAACTGTGCCCTTGAAAAGGATGCATTTCACGGTGTGTGAGCTACATCCCAGTAAAGCTGCCACTTAAAAAGATTAAAGGGAAAAAGAGCGAGTGTCAAGTCATCGAAGCCTGCCTTTTGAAGATGGGTCCTCTGCCAGAACTGGATCTCGCAGCCATGAATGAGCACTTTTCACCCTTGCTCACACCTATGTGACAACAATTAATACTCGTACTAAAATTCTACCAAAATATGCAATGTCTTTTTAACCCTTTCAAAATAAGGGAACAAATCAAAAGCTTCAAGTCTCACCCTGACCACAGCCAGTTTCACCCTGCCCACATGAAATAGCAGATGCCAAGGGCAACAGTAACCAAGAGAGGCATGGCGGCTTCTAAGGCCACCCTCAGCGCATTAGTTTCCCTTCTTCTTTGATGGAGGCTCATTTGCATTCGATGGCTAATGTGAGCTGTCGTCTGCCACAGGATATGAGCTGTGGGTTTGCAGCGTGTGTGTGAGGCCAGGATGGCGAAACAAAGGCTGTTGGGAAGAAATCTTCAGAACAGGCCGTGGGGAGGACACCTGCAGGCTCCAGGCAGGTCTGCCGTGACAGCAGCTCCAGCGGGGAGGGTGCAGCCGAGTCTCTGCCCACTTCCAGAGAGCCGAGGCCGGCCGGGAGGGCAGCACCCAACAGTAAGCCCCGAGTTTGCCATGGGAGCGAGCGAGGCGACACTGACTGAGGATGCGTGAAAAAGAGCGAGGGAAGAAACTTGGGGTAAGGGGAAGTTGAGGCGTCCATCACTTAAGCACATTCGTTTAGGAAACTCAGTTTAGCCCCAGCCCTGGTCTGCTTCACCCATGAGCCTCCTCTCCTGCCTGCGCCTGGAATGCGCCGCATTGGTGGAGCCCCTCCCTCCCTGCTGCAGCTGCCTCTCCTGGTTACCTGTGAGTGTAGTGTGTCTCCAACTGGCCTTAGTAGGTGATAAATACTTACTGAATAAATGAGTGAAAGAAAAAGTGTTTCTCAGAGAAAGACAAGTACCATATGATGTCACTCATACGTGGACTCTAATGAACAAACTGAACTAACAAGGAAAATGGGGACAGACTCACAGATGAAGAGTGGGCTGATAGCTAGTGGGGGGTGGGGAGGGGGTTGGGAGTGGAGGGATCGAGCGAAAAGGAAAGAGGACCCATGGACACGGACAACAGGATGGTGAATGCAGGGGAGGGGGATGTAAGGGGGATAAATGGTAAGGGGGAAAATAAATAAAGATTTGTTAAAAAACCATTTCCGTTTCACTTATGTGTAGGATCTAAAGAAAAAAAAGAAATTAAAACAGACACAGCTACAGAGAATAGACTGACAGCTGTCAGTGGGGAGAGGGCTTGGGGACTGGGTGAAAAGGTGAAGGGATTAAGTACAAATTGGTTCTGAGAGTCTCAGGGAGGTAGAGTACAGCCTGGGGGACACAGTCAATGGTGCCAGGTGGGGACTGGAAATACTGGCGGGGGGGGACACTTTGTTAAGTATATGACTGTCTAACCACCATGTGGTGCAACTGAAACCAATAGAAAATAATATTGAATGTAAGCTGTAATTGAAAACAAACAAAGCCTGACCTCAAGGAAATAAAAGAAAAACACGTTTCACTCAAAACTACGGCTGACCGCCCCTACTGGACCCTCCCTGGCCACAGCTAGAAACGCTGGCCTCTGATAAAAACTCACCTGGGCTCTCTTCCTGCTGCCACTGGTGGGTGTGTCCATGCCCATGACCTGGCCACGGGTTCCTCCCCCTCCCTCCCTATGGCATGTCCATCACCCTCTTGGGGTGCCCAAACCATCTGAGGTTGAGGAATCAGGGGACAGAGCACCGTGCACAGCTTTCTCCCGGAGCAAGGCATGGCCGGCCTGGCGGCATCCAAGCTTAGCTTCTCGGTTCCCGCCAGCGTCTGCAGCGTGAGGCAAGTGCTCACTCTGGTCTGGGGGCCGATTTCCTGGCTCATCTGTCAGCTCGCCGGAGCCCCACTCCCCGGTGGACATGCCGCTTCCCGTCCTGCCTGGCACTTTGTGGACCGGTCTTTGCCCCAAGCGCTCCCACATTCTCTCTTCAGCTCCCTAAAGTGTTTCCCTTCTAATCCACCTTTCCCATCCACTTCACCTTTCAGTCTCTAAGCGGCGTCTTCTCTTAGTGTTTCCAATTACCAGCGTTACACCAAACAAGCATGCGCTCATGTTTTGTGTGCTGACTACATGCCTGGGTTCCTGCTAGGCATTGTGAGCAATAGAAGATACAGACGGTTCGTCCGTCGGGGTACCAGCCATGGGTGCCAGCGAGCCAGCGGGCAGAGGGGAGAGCAAGGCGGTTCCTCGGGCTCAGGACAATGATGGGGTCAGCCTCCAGGACATGGTGGG
This sequence comes from Trachops cirrhosus, assembly GCA_028533065.1. Classification (NCBI taxonomy): domain Eukaryota; kingdom Metazoa; phylum Chordata; class Mammalia; order Chiroptera; family Phyllostomidae; genus Trachops; species Trachops cirrhosus. The sequence continues at coordinate 31,031,633 of CM052546.1, read as the reverse complement.
ACAGCATTTTCTCCCCCAGCACCCTGCCTAACCCTTCCTGATCTTTCCAGCAGTCATTTCTTTAACACACACAGTGTGAGCGATCCACTTAAAGTCCTGCTTACAGAACTCACTGCAGGATCCTGGCCCATGTCTTTCCTTTCCTGGCGCAACTGTCCCCACCCCTTTCCCCGGACTTCAAACACGCCACCAATGCACATGGCATCTAGGTTCAGCTTGCCCCCTTCCTGCCCGGAATGCCTCCCCACACGGCAGCCCCCATCCCCCACTTGACTGCTTTAACGTCTCCCACACAGTTCTCCTGAGGAGACACAGCCTTTTCTGGCCTTTGGGTCAGAGGCGAGTGCTAGGCGCCCCTGCGGCTGCTGGGGAGAAACACCATTCCCAGCAGCTCCCTGGTCACCCTCCTTACTACAGCCCTCAACGTGCCGAGCTGCCACTCCCCACTTCCTGGGCCCCGCTCCCTCCGAGGGAGGCCGCGAGCTCTGCATGGGCTTCTGCTCCGTGCAGGGCCGGAACACAGCCCTTCCACAAGACGCCCGACGACTGCGGGGCAGGGCGCACGGAGGAGCAATCAAGGTCAGCATGGTGTTTCTGTAATGATTCTGGTACTTTTAGGCTGGGTTAGGCAATATCCTCTTGCTAAGATTGGTATCAACGCTGAGACATATTGTATGCAGTTGTAAAGTCCCAGTTAAATTCCTTTGTACAATTGGAGAAATAAAGCCTTTGATTAAAAACTAAAATTTCCCCAGCCCTCAAGAAAGGGATGGGGGAGGGGAGCAGGTGTGGAAGGATGTCTGATCTGTCATATTCTTCAGTCAGAGCCGTAACCCTGTTTGGGTAAGACAAAGTGATGTTCTGATAACGGCAATAAAAGTGGCTTGAAGACTGGGTCACAGGAAGCCCAAGATAAATGCTGAGAGGAAACGGGTTCTTTTTGAAGTAGCCTCTTCATAATCATTTTCCCACACATTTGTTCAACTTCCGAAGGAGGACTGAGTATCTGATTTGCTTTGCAAATGAAACGGCTTAAGAATGTGACATTCACATGTTGTGACAAATGTGTTTGGAAGGCTCCTCCCGCTCACTTCAAGTTGTGGCTTCAGAGTCGTGTTTATTGTTCCCCTGCGCACGGGCTAGCTGTGGTCCCTTCAGCTGACACTTGGGTTTTTTGGTTTTGATTTAGTTTTTACTTGGTATTAAAAAAGACTGCTGGCTCTGGCTGGTGTGGCTCAGTGGATTGAGTGCCGGCCTGCAAACCAAAGGGTCGCCAGTTCAATCCCCAGTCAGGGCACATGCCTGGGTTGTGGGCCAGGTCCCCAGTGGGGGGCATGCAAGAGGTGACCAATCAATGTATCTCTTGCACATCAATGTTTCTTTCCCTCTCTTCCCCTTTCTCTATAAAGATAAATAAAATCTTTTAAAAAAATTAAGTAGGTAGGATCATCAGTAACAAAATGTCTTGTACCAATTTTGCTTCTCAATATAATTCACACTAGCTTTGTAAACAATGGAAATTCCTCCAAGACTGACAACTTATTAATCACAAATTTTAGTTTATATTTTGTTTTGGCTTTTCATGCTTCAGTATCTTCCTAAGTAATACAGGAAGAAGCTGGGAGACATAATGAATACAACAGAACTTCAATTAATTTGTTGAGTGAGTGAGTGAATGAATGACTCTTTAGGAGGTACCACTTTAATGCTGGAAGCCTATATGTATAGGCTTTATGTATACTGATTACTTATCTAAGGAATTATAATCCTCTAACATGACAGATATATACTCCCATGATTTGTTTGTTAATCTCGGTTCCAAAGAATTTATCAATTCAGGCTCAAATTCAGTGGGTTGAGTGCCAGCCTGTGAAGCAAAGGGTCACCCGTTTGATTCCCAGTCAGGGCACATGCCTGGGTTGCAGGCCAGGTCCCCAGTGGGGGGTGCGTGAGAGGCAACCACACACTGATGTTTCTCTCCCTCTATTTCTCCTTCCCTTTCTTCTAAAAAGTAATAAATAAAACCTTTTAAAAAAAGATCTCTGGAGGATCTTCATAGGAAGGTGGGATGGTCAACGTGCTGTTTGATGGAAGTGAGCCACAGCTCCAGAGCCCAGCGGGGGAGAGGAGGCAGAGTGCGAGGGCGGCACCAGGTACTGTCCTCATCACACACACACACGCACACACACATGCGCACACACACACACACACGCTGGAGTTTTACAGAAGCCAGCAGCTGGGCAGAGGAAGAGCACAGGCCGAGGCGGCTGGAGGAGGCTCCTCACCCATGCAAAGGGCACATTTAAGTCCTTTTGAAACTCGCCAACAAACCAAAACTTCTGGACACCTGTTGTGAACTTAAGGCCTCCTCAGCAGTGTCTGATAATCGAGAAATATTTGTCAAAAGGAGCCGTGATTAACAATAATCCATGCCATGTTTATTTTAGAGATATTTTAAGCTCATTAATACCTTTTGAAAGAGCACTATATCAATTGCCACTCAGAAATGTCTTCTTGTATGTTTCAGTGAGATATATTCTGCAAACACATTTCTTTAAGTTTCTTTTCTCCAACACCTAATGAAAAAGATAACAAAACTTGGACAAACATTTTTTAATCCACATCCAAGGATATATACTTTTTTATTGGTTTCAGAGAAAGGAAGAGGAGGATGGGGAGAGAGAGAAACATAGATTGGTTGCCTCCCATACACACCCCGTCTGGGGACTGAAGCCATGCGCCCTGATCGGGGAATCGAACTGCAACCTTTTGGTGCATGGGACAGCGCCCCATCCAACTAAGCTGCCCAGCCAGGGCAATGAGCGCATGTAAAAACATCTCTCCCTGGTTTCTGTTGAAAGACCCATACCAGTATGAGTCTCTGGGTGTGAAATTAAACCAGGCCTCTGTTGACCACATGAAACCGAGATGCCAAGCACAAAAAATCTGACTATTAATAGCAGGATGGACGTAAACACAAAAATAGTTTGGTAAAGAAGCAGATCACTACTACAGGCATTAGGTAAACATTTTTATTTCTTATTTAACCATGCTACACATATATACAATATCAATATATACAACTTGAACAAATACAATTTATACATAAAATATAATAGAAGTGGCGCTTTTGAAATTAATGCAACAAACTCATTGTACAATTTGTCATTTTGGCCAGTATATAGTATTGTAGTAATGCTACTGAAGTTAATGATTTAAACTAATCAGACTACTGTGTAAGTTCAAAGGCACTAGGAAGATCTATGTTTTCTTCTAGTATTCGAATCAAGAAAATAAATGTATACAACACTAAGAAACTGGGCAGACACTGGCGTACTGGAATGTACAGCCCGCCCATTCCTTCATTCACAGCCCTGTAGGAAAGACAGGAACCTCCCCTAAGAGTTAAGAGGAAAGACATTTTTTAAAGACTAAAGAGAAACAAAGAAACAACCCAAAACCATAAACATACTTTCAAAAAATGTCACAGATGAAGAGGCACCCCCCCAATCCCAAAGTGACCTTAACTTTCTTGCCACAAAGAAAGGTCCCCTTTGCCTAGGAAAGCAGATGACACAGCTTCTGCAGTAGCTTCCACCTGCGGGGTAAGCACACAGATGCAGACCTCCCCCCTGATTAATCTTACACTTTACGAGAATCTAAACAGAAATGGGGACTACTGCTATCTTTTAATATCCTAACTATCAGTATATATAATTACAAAGTATATTAAAGAACATACCACAAACAAATAACATTCTCCAAGGCTCCTTTTAATAAATAAATTTTACTTCTTTAAATTAAAGAGAAAATTCCCATTCAAAAACCTATTTCTATGTGACACTCATTTTAAATCTATTCCATATAATGAGCACGTTTGCTCATCTACATCCTCACGTGAAATTAACACTGCGGTTGTAAAATGTTTGCCCCGTGCACAGAGGCACAGGAAGTGTGAAGAAAGCACAGAGCTGCCCTGGCCGGAGCTAAAGGAGCGGCTCTGCGGCGGGCGCCCCGCGTCCTCCTGCGGTCACTGAGCCCGCCTCCGAGACCTAATTTCGGTATTTCATAAGACGGATATTTATTGTCCATCTGGTCTAATCAGTTTTATCAATTCTAATGTAAGTGCTTTAAAGAAAAAACTGCCTAAGCAGCCTGTCCTCAAAATCGCTCCATGCTTTGACTTCTTACAGGTTTCTTTTTGTCACTGCAGGGGAATGGGACAGAAAAACCCCAGCACACTGGCTTAAGTTCTCTGTAGTGTTTTAGAGCTTAATGTAGAAGTGATTCCTTTCTTAGTAAGTGGATGCTTACAGGCTAGACACAAGGACTTTCAGAAGAAGCTTTCTCCAGAGCAGCCACCGACAGAGTCAGAGGCACGCACAGGGCCGCCCCGCCTGCTCACGCCAAGTCTGCACAGCACGCGCACGGTGCCTCCCAGAGTCAAGTCACGAGTGTCTGTCTCGCACTCACCAAGGAGACGCTGCCAGGGACGCAACTCTCCTCGCCGAGCAAACACACAGCTGCACGGGACGTGCAGGACACACCGCCGGGACACACGTGAAATCTAGAAACCTGTGTTCACCGCCGCCTCACAGGGCCGCCAACCTTCACTCACCGCCACTCTCCACACGGCTTTGTCATGATGAACCAATGCTTCATCCGACCCCTAAAATAAGGTGAACTTCATACTAACTTATGTGAAAGTTCACAAAAGGTGTATTAATTGGTGTAGATGTAGCATAATGTTGAAAAAAAAATTCTGCAAGCAGCCAACAAGGAAATCACAATACTATCTATTACAACTTATTTTACTATAAAGTAAAAATTATTTTCATTTTTAGAGGAATATGATCAAAGAAAAAAAGTATTTTAAAGGCAAAGAATTAAAAGCTACTTTTCTTGCTTTGGTTGCATTTTCTGGAAAATGGAGACTTTCTCAGTTTTGGAAGATACATAGCAATTTTCACCAAAATTTAGAACTCAGAGGAAAGCATCCATTAATCACACTTCACAATGAATTTTTTAAAACACACATATGGGCAAAGATTAGCAACCAGTATTTAGCGTCTGAATTTTCTGCAACTGTGACTCCTTTATAATTAGGTACAAACTCAATGTTTCAAGAGAACATGAAATCAAAACAAAAAAAGTATATTTGACTTAAACTCAAAATGGCAAGAAAGGTCAAGAGAGATCTAGCTGAGACATCTTCAGCTTTTGCTTTTTAAACATGTACACTTCTAAAGACTGTCTGTTGAATGACAAATTTTCTACAGATCATCTAGTACTGAGAGTGCAATAAATGACAGTACAGGGATTAGGCCTAGGTCAGCGGACGGGTGGACGTGAGGGCCCACTCACGGCTGAGGTGCACAGCCCCTCCGCTCACCTGGCACAGCGTGACATTGGGCGAGCAGAACACGACACGCCCAGTTACGGAACTCACAGCCGCTGAGCAAGCTGCCGGCAGACTCACGAACACACTTCACCCGCAGCTCTCTAGAGCAGGGAGTGGCTGCTCCCCCAGCCTCCCCGCACCCAACAGACTGAGGGGAGACACGGCTATCCGAACAATGACCAGTTGTGCAATTCTAATATATCAACTTATATACAGACAAAAAGTTATTAGGCAAACTACTAGTTCCAGTCTTACTCCATGATTTACAGCTTCCGCTCTGTGAAATCGCCCAAGTCTTCAGTGTTTTAATTAAATATCTCGTCCAGGCATCAGGATACCACTAGTTTTTATTGAGACTCTAAGTCTGTAACATTTACTGGAGTAAAGAGTCAATTACGGTTTCAGGCTTTGCAGAACGCTTTCTGTTTGGGGAAGAGAGAAAGAAAACATGAAGACTTTCCTGAGAGGCTGAAATGCAAACACTTTACCTTACGTAGCAGGTACAACAAGGGGCCACGGGGCCTAGAAACAGGCCAAGGGCGGACAGGTTTGGCCGCGTTAAGAGGTCGAGTCCGGCTGCCTCCTCAGCCAGGGGAAGGTCACCGGAGTAGGTGCCAGAGCAGGGCGCCCCGCCCCCACCCTAGAGAGCCGAGGGGCTGAGTGGGTGACGATTCCCCAAACTGGACCGGACAACGCAGCCAGGCCCAGTGGGCTGCGTGTGTGCCAGACTGAACCCTCTGATCTCTTCCGGGTCGGCTAAAGGCGCAGGCTTACTCAGTGGAACTCAGACCCCACGCGGTCTGGGGCAGCACCGCACGGATGTGCGTGTCCTGGAACTGCTGCAGCGATGGACCGTGTTCACTGCGATTTCATTTGCACCCCAAACCGTGCGTTCTGATGAGGAACATCGCACTGAACACTGCGGCAGTGCAGCCGCAGTGAGCCATCTGCCTGTGTGCACACCTGTGCACACCTGTCTGTGTGTTTGACCACCTGCTGCACTCCTAACACAGCAGGCTGGCTCTGGTGCAGACGGTGGCTTTGGCTCATCCGAGCTTGGCTCATGTGGGTTTTTTCTTTTGTTAAATCAAAAAGGTATATATTTTTAAATGAGCACTCTGAAAACTGTATCCAAACAACTTATTAAATTGTTTTAGGTCCACATAGTTTTTTAAAAAGTGGCTAAAAATGGAGAGATCTCATGTAAATAACTCGATTTCTGGCTTCTCCTCTGAAACGAGAAGAGTCACAAACAACGGACCCCCTACTCCCCAAACCAGCGGGGGGCCGGCGGCCACTGCTCACGCAGAGGAGGGCTCTCCTCTCCATCTTGCCCCAGTCCCTCTGCCACCTACTTTTCACCTGCGCTGAGGCCACTGTCTCAGCATTCATCAAAACACCCCACTGACTGCAGAGCTAAGAGGAAGATACTTCTATTGAAAGTGGACAAGAGAAGCTCTAGAGAGAGCTGCATTTTCTGCGCGGCTTCATTCAGTAATCACACGCACGGCTTCTGTGTGCAGAGGAAAAGGGTTTTTTTCTTTTTTCTTTCTTTTTGTTTTTTACCTTGTTTGAAACCAGAGGGAAAGTTTTAAGCCCGGCACCTAAATGGTAAAAATGTAAAGTGTGTGCACTTTTAATGCACTACTGATTCCTTCTCCCTGAGGTCAAACGCCCCAAACGTATAAACGTCCAGTTATGTCTGTGCGGTCACGAAACACGAGAACATTAAGCCCACACAACCTCGGCCCACGCGTAACTCCGCAGTGCAGTGCTCGGGGCCGGGGAAAAATAAGCTGATCCTTCCCTCTAGTTTCGGGAGCCTCACAGTTCTGCAGCCAGTTTAAACGAGCTCAGCAGTCCCTGCTGTGGGGCGGGGGGAGAGGGAAGAGGCTCCAGGCTCCAGCATCCTGCTCCGATACACACAGACTCCTCAGGGTCGAAACCGGCGCCCAGAGGAGGGAAGGTGGCCGGAGAAGTTCTCTTTACCTGGTGACTGAGAGGGTCAAAGCTCTCAGGACAAGGCTTACAACAGAAAAGATGAATCGGCTGAGTGCAATACTTGGGTACTTGGGAGTCTAACCAAACAAATCCATTAGCATCGCACTCGAGAAATTACTATAAGAATTAAGTAATTAAGATAGTAGATGGCTTAGAAAGAACAAAATACATTACAAATTCTATTACTCAAGACAGCTAAAGAAGTTGGAAGACCTTAAGTCTTTAGTAAAATTTTATTTACTCAAATCATAACTACATAAGTACTTTGATATTGAAATATATCAGCCAAAATATCCTCTTAACTAAATTTCCTTTAAATGTATCTAATTAGCATATCTCACGGCCTTGATCTCATGACACTCAAAGGCAGTCCTTACCGTCTCCCTGTCTTGGGCCTTGCTTTCCCCTTGGAGGTCCTCGGCCTCTCCAGCCTCATCAAAGACTGCCGCAGGCTCTCCTCGGTGTAGGCAAGGTACACGTGGGAAAGGTCCACTTCGAAGGGCTGCGAACAGGAAACCAACACCGGATGCTCTTAGAGGAAGAATTTAAGTCACATTTGGGGAAAGATTTAAAAGACTGACTAAGCCCTGACTGGTGTGGCTCAGTGGATTGAGCACGGGCCTGCAAACCAAAGGGCTGCTGGTTCGATTCCCAGTCAGGGCACATGCCTGGGTTGTGGGCCAGGTCCCTAGTTGGAGGCAAGCAAGAGGAAACCACACATTGATGTTTCTCTCCCTCTTTCTTCTTCCCCTTCCCTCTCTCTAAAAATAAATAAAATTAAAGGAAATAAAATACTGAATAAATTCTAGAAAAAAGCCACAGGACACAAGACCAAACAAATGTCTAAAGTCATCTTCTTTAATGCCATTTATCTCACACGTATTCAGCAAGGGCTGGTGACTGAGCCCTGACACAATATAAATTCCTGGGGAGTAAAGCAAAACTGTTGCCGTTTCCCTGATGCTGGTATTTCTTCTGCTGGACCTAAGACTAGGACTAGCTTTGAAAAGGACATTCTAGCTTCCGGACAAGATGGAGGCATGGTAGACACACTGTGCCTCATCCCACAGCCAAAAGAAGGACAATGACAAATTTAAAAACAAAACAACCAGAACTGCCAGGAAATCGAACTGTATGGAAGTCCGACAACTGAGGAGTTAAAGAAGAAACATCCATCCAGACAGATAGGAGTGTTGGAGATGGGCAGCCTGGGTGGGGAGGAACCTCAGAGAGGGAGTGGTTGGCTGAGCAGGCGGTCCCACATTCGAGTGCAGATAAACCAGGAGGAACAACTGGGGAGCAAGACAGACTGTGCAACCCAGGGCTCCAATGGGGAAATAAAGCCTCAAACTTCTGATTGAAAACACCTGTGGGGGTTGAGGCAGCAGCAGGAGAAACTCCCAGCCTCACAGGAGAGTTCTTTGGAGAGACCCACAGGGTTCTAGAATGTACACAAGCCCACCCACCCAGGAATCAGCACCAGAAGGCCCCAGTTTGCTTGTGGGAACCAGGGGAAGTGACTGAAAACTGGCAGAGAGTGGAGCAAGAGCCACTGTTCCCTCTCGGACCGCTTCCCCACATACAATGGAACAATACAGTGACATGGGTTGCCCCGCCCTGGCAAATAGTTAATGCTCTACCCCTTACTACGTAACACTATGTGGGCAGAGACAAAAAATGGCCCAAATGAAACAACAGATCAAAGCTCCAGAAAAAATACAACTAAGTGACGAAAAGATAGCCAACATATCAGAGGCACAGTTCAAAACACTGGTAATCAGGATGCTCAAAGAACTGGCTGAATGTGGTCACAAAATAGAGGAAAAAGTGAAGGCTATGAAAAGTAAAATAAAGGGAAATGTACAGAGAACAAACAGTGACAGGAAGGGAACCAGGACTCAAATGAACACTTTGGGCCAGAAGGAAGAAAGAAACATTCAACCAGGACAGAACGAAGAAACAAGAATTCAAAA
>CM052546.1:30923731-31022158 GCA_028533065.1 Trachops cirrhosus | reverse complement strand
ACTTCCAGGAAGTCCAGGAAGCTCAGAGAGTCCCAAAGAAGTTGGGCCCAAGGAGGAACACACCAAGGCACATCATAATTACATTAGCCAAGGGAAAAATGAAGGAGAGAATCCTAGAAGCAGCAAGAGATAAGGGGATAGTAACCTACAAAGGAGTTCCCATCAGACTGTCAGCTGATTTCTCAAGAGAGATCTTGCAGGCAAGAAGGGGCTGGAAAGAAGTATTCCAAGTCATGAAAGGCAAGGACCTACATCCAAGATTACTCTATCTGGCAAAGCTTTCATTTAGAATGGAAGGGCAGATAAAGTACTTCTCAGATAAGGTCAAGTTAAAGGAGTTCATCATCACCAGGCCCTTATTATATGAAATGTTAAAGGGACTTATCTAAGAAAAAGAAGATCAAAAATATGAACTATAAAATGACAACAAACTCACAACTATCAACAACCAAGCCTAAAAAAAAAAACAAACTAAGCAAACAACTAGAACAGGAACAGAATCACAGAAATGGACATCACATGGAGGGTTATCAGTGGATAAGGGAAGGGGTGTAATGGGGGAAAAGGTACAAGGAATAAGTACCATAAATGGTAGGTAGAAAATAGACAGGGGGAAGTTAGGAATAGTATAGGAACTATAGAAGCCAAAGAATTTATATGTATGACCCATGGACATGCACTAAGAGGGGGGAATGTGGATGGGAGAAGTGTGCGGGGAAGAGGCGAATATAGGGGGAAAATGGGACAACTGTAATAGCATAATCAATAAAATATATTTAAAAAACAAAAAAGAAAAGGACATTCCAGTTGCCAACCATATCCCCACAACCCAGAAAGGTGGTGGGAAGACGAGCCCAGGAAGACTCCATGGCGGTCTCGTGGCAGAAATCTGCCCGCCAGCACCACTGGCGGCGCACACCGCCCTAACATCCCGCACCCTGGAGCCTGGTCCCCGAGGTGCAGCCTGCCCTTTCAGCACAGCTGAGTAACAGGCACCATGCTGATAACATAATTTAGCGACCCACGTTCCTATAAAGAAACACTGTAATTTAAAAAAAAGGCACTCTTACATCTTTCTCTTTTTTATCAGGAATTGGAGTCTGCTTCCTCATGTTATTTCCTGTGTAGGCGACACATTTCTCAAAAAAGAAAACAGAGGCAGAGAAGAATCATTTTAATTAGCAATTAATACTGTGAATTAGCAAATTACTATAAGATGCCCTGATGTTAATGAACGCTGGGACAGAAAGGGGCCCAGAGGCTCCGTAGTCCTGCGCAGCCCTGACCAGGCATTTCCACCAAACAGTCCACGTGCTCCGATACAGTTCCTTAGAAAAACATCTTCTCCACCCGCCGAGTCTCATCCGATTCATTGTCTGGACCACCTGCCTCCCCACTGGCCCAGCGAAACCCCTAGTCCACAGGAAGTACTACACCACTCGCCTGTATGAAAGGGTGAAGGTAATACTCACCAGCTGCCATTCTCCTATGTCTTCGTTCCAGTGGACATAGTTTTCAATCATTTCCTTTTAAAAGAGTCCAAGATACTTTTAATATTTAATAACATATTTAATAACACTTAAAATACTAAAAAACATTCATGAAACTAAAATCTTTATGATCCAGGGGAAAATTTGTCTCAAAACATTATATACTGCATGATACACTTTTTATAAATTTCCAAATATGTGCCTTTTTTTTTTTAAAAAGATTTATTTATTTATTTATCTTTAGAGGGGAAGGGAAGGAGAGAGGGAGAGAAATATCAATGTATGGTTGCTTCCTGTGCATTCCCTGCTGGGAACTGGCCTGCAACCCAGGCATGTACCCTGACTGGGAATCGAACCGTGATCTCTTGGTTCACAGGTCCGCGCTTAATCCACTAAGCTACACCAGCCAGGGCTCCAAATATGTGCTTTTAAGAAATATATAAAACCAAAGAGCAAGAAGATGAAGAGCATTGGATTCTGGAGGAAGGTGACCTTGAGCCGGAAGAGGCAAAGGGCTGGGAGCAGGTGACTGCCACGGTGCTAGCTTTCGTTCAGGGGGATGAGCTCGCCACACAGTAACTAACTGAGTGGGGGCAGGCCCTCCAGGGGCCCATAAGGAGTGTACTGAGAACCGAAGATCAGTTCTGTACACCTCATGTCCGAAGGAAAAAAATACTGAGGCTTATTTGTATATAAATTTCTCACGGTTGTTAGAATTGCAAAGTAAATTTTCTAAAAAATTTTTAGTATACTAAAATGTACTGGAAAGATGAACACTTTGAGTAAAAAGAAAACACAGAAGCTGAGATTCTTAAATTACATGGTGTTGTACTAGCATTGAGAAGTAGCATCCATCTGGAGATGGGCACAGTATCAGCGAACTATGCTCTCCAAAACAGAGAAGACCGTCAGCTCCTGTTGCGTGTGTCCGTCCCCTCCGCGCCTGCACGCATGCGAGCGGGCATGCGCGCGCGCACACACGCGCGCACACACACACACACACACACACACAGGTGGCGTCCGGAAGCGGGAGGAAAAGCGGGCGCAGGGGCTCCACTTCTTCTGCTCGCAGGGCAGGGGACACTGAGTGGAACGCAGCGCCTGCGCCTTGATTCTGACGGCAGTTACAGTGAGTCCTCGGCTAGTGTCACTGACAGGTTCTTGGAAACTGGGACTTTAAGTGAAATGATGATAATGAAACCAATTTTATCATAGGCTAGTTGATATAAATAAGGGTTAAGTTTCTATATTTCTGGTCAGAAAAACATCACCAAACCACTAAATAAAGGCCCAAAACTACTAATTTTAAACATTGGAACAAATGTAAAATATACATACATTTATGAAAGATTAAGATACTTATTTTCCAACCTGCTTGTCTAATTGAGGGAAAGATACTCATGGGAGGCCGGAGCCCGTCTGGGCAGCCGGGGGCTCGAGGTGGCATCCTGCCCCCGGCAGGGCGCCCTTCCGTCACGGTGCATGTCACCCACTCACTCACGCACGCACACACTCGGCCTGGGAGGACGCAGACACGCCAGTCGCCTCACAGGGACATCTGTGGGATACGGAGGGAAACCTGAGACCCCGAGAAAACCCGCACAGACCGGGGAGGACATGCCCGCCACACACACACACACACACACACACACACACACACACACACACACACGGTGGCTCCAGCTGGAAGTCGATTTTCCTTCCCTCTTCAATGATACAACGAAACGGCGACGACCGAAACAGTGCTGTTTGCGGACCTACTGGACGTGAATCTCGATTTCTCGAAGGGGCTGAGAAATTCCTGTTTAGATACTTAGATACTCAAACAGTCATGTATTAAGAAAAGTTAACAGCTGAAGTGAAATGCTATGGCATTACTTCAAGGAAATTTTACTGTCGACAGCTGAAGTGGAAATATTTACCACCAATCAAGTGACAAATTATACTTCCTATTCCTTAACTGCAGCCAAGGGACGACCTAATATCTAGATCAGAGAATTTCCCTCTTACCTGATAATCCTGAGGTATAAAGTTATCAATAATAAGCATCTGAAGTCGAAGCTCCCGGCTAAGCTGTCGAATATTCTCCAGTAAACCTTCAATTTCCCTCTGATGTTCCTGTTGCAGATCAGCCATCTATGAGAAAGTCAATGCAAACATTAAAGATAAACAAGACTTAAAATACAAACCGGTCCAATCTGACATAGGGCACTGGTCTAAGGAACCCTGGAGGAACCGACCCAGTTCTTGCACAAAAACAACGGACAGAATGCCACTAACGCTCTTACTTAATGCACACTAGTTGTTAAGGTTGGAAATTTAGTTTAGTAGCTAGAATTAGAAATTGCATGTAAAGAAGAAATTTTTATCTCTTTAAAATTGTAAGTATACATTATGATTCCTTTAGGATTCTTAATCATACTTAATCAAAGAAATTCTTTTTGAAAAAATTCAGAACTACATTAGTAACTAGTTTCTAAGAGACTGACCTCTGACTTTGCAGCCATCAGCATAGTCCAAACTTTCTTTAATTTCTTGGTCTTCCCCTGTGCTTCCTCTTGCAAACTGGTGTATTTTTCTTCGATATCCAAGCGTTCTTGCTATTACAAAAATTGATAAATGTCAGAATGATTTTTTCATTAAATCAGAAATTTAACAAATAATATGTTTAGTAACCATTATCTTCAAAGCAGCCCATAGATCTGCTTTAAAATGATATTAAAATTATAGATATTTAGCTTTTCCCCAGGAAAGTTAAATACCTTAGGCAAGGTATCATACCTTTTGTTGATACTGTGTATCAACCAAAACCAAAAAGTCACATTACCTCTTTTTCCTCCAGTTCTCTGCGAAGTTGCTCTGCTCTCTTCCTCCTTTCTTCCAGTTCCATATTAGATTCTTCAAGAAGTTTTTCTTGTTCCTCAGCTTTTGCCAACAAATCAACACCACCAACAATTACCTTCTTCTCCAGTGCAGATAATTTCTCTAGCAAAGACTGGTGCTCTTGTCTGTTGATTGAAATGAAAATACTCTATATTCATTGATTATCTACTATTCTACCAATATCACTTAACAAAATCTGATAAGAACTTGGATGCAAAATTTCAAAATAGGAATATAATTATGTAACACCTCTGTCAAATAATACCACTGGGTTCATTAATTTATGATTTAATCTATAATTCAAATTCACTGATTTTTTCTCATATAGAGAGGAATTAATCAAAACAGATAAAATATTTAGAAATATAACATATAAAATGAAACCTTCTATCCAAAAATAGCTTCTCTGGAAGCTTTTGATTTTTTATCAAAAATCAAGATTTAATTACTATTTAATTTTGTTTATACGTCCTATGAAAAATACCAGAAATTTAAGTCACAAATCCACATCAATTCAATAATACGCACTGGGCCTTAAGAAGGTCTTTCTCCCGTTTCTCTAATTCAGCTCTAGCCTTGTTTCTTTCTTCTTCTTCCATGTCAAGCTTTGTTTCAAGTGCTTTTCTCTCTTCGTCAATCTTTGCTTGCATTTCAACCATCTTATCTGGGGAAACTTTCTTTTTACCTATTTGAGTCATTTAATTACAACAGTCACTTTAGAGTCAGTGTTTCAGACTCGCACAGATTCTCTTCAATTTTATCAAAGATGCATGCCTCCATAAGGCAAAATCCAATATTAACATTGTAAGGAAATCAAATAAATATCTTATGTTTCTAGAAGAACTTTTAAACTAATTGCTAAATTCAAACTTTTCCAATTGTGCAGTGACAAATGTAAGCAAAAGAGAAGCAAAACAGATGAGCAGAAGAAAAAGACAAAGAAAGATGAACAGTAAAGCCAAAAAGAAAACCCAAAACAAAACCAAAAAAACCCCACAGATCTGTATGTCCCCAAATAACATATCTAGTCAAAAAAGCCATATGACTATTCAGTTACTTTTTTCTGATAATCAGGTACAAAAATCAAGTGGTTTCTCAAAATACCTCCCCAAAATTTATTGAAATAAGTGAATAAGTAAAAGTCACATATAGATATAAAATGAAGAGATAAAAATATCAGTCAGAACTTATAGCTAGTTTTTAATATATATCTTCAGAGTGTTTATAAAATTTTTGTTTAATAAAATTACTAGAAATTATTTTATTTCACAGTATACTTTTAAAGGAAAAAATCTATATTAATTATGTAACAGTTACACAGTAATTGATCAGGTGTTTTATAGTTGCTGAGCTGTCATGATATATTTTAAATAAAAAAGTAAAATAACTCATTATGTCAAATGCAGGACCCTAAATCTCTCTATGTCAGATTAACTATGACAAGTGTCAAATATAAGTAGAAATACTACAAAATAATTGAGCCGGAAATACAGCTTCCAAATGATTGTTTTGATTATAATGTCTAGTAAGTAGAGTGGTTTTTATACAAACAACAGTATAAATAAAAGTGTTACGTTGTTATAAACAGTATTCAATAAAAGTTTATTGACTAAATTTCCAAGTCATGAAATTAAAGTGAAAAATCAAAAGAAGAAAAGAAAAACTAGCATATTAAACCGGTTACGAAACTGAATCAAAGATAATTCATTTCTGGTAATACAATTTCTTTGAAACATACTTTCCTTCAGAAAAACAATCAAACTTTTCGTAGAATTGGTCTGAGGCTCTCCTGAGAGCTTTCTGCATTTCTTAACTTCCTTCTCGAAGGACCACAGGAGAGTGTGAACCAGAAGACTTTATAAATCATTAATGTCTCCACCCAAAAGCTAACCCCTCCTGCTAATAAGGAAAAAGAACTGAAAAATAATGATAAGATATACAAGTATATATATATATCTGAATATATTCTTTCGGGAACCACGAGACAAAGAATCATGCATAGGCTTTCATTCTTTAGGATAAAATTGTGTTTAAAAACCCAAGGTTTAAAATATAATACCTTTCATTTCTACAGAAATATAAGTCCAAAGCAAACTTAAGCCATGAAGCAAATAAGTTAAATAAAAAGAGTAAATAAAAGCACTGATCCAAATTCATGCTCTGGTGTGGTGTGATTCTTTGCATTCCAAAAGACCGATTCTGCTGGCTTCTTTGTCACCTGTACTTCATGTTCTGAATGACACTATTCAAAGATAAAGAAGTGCCCACTGGTAATACTATTTCTTAGAAATTTGAAGGGGGAAAGTATAAGTTCAGGTATAAAGTCAGTGCATGCATAATAAATTATAGCTTCCTTTCCACCTCAGAATTATAATTTTTTTAAAAAGGCAAATATATTAAGACAAACAAAACTGTGTGTGAAGACATGGATACTAACTGCATAGAGGAAATGACCTGATCAACCTAAGCACATTGATTTTTTAGTCTCCTAATTATTTTGTTAACAGTTACCCATTAAGAGGCAGTAAAAAAAAATTTATATGTAGAAATACAAAAGCATGTCTATTGATGAATTACTACTATGCCTAAATTGCATTATTTTAAAAAATTTAGGTAATATTTTCAAACTGATGTTTTAGCAACAAAGATCTTATTGTGCTCTTGTAATATTTTCATAAAAATGGCCAGGCAGCCCTGACTGGTGTGGCTCAGGGGGCTGGGCATCATCCGGCAAACCGAAACATCACGGTCTGATTCCTGGTCAGAGCACGCTCCTGGGATGTGGGCCAGGCCCTCAGTTCGGGGCATGTGAGAGGCAACCGATCAATGTTTCTCTCATACATCAATATTTCTCTCCCTCTCTTTCTCCCCCTCCCCCCCACCCGCAAAAAAAACAAAAACAAAAAAGAAAATTTTTTTTAATGACCACGCATGTATAGCTAGGTTCAGTTTCAAAAGTCTTATATTTCAGCAACATGTTGTTACCAGAATTATTCCAGTAAATTATATTATATTTCACCCTGGCTGGTGTGGCTCGGTGGATTGAGCGCTGGACTATAAAGCAGAGTGTCGCTGGTTCAATTCCCAGTCAGGGCACATGCCTGGGTTGCAGTCCAGGTTCCCCAGTGTGGGGAGCATGAGAGGCAACCACACATTGATGTTTCTCTCCCTCTCTTTCTCCCTCCCTACCTCTCTGTCTAAAAAGAAATAAATAAAATATTTAAAAAATATATTTAAAAAATTATATTTCTCCCCAAATAATATTTAAGCTAAATGTAAATATGTAGCAACTCTCTTAACCAGGCACTTAAAAACGTGAGATCACTAAAAGTCACTTTTACAGTGATTTTTTAAATATTTTTTAATTTAAATTATTTTATTGTTATTCAATAACTACAGTTGTCTGTATTTTCTCCCCATTTTTTCTTAAAAATCTTAATCAGCAAAACCAACCAACCAAAAAAGTGCTTCTTCTAATACTGCATGATAGAATTCAGCACAAATTTCTAGATAAATATTTTTAAATGTGTTAACGTCATAGAGCATTTAACTAAGCCAAACAGGAGTGGCAATGCTTCTAACTGGCCTGTGCCACGTGCTCTGTCCGGAGCTGAAGGGGACTTGGCAGGTGAAGCTAGAAAGAAGGCGTCGGGGCGTGCTGACTGAGTGCTGCTGACTGAGTGCATTTCACTTGCACTTCACGAGCACCCTCGGGCACAAGTGACCGGGCACCTGATTCCTCACTTCAAACAAAAAGGAAACAAATGCTTGACTGTGAAACCATTTATATTTGTATTTCCAAAATTTGGCTTAATGGGTATTTAAGAAATCCGGAAAAAAGATCATGCCAGCTAGTTCTGATGATATATGTATTTTTGTCTGTGTTGTTAATTAGGTCTGGCATATCCTGTGTGTCTGTCACTGCCAATTTAATACTTCTGAATTGTTCTCCCAAAAAGATCATTTTGAAATAAGAATGTTCCTAATATATTCCTGAATAAAAACTGAAATAATTTTTTTAAAAAATTTTGGGAAAAAGGAAGCTTTTTTTTTAAAGCTAAAGTTGAAGGATTTTTTTAATACAAAAGTTGGATACTTACCTTGTAAAAAATTAATTTTTTAAAAATGTAATATAATTAAATGACAAAATCCTTTATAGTTTAAATAAGTGTACCACATGGACTGCAAATCAATCACACCAACCTGCTTGATCTTTCAGTAAGAAGTAGCAAGCAAATCGTAGACAGGAAGCATATGCACAAAGATGAGGAGGAAAAAAAGAAAAACATTATTTCTTATGTAAAACAAAGAAAATTGTACAATAGCATTTATTTCATAGTATAAGCATAGAAATAATCAAATCATTATCAAAACTGAAATAGAGCAGTTTTATGTAAAAAAGAAAAGCATATTCAACACAATTGGAGATGTAATTTAAGCAAAGATAATAGGAAGATGAACTTAGTCTAAGATTACAATTCAAATAAATCTCAAGAGCCCACACCACTCCCAACTCCTGCAAGTGTAACAGTCCCGCACCACGTGGGCATAATGACGGCAGACATGGAATTGGGAAACTGCTAAGACCTGGGAGGTACTCTAAAAGAGCAAAACAGAACAGTAAGCCAATTATTAAAAATTAGTAAGTTAAAGGCAGAGCAAAATTCACATTGTGCATTTTTAAACTTTCCCAATTCAATGTTCTTCCACTGTAAGGATCTATTACAGGTGTGCCTCCCTTTAACAAAATCCAACTCAAAAACCTCAACCCCAAATTGGATTGTAGCAATTTGCACTGATTGTTTGGCTAACAAGAGGATTTAATGAAGAATTCTTTTTAAAAAGCAAGCTCTCCCAATACATTTTATTTTCCAGTTTGATTTAAAAGCAATTATTTCAGGGAAAAAAAGCCCACATTTATTGCATAAAGTGAAGCACACCTGTATAATAACAAATTTGCATTCAGTCTCTTAGTAGATAGTTAAGGAGAATTACAGCAATGACTCTATAGGAGTAAATAATCAATTGATGATTCAAGCAAAGAACACCTAAATAAAAAGGCCATTCATAGTTTTTAAAGGGAAGGTGTGTACAAGCCACACAGCAACCGCACGTCGGGACAGCCGGCTCTGCACTTCACCAGCGCCCCCACGTCACATGGAAAAGAGCTGACTGTCGTGTGCTCGGTGCACAAACTGTGACTAAGACTGCGTGAGCTGAGCAGAGCGCAGCTCACTTCACAACACACCTCCCTTACTAGTGGTCTTTAAGGGTTAGGTAAGTTTTAAAACAGGAAATTACAGCATAGTCCCTCCTATTCAGATATTTTGTTGTATTCCATAGTTTATAATACAAAATCATACCCCTATACAGTTTCTAAAGCAATGTCATGTATTTTATATTATCCTCTGAAATTAATTGTTTTGGTAAAATTTAAGAATTGTCAATAAAGAATACAATTTCTAATATTCTTGGAATTCTTCCTCTAGAAAGCCCAAAACATAAGAACAATGACCAAATGTTTTTGCTATTAGTTTTGAAAGGTAAGTATATAGATAATGCTTGAAAAGACAGTAAGCTGCAAGCTGGTACAAGAGAGCATCAATTCCCCTTTCTTCTGAAGATAAAATATAAATAAAATAATGCTTTTCGATGTAATTGAGGTTTAAGAAAAAGTCTTTAGGTTTGAAATAAGTTGCTAGATCCTGCATAAACAATTTCTTATGGATCTGAATTCTCCAATCATACATTAGAAAATTCCTTAAAACCAATCAGGTAATTTAGAAGGGATAAATGGCCATTTGGTATAAAACACTATTCCAGTTATCGTCACTTGCTTCAAAACTTTACATTTCCTTGATCTGGGAGCGTTCACTCTTCAGCTGCCCTGAGACCAGGACTCCAAAGCCTAAAGCCCTCCCGACTGGAGGACGAGTCACAGTGGATTCTGGTGCACTTCCCAACAGAATCTGGACGTTTAGAAATTCAGGATTTGTTACCACATGTCCCTTAGACTGACTAGGATTAGAAATTTGTCATGAAATATGAAAAGGAACCATCAGAGGCATTCTTTTATACAGCTTACTAGCTCTCTTTACATTATCTCAATTGCAAAGCGTGAATCTCTCTTCCATTGTCTCGAGCATAAGCTTAAACACATGTTCAACGATCGTGGATTACTGGAAGCAATGAGGGGGGAGGGGATCATCACATGCTTTGTTCTACCGGGAAGTCCAGCACGTATTCTTTGAGTCATGACAGGGAGCAGTGCGGCATTTCCCAAGTGAAGCCCATGGGTTACGGAGAAGCCGGAGCTCTGTTAGAGAACTTAAGAGCTACCACTCACTAGGCAAGAACTTATCCAGAGGTTTCTCTATGACAGAACATGTGGAGTCTGAACTACTGCTGCTGCTACTGCCTGGAAGACAAAGAAATGAGCCCACAGAGAACCGAAGGAAAGGGAAACAAGAAAAGGAGCACATACACAGAGAAAAATTCAGTTCCAGACAGAGAATTTTAATGGACAATCAAGCTTTGTATTACAGAACCAAAACTTACTTTCCCTTAAAACCAGCCTCAGTGGCTTAGCCCAAGCTCTCTAATGGCGAAGACATGCGGGGAACTGGACACTGTGTCCCTGGTAAGTGCCGGCTGTGGGCGGACGCCACTGTCTACCTCAAACACAGGGTTCAGAGGGTTGGCATGACAAGAACCAGAAATCGGTAGGTCATTTGGTGACATTTAAGTCTATTTAAGCTCCTTAGGCTGACAAGTTAAAGGAGTGTGAGTTTTAAGACCTGAACTCATGCACAATTATAATTACGAAAATGATGAAACGCCCTTCACCACAGACAGGTTGCCCTGTCTCCAATTTCACCTGCTCCTCTAAAACATCACACCACCAGAAATGACTGTGTGTTTTAAGGTTCCATGGCAACATTTTAAAAAGCTGAATAAACATTTTAAAATTCCTAAGCCTAAAAAAAAGGTATTTTACTATTAAATATTCTAACATTTGAAACAGTAACATTTTTTGCTATTTAAAATTTTATTTTTAATATATCTATTATCTGCTTTAGCTTTGAATAGTTTACTCTGTGAAAAATAGGTATGAACACAAAACCAATTCTTTAAATCAGGGCTTGGCAAACATTTTCTGTAAAGGTACAGATAATAAGCGTTTAGGGCCCTGGCCAGGTGGCTCAGTTGGTTGGAGTGTCGTCCCGTGCACCAAAAGGTTGCAGGTTTGATTCCTGGTCAGGGCACACACCTAGGTTGTGAGTTCAATTCCCAGTCGGGGAGTTGGCAGGAGACAACTGATCCACGTTTCTCTCTCACACTGATATTTGTTGCTCTCCTTCTCCCTTCCTCTCTCTAAAAATTCAATAAACATATCTTTTGGTGAGGATTAAAAAAAATAAGTAAGTGTTTAGGTTTTGTGGGCCATATACCACTTCATGTGAAAGCAACCCGCCATGTATCACACATAAACAAATAAGCATGGCTATTTAATAAAATTTTATTTACAAAAACAGGTTGTAGGCTGAATTTGGCCAGCACACTGTGTTTTGCCAACTCCTACTCTAAATCATGCTTTTCCTGTCTTGTGAAGTTATAAAATCTTTACGGTTTGTAAATGTGCAAGCCCTGATCGAGCAGTGATGGATTTATCGTCACGAGATCATTTTTATTTCAATGTTCAATTTCCTTCGATGACCCCCACCCGCCGCTCCCTGAAAAGCGAGGACAGGCAGCTAGGCGACAGCAAGAGATGGTCACTGGGAGATCTTGCCCTGATTAAGATCATTTTAACAAGACAAGCAAAATATGCACCAGCTTGAAAACAATGATCCACGTTAATGGAAGAGAGTTCTGAAATAAATAAATATTTAAGGTAAAAGATTGGAAATGTAGGCCATTATAATATGTCTCTCTCTTTTACATGTTATCTGTAGCTTTATCACAATAAACTAAGTCTTAATTCATACTTTGCAACAAATGGCACATAACAGGGTGAAAATGAAAGCATACTTTATAATGAAGAAAATTAAACTAAAAAACAGAATCCTTATACAAATTTATTTAAAAATTCAATGACTTCTAAAGCCTAATTGTGCTTGAGAAAAACTCCACATTATCCTAATTTCCTAAATTTAGGTTAATACAAATAAGAGTCCCCAAATAAAATTAAAAATCTACATGAAATTTTAAAATGGTATATCCACTATCACTGGCTTACGATTCTAAAAGAAGAACATATGGTATTCTAATTCAGCTATAAACAGGAGGTCAATATAGCAGAAAAAATAACACAAAGCCAACCAGGTATATGTCATACTTCTTCTGAACTGCTACCATAATCAAAAATGGCAAAAAAAAGGCATGCATTCAACTTCCTTGGGGACGTTAAACCATTGTTAAGTAGCAATCCCAGGCGATTTCTAGAACCAAAATGAACTTACCCCTTCGTTTTTTCCTTTTCTCTCCATCTTCTCCAAGCTCACCCTCTTCATCGTCATCCTCCTCTGACCCGCTGACGTCAGAGCCTGATATTTCTTCCCCTGGACAGAAATTTAATACAGTGACTTCTACTCTGTACCAGGTCGTTGGCTATTTAGAAAACACCTGGATCAACTTACTTCATTAAGTTTTCATTGCCCTAAACAAACCTTGTATTAAAATTCCTTGACAGTATATCGGGCATGCTAACCTCAGAAATAGACATGATGTACATAGAGGTTTTATTTTTAAATTTCCTAAAGAGAAGCTGAACTCTAATCCATTTAAAATTTCAAATAATAAAGTACAGTTCTAGGTATATATAAAGATTACATGTTAGAGCTATTTCAGTCTTTTAAAATTGTGATCACTTTTGGGGACCATTTTCTCTTCAGTTTTTCGTTTAAGATATTAAATAATTCATTCAACCTGTGCAGTTTTTAAGAGCCATAAGACTGTCATCTATCATAGTGACCTCACTTTTGGAACTGCATCACAACAAATATTTCAAAAGAAAGACTTATTTGTACAGAGATTACGTTAACTTAAAAACTAAAAAGCAAATAAAAGGGAATAATTAAACTAATATTAATTAAGGTCAGTACTATATTACCTTCCAAGAAGTTATTGAAAAATACGATTGTCCATATATGAAATGTCTAAGGAAACCAAAGTAACTGGGGGAGGGAAACAGAATATACACTAATCACAATGAGGTAATATTCGAACCTGTAAATCAAGAATGGAAAGAGATCACAGAGTCCTGGTATAAAGAATTCCTTAAAACATATGCTGTTCTTTAGGCCTGGAAACAATGACACCCCAGTAGCAGTGTGCACACCTCGTGCTCAAATCTTGGTTTCTAAATACCATTCTGCAGTGAAAGGAGCCAAGGAGGACAGCTGATTTTAAGGCTGGGGGAGAGAAAATCGCCAAACATCTGTGGTGCCAGAGCATAAGTGCGAAACAAACAAAAACCTGGTGGGAGTGTGCTGAAAGGGCGTGGGAGCAGCCCTGCAGGAGCTCCTGGTGGCCAAAGCTGAAACGGTCTGAGCAATAAAGTTAGTGATATTGTATTACAAACCACAAATATCCACGAGTCCACACGGCCATACGTAAACAACTGAATACATAAGGGGGAGAAGGGACTGCTCTTCCATACAACAGAATTCCTAACCCTAAACATCAGAAGGAATGGTGGAGAGAGCAAGGCACCAGTGAGTAAATGCCACAGAACTGCTGCTTCGGGCAGAAGCCTTTGATGGTGCTGAAGTTAGTGGGAGACAGTGTAAGGAGAAACAGGGCCTCTGTATAGTCTCAAAGTAGCTCCACACAAGATACGTATTAACTGCAAAGGAACAAATGAAATAAATAGATTTATAGTAGAGAAATCTTACAGAATAATCATGAGAGAGCTACAAACGAAGCCAAGCTGAGAAGCCTTCTGCAAATACATGACCAGCCCTCTTCAAAAGCGCCACGACTGGGACAGACCAACCGAGCCTGAGCGGCTGCGGCGCAGGAGACTGAGAGGCCGGCGCCTGGACGCAGGGTGAGTCCCGGCTGGATCCATCCAGGACAGAGAGAAAGGGCACGGGAGGAAAACCGCCCAAGTTCAAGTAAGACCTTCGCAGCGATGACTATTTTAAAGTTAAATAAAACTATTTCACTGGTGTGTCCTAAAAGCTTTAAGTAAGATCTGCAGATGAGTTAACCTGTGGATTAGTTCACATGAGATGTGAACATTAAGGGAAGCTGGGTGATGGTAATACAGAAACTCTCAATATATTTGTAAGTTTTCTGTAAGTCTAAAGTTATTTCAAAAGAAAGTTTAAAAAGTATTATTTTAATATTTTGCCTACTTTTTATTATGTGTATGATCAATTCTGTTCATTGTGCTCCAAAAACAAATGTCCTAAGAGCAAAAATAAAATGAAATGTGTTAAAAACAAGGTCAGCATTTCCATATGACCGAGCAGTTCCACTTCTGGGCGTACCCACAAAAAACTGACAGCAGGGCCTCGAAGAGGCCCCATGTACCCACATGCACGACAGCATTATTCGTAAGAGCTAGAAGGCAGAAGCTACCCAGTGCCCACAGACGGATAAATAGGTAAACAAAATGTGGTCCACACACACAATAGAATATTATTCAGCCTTAAAAAGGGAGGAAATTCTGACACTTACTACCATATGGATAAACCTTGAGGCTATCATGCTAAATGAAATAAACCAGACACAAAGGAATAAATACTGTATGGTTTTACTTATATGAGGTACCTAGAATAGTCAAAGTCAGGGGCAGAAAGTAAACTAGTGGTTGCCAGGGCCTGAGGGAGAGAGGGGGCTGGGCAGTCCGTGTTTAAAGGGCCCAGAGTTTCACTTCAGGGTGACTCAACTGTTCTAGAGATGGGTGATGGTGATGGTTGCAGAACCGTGCGAACGTACTTAATGCCACTGATCTATACACTAAAAATAGTCAAAATGGTAAACTTTATGTTGTATATATTTTACTATAATAAAAAATGGAAAAAATTAAGTCAGCAAGATAAAGGTATGAACTCAACATTAACAAATCTGAGAAATTTGAAATCTTGAAAACATACTGACTAGAAACACCACCTAGTGGTCACATTTAAAACACACTTCATGATCTCAGAGGCAGGCCAATCACTACTGCTTCTTCTCACTCAAGTTCACGGAGTCAGCACCTTCTCCAAACATCTGTGATGCTGGCATCTCTGGCCTCCGCATCTGCTCCAACCTGTCTGCCCGAGTTCCAAAGCCCTGCACCGACCTGGTCCGCACAGGAGCCCTGCGCCGATCAGCTCTCAGCACCAAGGGAGTCGCCCAGCCCTTAGTGATGATGGGTAAGTTTCCCGACCTCATGAACGCAGTCTTCAAACTTTGTAACCTTCTAACATTATCGTCTTAGCAAGGCATTTCCAAAAGAGAGTCTCATGTTCAAATTAAGAATGAAAGCATATTTTCAAGGCCATGCAATAAACTTTTACTTATAGTAAACTCGGTTTGCCCATGATTCTGTGATAGCTTTCTGTACTTCAAACAATAGTGATTCTCTACCACAGAGACCTTTGGTCATAGTTACCTAAACATGTGGTAGAACTTGCTCTTATACAGAAACAATAAAAATTCATTATTTAATAAATGGTCATATGAAATCTACAAAAGGTCACTGGGATTAAGATGGGTGTTTAAGTTTTTTAATCGCATACACAAACATTATATAATTTTACTTGACCTGAATATGAAAATGCTAAAGTATGTATCAAGTTACCAAACAGAACTATTCCTTTAAATATCAATGTTAGAGGTAAACAAATTTTTAATGGACAGTTTTTATTAGAACACTTAGTAGTTAAGCAACACATTTTCAGCCAACATTAAGCTCAACATTTTGGGGAAAAGTTACCTTCTTCAAGTTTTTTTTTCAGTTCTTCTATTTCTTTCTGAAATTGACGAAGCAAAGCATCCTTTGGATCTTCGTTAATTCTAGCTTTATTTTTAATATTCTTAGCACGATTAGCATACCGCAATGTGCTGATAGTTTCATCATAATTGTAATCTGCTGGCCCAATATTTGCACACTGTTGAATTAGGAATACAAAACATTTTAATGCCTGACACAGTTAGAATTAATACTACCATTACAAAGATATCAAAGAGAATGTTTAAAGCATTCTTCCACTCTGGTATTCTTAAAAAAGAGAGTATAACCACGTGGTTTCCAACATCACATGGGCTAGTACACATGGTGTACTAGAAAAAGAATAACCATAGGTCAAATAAAATGAAATAATCAAGTTTCTAAAATGTTATGCGTATCGATTATGGGATAAACAGAAAATCTTAAATTTCCCTGATGATAACTACAATATCATCAATTAAGTCCTACCATCATGGTCTTTGAATTTCCTCCTAAGGAATCCTGAAGAAGACGAGTCAATTTAGAGTTACGATAAGGAACGTGAGTGCTTTTTCCATCAACCAAGGCGGAAATCACATTCCCAAGGGTGGAAAGTGAAAGGTTGATTTTTGTAGCTTCCTTGAGGCGCTGTCCAGTAGCTCCAGTTTTTGCTTGTCTTTCTGAACCCTAGCAAGAAACACAGACAGGAATAAGGCTAAAATTAAAAATATAGACTATTGTTTCCACAGCTTAAAAATGAAGTAATTTAACAGTAAAAAAAAAAAACTGATATAGAATCTGGAATTCACTTCAAAACAACACAGGAAGGGAAGTGGGGGACAGGAGAGATGAAACAGGACTGGCACGCACCGGTAACTGCTGACGTCGGGGAATGGTGACGCAGAGCGTCAAACCATTCTATCTACTCTTGTATGGGTTTGAAATATTCTATGTGTAACCACCCCTTTTCATTTGAGTTTTTATTCACTTGTAAAATAAAAAATTACAAGAGTTATCCTTCAGGCAGCACCCTGTTACTCACAGCAAGGTCGACCAGGTGGAGCTTCCCCATCCTGACGTGCATGTTCCCGTCGACGCCTTTCTCGCTGCATTCTATGGTGATCGTGAAGATGGCGTGGGAGCGGGAGCTGTGCTCATTCATGTTAGTTGCACCAACAGAACCTTGAATAAGGAAGGAGATTCTCAGGAAGTATAATAACAGGGAGTGTCTTTAAAAATTATTAACTATAACCATCGAGAATGGTTTAAAATACTTAATTTCTTTTTTTACGTATGTATTTATTTTTAATGTATTTTATTGATTATGCTATTACAGTTGTCCCATTACCTCCCCTTAATTCCCCTCCACCCTGAACACCCCTCCCACCCACATTCTCCCCTTTAGTTCACATCCATGTGTCATAAGTTCTTTAGCTTCTACATCTCGCCTACTATTCTTGCCCTCCCCCTGTCTATTTTCTATCTACCTTCATTGCTATTTATTCTTCGTACCTTTCCCACACCCTCTCCTCCTCCCACTCCCCTGTTGCTAACCCTCCATGTGATCTTCATTTCTGTGGTTCTGTTCCTGTTCTAGTTGTTTGCTTAGTTTCTCCTTGGTTTTGTTTTAGGTGCGGTTGTTAATAATTTTGAGTTTGCTGTCATTTTACTATACATGTTTTTTATCTTCTTTTTCTTAGATAAGTCCCTTTAACATTTCATAAATAAGGGCTTGGTTAATTTCATCAGAGCTAAAAAGAAGAGAGCACAGCTAAACCATAAAAGCACAGGTGTGTTTAGCCATTATTAGAAGTTTCTGACAATGTAAGTTGATAACAAAAGAATTTGTAATGTTTCTCCTGTTAAAGAGGTCATTTCAAAACAGAATACTTAATTTTAATCCCAAGTATTACTGGCTACAAAAGTAACTATTTACATAAAAATACATGTTAAATAATTCAGAAAACTGTGACTGTTGCAGCTCTCTGCAGGAAGTAGTATGTTCTGGGCATCCGAACCACAGACAGACGTGCACACGCACTAGCTGACGCCCGGGCACTCGGCGCCGCATTGTTCGCAGGGGCCCGAGACCAGAAGCAGCCAACAGCACGGGGGTCACACAGCTATGGCCCAGTCATGCTATGGAATTAAAAAAAAAAGAAGGCGGATCTGTATGACATGGAAAGATACCCATACCATATGGCTGAAAAAGAAAGAGAGAAATGTATAGTATAATCCCACTTCCATAAAACAAAAGTATCCATTCAAAAGACACTAAGTATTTGTGAGCATATAAATATTTTACATGAATATATTGTGTAAAGGGTCTGATTTTTATAGTATGCATATATTGGTTTTTCCCTTAAATTTCAAAGTAACTTAACAGCATTATGTTAATTTTACCCAATGCCAAAATTATCTTCCTACAATATTGTCATGCAGAACTTCTCCATGCAAGCCTTGATCTCAGAACTTAGATATTAAAATACAGACACTATTCACTGTTAGTGTATGGCTGCACTGAAGTCAGATGACCAGAATGTAAACAGCACCGACACAGAAGAGAAGCCTACACAGTCCGGCTCCAGAGAAGGACGAACACCATATGATTTCACTTGTATGTGGAATCCAAAGCACAAAATAAACTAGCAAAGTAGAGACAGACCCGCGGCTGCAGAGAGCAGACTGATGGTGGCCTGAGGGGAGGCACTGGGGGCTGGGTGAAGACGGTGAAGGGACTGAGAAGTGTGAGCTGGCCGTAAAGTACAGCACAGGGAACACAGGGTCCGGCAGAAGGCAGGCCTGCTGGAGTGCGCTTGGTAGGGTGATAACATGGGTGTAACAACTTACAGTTTTAACTTGAACATTTCACCTAAAATATCATATGGTGTGCTTGGGTGTGATATTGTTATGTCACAGAATGACGTGCTTATGATGTTGTAATAAAAAGGGGTGTTATTTGTGGTGGACCCTGAATAGTAATAATGTTGCAATAACTATGCATGGTGCCAGTGGGTACTGGAAATATGGGGAGGGAGAACTATTTAAAGTATATGACTCTCTCTCCACTATGCTGTACACCTGAAACCAATATAAAATGAGATTAAAAGTAAACTAATTTTTTTAAAAAAGTAAAGCATTTGTGACTTCATACTATATTTTCTATTTTTTCAATCAAATTATGAATTTATAATTTTCCCCAAAATATAAAAAACTATTAATCCTTGACTTTGCCATTCTCTTCCTGAGAGATACTTG
Organism: Trachops cirrhosus; assembly: GCA_028533065.1. Lineage (NCBI taxonomy): Eukaryota > Metazoa > Chordata > Mammalia > Chiroptera > Phyllostomidae > Trachops > Trachops cirrhosus. The sequence continues at coordinate 31,002,601 of CM052546.1, read as the reverse complement.
GGATGGGCTCCCGTTTTGGGTCCTCAAAAGGAACACTGAGACGAGCGCTCTGAGCAGATACATTTCTTTCTCTCAAGGATTATTTCCATGGAATGTATTTTCCAAACTGGAATTACCAGGTCAAAGGGCAGAAACTTTTATAGCTATGGGATACCAAACCATGCTGAAGCAATGTTTTTCAATTTGGATGGGGAGACAACATGTGATTTGAAACGATCATAATCAATACCTATATATGTTTTGACAATGTAAGTAAACCATGCCATTTTAGTATTTTTTCTGTATTTCTGGCTATGAAAACCAAGAAATGCAGCAGACATGCTGTGCAACGGGCCCTATGGCGAATTTCACAGACACTGGGGGCAGAGCTTGCAGGAATCAGGTGGACTCGGGGCTCCGGAGTCCACGTAACGGAAGTAAGACAAAAAGCACTTCAGAGCTCTAATTTTTGTCAAATGTTTACTTTGGAATAAAAATATTAAATCTGTATGTTTTTCAAGAGGGCATGAAAAAGTTTCTAAACATGGCTGCATGTGTATAAATGGACATATATGTACAATAAGAGTATTTATTGCGGTATTGCTCAGAATAGCAAGTCTGAAAACAAGCCACAAGTGCGTCCCTGAAAGACTGGGTAAATATATACAGGTCCACCCAAAGCAATACCATCGTTCCTTTAAAGCGCTCACATATACACTGCACGTGTCATCGTGAAGTGATCTCTAAGCTGATACACTGTTAGGGGAATAAAGTATGCCACTCTCGGACGGACGAAGAGGACAAGCTCCACAGACACACGCGTGGGCGCGCAGACCGCATCGGGAAGGGCACGTCAGCCACTGACAGCGGGGCCGCAGGCACGGGAGCTGGGTGCCTGTGGCGCAGGGCAGGAGACAGGCTTGTTTTTCAGTGCATGCTTTTGTGCCTTTTGAGTTTTATACCATGTCCATGGACTTCCTATTCAAAAAATAATTTTTAAAGAAAAAAACTTGGTTTAAAGGCTGAAAACACTGTTCTACAAAAATATTAACTAATTTACGAGGATGCCCACAAAGTAAATGAACTGGAGTAGTTTAAATTTGCATCTTCATAGCTAGGCAGACTGTTTGTGAGATGACTGACTTTATTTTCTCAAGTGTAAAATTAACTGTTTCTGTACCATGACACCTGTACAAAATGGGTACTAATTTTATCTTTGTATAAATTTTTCACTTAGAATGGCAGCTTTTCTTGTCCCATTCCCCCTCTGCTATTTCCCTCTTGATAGTTATTCTACTATATTTCTATATGATAAAGTTTATATTTATGTTGGAACTTTTATACTGGATATCTGCACTAAATGTTTAATTCTTGGACTCCATTTTTTAACTAAGAGTATTTTCCTCTCTGCCCTCTTAGCTTTTTCCAATCTTTTTGTCTTTGTGGCATTTTATTTCTCTCATTAGAATGCTTTAGCTCTCCTTGAACAAATCTCACATACGAGTTAAATTAATTGTCAGGTAATTAATGGGAGGTTTTGGTCACCACTGTAAATGGAATCTTATGCTTTAAAATGTGCAAATTAAATAAATAGTACACAGACATGTTCCTGGTATAAAAATTTTTTAAATACGTTACAAACAAAAACAATGAAAGCTCCCAACACCCCTCTCCCCACCCGACCTCCCCTCCCTGAAGGTCGCCGCTGACCACCTGTGTTCACTTCCTATGTGTTTACCTCTCACCTCGAGTCCCTAACTGCTGTCAGCAACATCACTAGTGCCAGGCCTGGGGCATCTGTTTATTAAACATTGCTGAAGTTCTTTATTATTTAGGCAGAAACTGAAACAATTCCCAAAAAATGCCACTTTATTTGATTTTGCTTTGCTTTTCTTGTCAATAAAAGGGAGGAAGTATAATGCCTGGTTATGCAGGTTTGTGGCCTAGGCTAAGCCTCTGCCACTCATTAAGTAAGCAGCATATAACCTTGGACAAGGTATTTAAATTAGCCTTGGTTTCCTCCATTATAAAATAGGAATTTAATGCCATCATAGTCTATTCTGAGGATTAAAAGAGATCACTCTTATAAGTACTCAGCACAAGCACTTGCCACACAGTAAGTGCTCAATAACTGTTACCAAATATTACTACAGCTGATAAGAAACACCTACATTAGAGTTCCAAAGAGATAGCACTATCACTGAGAAGCAAAATTTTGGTCATCACAGAAAGCCAGCTGTGATATCTTTCATCTATATACGTGCTCACCACCTAAGAAATGATCAAAGAGCTGGGTTTTCAAGAAACTTAAAAATCCAGCCCTGACCAGCGTGGCTCAGCTGGTTGGGTGTCGTCCTGCAAAGCAAAAGTCGCTGGTTCGATTCCTGGCCACAGTATATGTACCTTGGTTGCGGCCTGGACCCCAGCTGGGGCACATGTGAGAGGCAACCAATGCATGTTACTTATCCTCTCTTTCTCCCTTCCCCTTACTCTAAAAATAAAATCTTTTAAAAAAAGAAATTAAGAAACTTAAACACCCAGTCTTTATGGGACAAAGTGCCACAGCAGCCCTCCTCCTGAACCAGCCCGCCCGCCCCGCCACGCGCCGCACTCACGGTTCTTGTGGCCCAGCGTCATGATCCTGTCCATGTCATCGGCGTTGTTCACCACGTACGCCGACAGGTCTTTGATGTACACACCCACGTCGGGCCGCTCTTTAACCTGAAAAAAGTATGAGACTTGACACAAATATCCATAATTCTTCCACAGCTACTCACTGAACATCTGCTATACAGAAATAATATTTAAAAATGTGCTATTTATTGAACACAATTATTACTGATCATCTACTAAAAGAGACTGCTAGATACTGACTGAGTAGACAGTGGTGAACAAGGCAGACTCTCTACGTGTGGAAGTGAAAACCTACAGGGAGAGCATACAAATGAATAATTACACACGAAATTTTATTTTATTTCAATTGCAGTAATGCCATGAATTAGAAAAATGTAAGACATGATCAGAAAACATTACAGAGAGACTTTACGATAGTGAAGCAGGGAGAGGATAAGTTTCCCCAAGATGAGGTTTAAGCTAAGTCTCAAAGAAATAGAAGGCAGCCGATCTGGGTTGGGGTAGGAAGGAAAAAGTACATACAAGGATCTTGAAATAAGAAAAAACTAGGCACTTAGCCCTGGCTGGTGTGGCTCAGAGGACTGAGTGCCAGCCTGCCAACCAAAGAGTCGCCAGTTCAATTCCCAGTCAGGGCACATGCCTGGGTTGCAGGCCAGGTCCCCAGTAGGGGGCTGTGTGAGAGGCAACCACACAGTGATGTTTCTCTCCCTTTTTCCTTCCCTTCTCCACTCTTTAAAAATAAAATAAATAAAATCTTAAAGAAGAAAAAAGCTAGGCACTTAGAAAAAATAAACAAAGCCATGGTGGCTGGAAAGAGTAGAAAGCAGCATGGGGATGGGGGGGCAGGGGTTTTGGGAGTAGAGTATCTGGCTAGAGAGGTAGGCAGAGATAAAATTCAGCCACTATTGGTCGTAACAATAATTTGAAGCTGCTAGACAATTTCAAACAATTGAGTAAAATACTAAGATCTATGGCATCCATGTAAAAATATTCTTTCTGTGAGTAATCTTGTGAGAAATTTTACCAAATTTGAAGGATATATTTAGGAAAGATTTATATAAAGTATGTATAGTGTCAGAAACACAAAATTCACTTTGGAAGGCCCAGAAGTCACCTCCACAAGTCAACACAAAAAAGTGAAACTGAGGCAGAGGCTGAGGCCGCCAGTGGGGACAGCCATTCGCAGGCAGTCAGACCTCACGACGACGACTAGCGGAAGCTTAGAAAACACGGAAGTCGTAAGGGCACGCACTCCGAACGCCAGGGGCAGGTTTCAGATCCAGGTGGGGCTTGGGCTTTTTTTTTTTTGTCTCTTTCATAATAATGTTTAAGATATATTTATACCTTAGAAAAAGTTACCCTTTTTCTAAGGGATACATAGGAATGTAAAGGGATATAAAGGAAACCCTAGCTTCATTAGTGGAAGAGTGTGTTCATTTGTGTAGGCCAGTGGGTTTCAAACCACGCTCTGAGAAGCCCTAGAGCAGCAACAGCCAGCCGGCGCGCTGCCAGAACTGTCACACGAGCAGCACCTGACCGTTCAGTCGGGGCCTGCCCTCTTTTCCCTTAGACTGTCAATTAAAAAAATGACGACAGCCAACACAACCATAGCCGTCTTGTCTTAATGAGTCAAAATTAGGCCTATTTTTTGTCAGATTGGCCAAAAATATATTTTTAGTGTGCTGCAGAATTTAAGTAATAACTTATGAGTGCCATGAGGTGAAAAAGGTTGACAACCGCTGCCCTGGGGGCCAGGGGTGGCACTGAGGGGCCACTGCAGAGTCTAGGGGCCGTCGGGCTCACACGAGCTTTAGAGCTAAGCTTCACTTTCATGTAGTTTACACGTGTGCATCCACATGAGGCTTGGTTTGACGAATGTGTTTAAATGCTTCAGACCTTTTTAAAGGTTTAAAAATAATTGATCTATTTCAATGCTTCTCAGAAAGTGCATGGTAAAGAACAATTTTTGCATGGCAAACTATTTCTGAACAATACAAAAATCATGCACTTAGATGCCAGAGCAACATCCAATTGCTACAAAAGCTTTGAAACATCACTCTCTCTGTGCGCATCATTACTGCAGACTGAAAATGAACACTCTTCAAACCGACATCAGTCTGCAAAGTCAAAGGTGGTTTTCAAGCACAATATGATCTTAATTCAAAATTCAATTAAGTGTAGATAAAGTGATTAGACATGCAAGATGAAGAAACTGAATATGATTCCAAATTTATAAAAGTAAAAAAAAAAGGGTGTTAATGTTAATCAGAGATTTTTTTCTCATGAAAACACAGAAATTAAGTTGCTATAACAATGTAATTTATAACACTAAAAGAATGAATCTCAATGGGGGCAGTTACTGCCCCGCGCTGAATGTTACAGAAATGTGCGGGGCAGTCTCTGGTTCACTTGAGAACACTGTTAGTACTCAGATAGGGACCCGGGATGCTAAGCCTCCTGCAATGGGTGGGATGGTCTCAGTCAGTGGAGAACGGTCCCACGAAATTTCAAATGCACGACCAGTAAATGTCCTACAGGTGAATAAACTATATCTACTGGGGTCTAGGCCAGGGGTGTCAAACTCATTTTCACCGGGGGCCAAATCAGCCTTGCAGTTGCATTCAAAGGGCCAAATGTAATTTTAGGACTGCACAAATGTAACTACTCCTAAACAGTTAACGAGACTTGGCACTGCTGCCGGGTAGAAACAAGGTGCCAGGCTGGATAAAACAAGGTGGAGGGCTGGGTTTGGCTCGCAGGCCTTGTGTTTCCCGCCTGTGGTCTAGACCCTAAATCCATTTTACATATAAAGACAAGTGCTTTTCCATGGTAATACTAATATTAATATAGCAATGCAGGAATACTGAGAAAAGAATTAACTTTACAGTATTTTGCTTAGAACTCTACCAAGAGCTAGTCGCTGTTTTAAAAGACCATGTCAGCCCTGGCTGGTGTGGCTCAGTGGCTAAGTGCTGGCCTGTGAACCAAAGGGTCACTGGTTCAATTCCCAGTCAGGATGCATGCCTGGGTTGTGGGCGAGGTCCCCAGTAGGGGGTACATGAGAGGCAACCACACACTGATGTTTCTCTCCCTCTTTTTCTCTCTCCCTTCTCCTCTCTAAAAAATTAAATAAATAAAATCTTAAAAAAAAAAAAAGCCCATGTCATTGACAATAACACCAATCGAGGTGCCACCAGCTCAGCAGACCTGTGCAGTCTGCACTTGGTGCTGCTGCAGTCATGACGGTCACACACGCCTCTGACGCCTTCATTATGTCCGAGTGTGGTCGCTTCTACGCATTTTATATATTGCAGTACTAGCATTTTATTTAAGTTCTTCTTTTATTCTCTTTGATATTACAATTGGGCAATATGTTATTTTAAAAATTATGTGCATAGGTATATTTTATCATCTATGAATTTTATTTCAGGATAGTCAAAGAAGCATTATAAAATATTGTTATAAAAAGGGGGCACTGGCCCTGACCGGTGTGGCTCAGCTGGTTGGGTACTAACCCACAAAGGAAAGGGTTGCCGGTTCGATTCCCAGTCAGAGCACATGCCTGGGCTGCAGGTTCAGACCCCAGTCTGGGCACAAGAAGCAATCAATCAGTTTCTCTCCCTTTCTTTCTCCCTCCCTTCCCCACTTCTAAAAATAAATAAATGTTTACAAACAGGGGAGGGAGCACTGGGTCTAATACAGTTGAAAACCATTGACAAGACTGTTGTCGAGAAGAAATCTGATCTATAATTAACTGGTACAAAAATGGAAATGTTCTTTCCAAATGATTTTCATTCTAATAATTTGTGCAATAAAACAATAAACTTTTTAAAGGTAAAAGCACAAAATTAACAAAAGTATCCATCAAAACAAAAGATGACAACTAGCAAAAAAAAACTCCACATTTGCTATGTACACATTATCATTACAGAATAAGCTGGTATTAAGGTCCAGCAAACACAAATAATCCTTAAGCCTGTAATATATTGATATATTGTTGCAAAAGCTCAGTTTATACAGTAAACTTTTTTAAAAAGCTGACATTTACTGAATATTATGTGTCAACCATTGATTTAAATACTTTGTGTTAACTTGTTAATGTTGCCAATAATCCTATGAAGTAGATACTATTGTTATTTCTACTTTTATGTGGCAAAACTAGGCTAACAGAGGTAAAGGAACTTGCTCAAGAGATCAAAGCCAGAATTCAGACGGAGATGACAGGACCTCAGAAGCCACCCTCTTAATGCTAGATGACACCTGCTACGTGCAAGGCCTCGAGCAAGTCCAGAAAGTCCTCTGGGCTTCCATTTTTCACACCGTAACACCGACCACTGGGAAGACTCAGTGAAATGAAGCACGCACTACTCCCACCATGCACTGTGCTGCGTGCCTGCTGCCACACTGTGAGCGCGCAGTAACGGCAGCTCCCGGCCTCTCCGCATGCTCCACACTGCTCCACCACGGTGACTGCTGTCAGTCTCCATACACTGCTTTCCAATGATCTTACTCACAGTGCAATTCCAATCAAAATTCCAATGTTAACATTGTAAAGGCTCTTATTCTGCTTATGTTTGTCTCATTTCCTAAACTATTAAAATATTTTGCAATATTTACACATAATTACTTACATCTGACTCAGCAGTACTGCTTCAAAACTGTACCCTCAGATATGCCTGGACCTGTATAATACTCACTACAGAACTGTTTGTGAAACAAAAGGACAGACACACCCAAGTGTCCACCGACAGAGGGCTGGCTAAACACACTTCAGTTATGTCCATACAAAGGATATGATGCAGCTTTAAAAAAGGACCAGAGAGGAAAATAAAACACAAGGAAGCTTTCTCTGTAATGATACTGAAAGATTGCCACCATCCACTGTTCAGTGAAAGAAGCAAATTGCAATGGGGGAAAATCATCTTTTCAACAGGCGGTGCTGAGACAACTGGTTATCTACAGGCAAAATAATAAAGTCGGTCCACTACCTCAGCACATTTGCAACAATTAACTCAAAATGGGTCAACAATGTAAATGTAAGAGCTAAAATTACAGAACTCTTAGAATAAAGCAGAGGCATAAACCTTCAAGATCTTAGGTGAAGCAATGGTTTCTGAGATATAACACCAAAAGCAGGAGCTACAAAACAAGACTAAATGCAGCTAAATCAGAAATGATCAAAATTCCAAACTTGTGCCCTGGCTGGTGTCGCTCAGTGGACTGAGTGCTGGTCTGAGAACCAAAGGGTCACTGGTTTGATGCCCAGTCAGGGCACAAGCCTGGGTTGCAGACCAAGTCCCAGTGAGGGGTGCATGAGAGGCAACCATACATTGATGTTTCTCTCCCTCTCTTTCTCCCTTCCTGGCTCTCTAAAAATAAGTAAATAAAACCTTTTTTTTTAATTTCAAACTTTTATACTAGAACAGACACTGAGAAAGTAAAAAGAAAACCCATAAATGGGAGAAAATTTTTGCAAATCATATATCAGATAAGGGACTTGATCCACACTGTATAAAGAACTATTACAACTCAATAACACAAAAATAACCCAATGAAAAATGGGCAGAGTCTGAACAGACATTTCTCCAAAGAAGGTATACAAATGACCAATAATAATGTTAAGATGCCCAACATCACTAGCCATCAGGGAAATAAATGGAAGCCAAGCCCACAGCAAGATACCACTTTGCACCAACTACAATGGCTGTCGTAAAAGACGGAAAATAAAAAGTGCCAACGAGGATATGGAGAAATCGAGAACCTCATGCGCTGCCAATGGGAATGTAAGTGGTACAGACACTGTGGAAAACAGTCCGCAGTTCTTCACATGGTTGAAAATCGTGTTACCGCACGATGGGCAGTTACACTGGCAGGTATACAACCACGAGAACTGAACACGTGTTTGCACAAAACCTCAAACAAGAATGGTCACAGCAGCCTTATTTGAAATAGACAAAAAGCAGTAACGACCCAAATGTTCCAATGACGAAGGAATCAATGAAATGTGGTGAATCCATAAAATGGATTCTTATTCAGCAACCGAGAGAAACGAAGCCCTGACACCTGCCACAGCAGGGGCGAACCACGGAAGATTACGCCACGTGAAAGAAGCTAGCCACAAAGGACCGAGCATTGTATTACTCCTTCGTGTGACATGTCCAGAACTGGTAAGGCTACGGAGGCAGAAAGTAATCATTGACTAGGGTTGAGGACAATGGGGGTGGGGTGACAGCGAAGGGTTGTGGGGTTTCTTCTTGGGGTAATGACAATGTTCTAGAACTAGGTAGTAGTGATGGCTTATAACTTTGTGAAAATACTAAGAACCACTAAATTGTGCACTTGAAAAGGGTGAATATTTTGCTATGTGAATTATTTCTCAATTTAAAAAACAATGAAAGTGAATCAGCGTTACTTGTCAGTTAATAGCATAATGTATCAATTAACAGATTTTGAGATTATCTGGCATTAATGGATATAATGTCACTTTCCCTTTTCTAAGGGAAAATAGTTTTTGGTGTCAATCCATTACCTAAAAGTGTATAAACTAGAATTTCTCAGTTAGAAAAGTTTGGTGTTTCCTTCAGGTAAAAGAAAGATTGAAAACACTAGTGTTTGTGACTGCATTCATTAGTCTTAATACCTATATTTTTGCTGCTTTAAAAGTCTCTGACTTAAATTCTGGAGTACTCTTGGAAGTCATGCCAGAGCATGAAAACCACATTTGCATGAAAATCTCTGAATGTTCACAGAGCTTTATTCACAATAGCCAAAACCTGCACACAGACCACAGACCACAGAGCCTTTCCCCGGTGAGTGGTCAAACAGACTCGGGTGCAGATGTGCGCTGTGACTGCTGCTGAGCAGGGGAAAGGGATGACCTTGACACACATTCAGCCAGTCGGACGGGTCTCCGGGGAGTTACACCAAATGAAAAAAGCCAGTCCCAAAAGGCTATACATTGTATATATTTATATAACAGTCCTGAAATCACAAAATTTTAGAACTGGAAAGCAGAGTCAGGCTTGTCAGGGGTTAGCAGTGGGGACAGAAGGAGAAGCAGACTTGGTTACGAAAGAGCAACAGAAGGCGTCTTAGTGATGGAACCGTGTCGGCACCTTGATGTGGCAGTGGACACACCAACCCACAGGTGATAAAACAGGCAGAACACAGAGCAGCGCAGGACGAACCGAGGGCACGGGGTCAGACCTGCTGACGCGTTGGTGTTCAAGTCACGGCTGTGACGCCGGACAGCGTTGTACTACATGAGATGTTACCACTGGGAGAACTGTGTACAGGGTCCATCCATCTGTGTAAACGGTAATCTCTCCACGTCACCTTTAGTGAATCCACATGCAGATGGATGGATACAGTATGCTACTTTTGGAGTGTAAGGAAAATTGTATTTGTATTTACACAGAAACACTAAAAGTATACTGAAAGTGATTATCTTTAGATGCAGAGAAATGGGTCAAATGCGTAGGAACAAGACTTTGATGCATGAATTTTACAATATTTTTCTTTTTGAACCATGTGATATTACCTGGCCAAAAAATAAGTGAAATATTAAAAGTGTCTTTTGTAACAAAAGGACCTTAATTTAGTAAACATTCTATCACTTTGGAAAGTACTCCAATTTCAATTATCCTTACCTCTAACCTCTGTGTCTGATCCTTGCCCAAAAGGTCACGAACTTCTTCATTATATATTTCCAAATATGACACTCGAACCAAAAATCTATAAATGAAACATCATTTTAAAAACATAAAACACTGAAATTTTTGTAAGAACAGCTTTAAAATGTGTATATAAAATGTGTACCTATATGCCTTTCGTATGTTTGTACTTCTCAACATTAGAAAATAAAAGAATTCTTTTACCTTGTATCACCCTCTGCTTTGGCAATATGACCAAATATGTGAGCAAATGAATTTGGAATGATTCCTCTAAGTTCAGGAACAGCTCGAACACCTTCCATGGTAAAGGTTTTGCCTGTTCCAGTTTGTCCATATGCAAAAATAGTCCCTGAAAACAAAGACAATTTCCTTTTAGAGTTTAATGCTACAGAAAAACAGCTCTTACAATTAGTTCCTTTGATACTGTTGTGCAATGCCTTCCCCAAATCCTTGCACACACTTCACCTTTATTTCCAACAGCCACACTATGTACTCTGTGCCACACAAGCCACGAACACACTACAAAGTACTGGAGTCAAGGAGACATTCCTAGTCATTAATGAAAAGAACCCCAAACCCTAAATGTAAGAGCTTACACTGTAGATCACTATAAAACATTTCTTGTAATGCATATGTTAATTACTTAACGTGGACATTAAACTGGAGAAGGCAGTAGAATTACAGCAACAGAACATAGGCTCCAGAGCAGAAAGACCTCAGTGTAAATCCACAGAGCTGCCACTTTCTATCCACCTGACCTTGGACACATTTCTACCCAGAGATGGTCTCCTCAAAGGCAAAATGGGGATAACAATGTAACTACCCTACATTAATAGGAAGAACTAAATGAGACACTTTATCTCTTGAAGTAAAGTGTTTCAACATGATGCCTGGGAGAGTCCCAGTATATTTTCCTCATAATCCTAAAGTAACTGCATCCCAGGACAAAGCTCATGAATATTTATAGGAATAAAAAAATACCCAAGACCCAAGGTAAAATTCACTGTCTGGCTTTCAACCAAAAATTGCTGAGCTTGCAAAAAACACAAAACGATGTGATTCTCATAATGAGGAAACCAATCAGTCCATCAAAACCAACTTGGAACTTACACAAATGTTAGAATTAGCAGACAAGGACATTAAAACAGGTATAAAAAATTACATTCCATATGCTAAACAGTTCAGTAGAAACTGTGGATGGAAGTTTGGAAGAATCTACATGGAAGATACAACAAAGACCCAAATCAAACATTTAGAGATGAAAACTACAATGCGTGGGGTGAAAAACACAACCGACTGGGTAAGTGGTAGATCGGTCATCGCAGAAGAACAGATCACAAAGAAAGCATACAAACCAAAACAATCAAAAATGAAAGAGAAAAAAATTTTAAATCATTGAGCTGTGGGACAATTTCATGCCGCCTAATATATACATCAATGTAGTCTCACAAAAAGTGGACAGTGGGGACAGAAAACATGTTTGAAGAAATAATACCTGAAATTTCTCCAACGATGATGAAAACCACAAATCCACAGATGCAAGAAGCTCAATGAACTGTAAGTACAGAAACATGAAGAAAAGCACACCGAGGCACAGCCTCATGTGCACCCACTCTAAGAAATGTTAAAGGAAGTTTTGCAATGCAGAAGGAAAAATGACCTAGGGAGAAATATGAGTCTACATAAAAGAACAAAGAGTATCAGAAATGGTAACTAAGGGGCACATAAGTGTGTAAGGTATTTTATTATTTAAATCTCTAAAAGATAACTTACGGTTCAAACAAAAACAGTAACAATGTGGTATGAAGTTCACAACATGCAGAAGTAAAACACATGACAACAGTAGCACAAAGCCTGGGAGGAGAGAGAAGGAAGTAGAGTGTAAAATTTTCGTAATACACAGAAAGTTGTGTATTACTCGAAAGTAAACCATGTTATAGTAAGGACTGTACTATAAACCTTAAAGCATCCACTAAAATAACACAAAAATATATTGCTATAAGCCAACAGAAAAGATAGAATGGAATAATAAAAATACTCGATTAATCCAAAATAAGGCATGAAAAGAGGAAAAGGAGAACAAAGAACAAATGGGACAAACAAAAATGAGCAAGATGACAGATTTACACCTAACTGTACACTCACATTAAACGTATCTAGTAAAGAAAATAAGCCTATAGTTAAACACCTTCCCCCCAAAAAAGCTCCAGGCCCAGTTGGCTTCACTGGTGAATTTTTAGGGAAGATATAATACTAATTCTAGACACATTTTTCCGGATAGTTAAAAAGGAGGCACTATTTCCCAACTCTTCTATGAAACTAGCACTGTCCTGATAACAAAACCATATAAAGACGTTACAAGAAAACTATATACTTATGTCCCTCATGAGCACAGATACAAAAAACAAACAAAATTTTAGAAATCGAATCTAACAACATACAAAAAATACAGCACTGACCAAGTGGCATGGTTGGTTTCACATTTAAAAATCAATCAATGCAACTGACCATATTAACAAACTTAAAAAACAAAGAAAGAAAGATCATTTCAATGGGTGCAGAAAAAATTGCTTTTGATAAAAAATACACTCCTGAAAAACCCTCTCAGCAAATGAAGCACAGAAGGAAACACCCTCAGTCTGAGAAAGGGTGTCCATGGCAAACCCACAGATCACAGCATGCTGGCTGGAAAACAGTGAATGCCTTCTCCCTGGGTCAGGAGCAAGACACAAGCGTCCACTCTCACCACTTCTATGCAACACTGTACTGGAGGTTCTAGTGAGTGCAATCCAGGTAACAAAAAGAAATTGTGAAACGACAATGCAATTCAGGGAAAAAAAAGAATAGGAAAGAAAGAAATCAGTTGAACTATATTTGTAGACAACATGCTCTTGTCTGTAGAAAATCCTAGGAAATCTACCAAAAAATAAATAAATGAATAAATAAAAGCATAGTGGAAATCATAAGCAAGTCTAGCAAGGTTGCAGGATACAAGTTTTTTTTTTATTTTAATCAAAAATCAACTGCAAAATACAATGAGATACCACCTCACACCCATTAGGACGGCTATAATCAAAAAGACAAATAATAACAAGTTTTGGTAAAGATGTGGAGAAATTGAAAACCTCATACATTGCTGGTGAGAATATAAAAACGATGCAGCCACTGTGGAAAAGTATAGCTGTTAACCCTGTCACCCAGCAATTCCACTCCCAGGTATATACCTGAAAGAACTGAAAACATATGTTCACACAAAAATTTATACAAGAATGTTCATAGTAACATTTTTTATAATAGCCAAAAAATGGAAAAATTGGTCATCAACTGATGAATGAATAAACAAATTATACTATAACCATACAATGGAATATTGTTTTGCCCTAAAAAAGAATACAGTGCTGACGCATGCTACAAGGATGAACACTGAAAACACTATGCTAAGCAGCCAGACACAACAGACTGCAGAGTACTTGATTCTATTTACGCGAAATGTCCAGAACAGGCGAACTCATACACACGGAAAGTAAACAGGAGGCTGCGAGAGGGAAGGGAGCAGAAGTGGGTGTAACTACCAACACAGGTACAAGGATTCTTTCGGGGGTGGGTTATGGAAATGTTCTGGAAACAGATAACGGTGATCGTTGCACAATCCGAATGTACTAAAAACCCAACTTGTACACTGCAAAATCGGTAAAATAGTGAATTTTATGTTATTTAAATGGTATCTCAATAAAAAAATACTAAAAGATTCAATTGCATTTCTGTATGTTCACAATACAGTTCCAAATATGAAATTATAAAAACAATTCTATTCACAAAAGCATAAAAATACTTAAAAATAAATTCATGAAAAATAAAAGGTCTATACACTAAAACTATAAAAATACTGAGACAAATTCAACAAGGCATCATAAACAGGTACGTATATCGTGTTTCTGGACTGAAAGACTCAACATTGTCAGAATAACAATTCCACAAAACCCCAGGGTTTTTAATGGAAATGGGGCCAGTGATCCTCAAATTTATATGAAAATGCAGAGGACTCCAGAGAAACCAAAATAATTTTGCAAAGCGTCCACTTTGCAAAATAGCAAAGTTGGAGACCATATACCGCTTAATTTCAAAACACATTATAAAGCCACAGTGATCAGCACAGGAAAGACATGGAATACAACAGACAATCCCAAAAGAAGCCCACACACTTGCAGTCACTGATTTTTAACAAAGGCACCCAGTTAATTCCTAAGGAAAGGACAGTCTTCTCAACAAATGGTGCTGGAACAACTGGACATTCACAGGCAAGAAGGGAAAAAATAAGGAAGGAAAGAACTTAGCCTCTTACCTCATACCACATATAAAAATGAACTCAAAATGAATCGCAGACCTTAATGTAAAACCTAAAACACTTACAACTTCTAGGTAGAAAAGAGGAGAAGCTCACGCGCAGGGAAGGCTGGTCCAAGGCCCTTTCTCTGGCCTACAACACCCGCAAGAGCTGCTCCGCCTAGTGACCTCTCCGACCGCGGCTAGCACGCGTGGATTCATTCCCCTGACGCTAACTCCTCCGGCCTCTTCCCGTTCCTAGAGCACACCAGGCACATCTGCACTTGTCGTTGGTTCCTCTGCTCAGACTGTGCCCCTCTCCGCTGTCCACGCGGGTGGGTGGATTCCTCCCTTTCCTCGGAGCTCTGCTCTTATGGCTGTTCCTTAGAGAGAACGTCCTTGGCCACCCAGGCTGAAATTTTGAACTCTTCCCAAAACTTCCTATCCTCCGTCCCTCTTTATCTTTCCCTTTTGCACTTATTAGTTATCATACAATAAAATTTACTTATCTTATTATCCGCCACATTACAATCTAAGCTTCTTGATGACAGGGCTTTAGTGCTGTGTCCCCAAGTACCATGAACAGTAAACAACGTTTTTTGAATAAATGGATTTGTCAAATATTCACTGTATGCTTGACATAGTCAACAGGACTTCCATTCAAGCTGAAATTGTTTTATGTAGCCTATAACCCACTTAAAATCAAAGAGTTTTGGTATGTATTCCATACCACATCTTCAACTATAAAAACAAATCGTAATTCTTTAGCAGGCCACAAAAGGAGTAACTTAGGGATAACTTCATTAACACATTCTCATTATTACCTATCAAAAGTGATGAAATTTTGTACAGCACAGGGAATCTAGTCAATAATATTACAATAACTATGTATGGTGCCATGTGGGTACTGGAAATGTCAGGGGGATCACTTTGTAAAGTATAGGATTACCTGACCACTATGCTGTGTGCCTGAAACTAATACAAAATAACAATGAATGTAAACTGTAATCAAAAAATAAAATCTAAATTAAAAAAAAATAGGAGAGAATCTTTGTGGGTTTTGGTTTGGCAAAAGTTTCTTAGCCATGTCACCAAAAGTATGATGATAAAAGAAAAAACAGACAAACTGGACTTAATTAAAATTCAAAACTTTTTCTCTTCAAAAAACACCATTAAGAGAATGAAAGCACAAGCCACAGACTGGGAGAAAGTAACTTCTAAAATATATGAATCTAGAACATGCAGGACTCAGTAAGAAGACCAGCAACCAAATTTAAAAACAGGCACAGTACTTTAAGAGATATTGTACCAAAGAAGATAGCTACATGAATGACTAGTACGTGATAGTCGTACGCAGAGTTTTGACCGTGAGAGGTCGGCAGCCCTCATCCCTGCAAGGTTCAAGGGTCAGCTGTACTCAACACTGTCGGTCATTGGGGAAGTACAAGTTAAAACAGTGAGGAGCCACTACAGACCCTCTCGAGTGGCGACAATGAGAAGGACTGATAATCCAAATGCTAGTAAGAATGGAGGAAACTGGGGGTTCTCACACAGTGCTGGTGCGGGGAAAGGTAGCAGAGTCACCACTGGGGTAAGTTTCACAGTTCCTTCAAAAGACTGGCACTACCTGTACGATCTAGCAATCCCACTCCTAGGCATCTACCCAGGAGAAACCTTAAAAGCTATCTGTACTAAGTAAGACTTAAAAGAATGTTCACAGCAGCATTATTGATAATAGTCAAAAGACGGGAACATCCAGATTTCCAACAAATATCATAAACGGTGGCACACTGATACGATGGGGTACAATTCAGCACTAAAAAGGAACAAACTGCTGATAGCCACTACGACATGGATGACCCTCAAAAACATTGTGCTAAGTAAAAAAAATGTACGAAAGATGAGGTAGTGTGTGATCTGACACGAGATTTTGAGGAAAGTTGAAACCAAAAACAGACAGCAGGTCAATGGCTGCCTTGGGGTGGGCGGCAAACAGACCCGAAGGAACTTTCGG
Source organism: Trachops cirrhosus (assembly GCA_028533065.1). Taxonomy (NCBI): domain Eukaryota; kingdom Metazoa; phylum Chordata; class Mammalia; order Chiroptera; family Phyllostomidae; genus Trachops; species Trachops cirrhosus. The sequence goes on along the minus strand of CM052546.1, from coordinate 30,985,978 downwards.
GGTGATAAACCCCGAATTGTGGCGATAGTTTCACAACTGTTGTATTTACTACATCTCATCAAACTATAGTTACAAGGGGTGAATTTACGAGGTACTAATAATACCTTGATAACGTTCTTTTTAAAAAGGGAACTACATAAAGTACTCACCATTGTAGCCTTCGAGAACAGAATCAATAATAGGTCTTGCAGTTAGGTTATAGACATCAAGCTGTTTACTCTCTGGCCCAAAAACCGTATCGAAAGTGAACGTCTTCGGAGGCTCGTTGGAAGAATCAGTCTTGTGCACAGTGATCGTCCCCCTCATCTCGTCCACACTGACCGCCTGCTTGTAGCACATGGATTTCTCTCTCTCGTTGAGGGGCCGGCACCTCACCACCACCTTCACGTTATCACAGCTTTCTGGCTTCTCTGATTTATTGATCTGGTGGAGAAAACATTTACAAATAATGAAAAAAAATCCCTGCCTTCCTCTGAGTTTCCTACTTGTAGGAAAACACATGTGAATGTAGTTAACAACTGTGATCAAGAATAGCCCTGACCGGTGAGGCTCAGTGGGCCGAGTGTCATCCCACGAAGGAGGGTCGCTGGTTTGATTCCCAGTGAGGGCGCATGCCTGGGCTGCCAGCCAGGTTGAGGCTACAGATCGATGTGTCTCTCACATATAGATGTTTCTCTCCCTCTCTCCCTCCCTTCCCCTCTCTCTAAAAATAAACAAATAAGACTTTTAAAAAATCCTTAAGATGCTCTGCAGGATCTGGCTCTGTTCCATGCCTACTCCTCCTGTCTTCCCTCACAAGTTACCCTGCTTGGCTTTCTTAGCCACACCCACACCAGCTTTCTTCTGGGCCCTCTCTTATCACCGTGATCCTTCTCCCCACAGGCCTATCCGTGTGCTGTTCCTTCTGCCTAGAACATCCCTCACTCTCCTCACTTGTCCTGCAGACTTCAGCGCAATAGCCACTCCATCTGGGCGGACCTCCCTGAGTAGGTCAACTCCTAGCACAGGCATACCTTGGAGATACTTAAGGTTCGGTTCCAGACCACAACAATAAATCGAGTAATGTAAAAAAGCGAGTATGGCAACTGAGGGGCTCATACTGTTTTTGCTGATGAAAGGTCTTGCCTTCAATTTGTACAACAAAAAATGAAACATCTGTGAGGCACCATAAAGCAAAGAACAAAACGAGGTCTGCCTGTGTAGGCCCAGATAGCACCTTTCGCACTCCTTCTTCTACACCTGGTTGTAATTCCACTTCTGATTGCTCATTGTTTCATTATGTGTCTGTCCTTCTCTCTGTCTACACCAGAGGTTGCAAACAGGTAATCAAGGGGCTGAATTCAGCCCACAAGTATCTTTTGTTTGGCTCATAGTGTTTAAAAGTCTTCTGAATTAGCTGCTAAAATTAAAAAATTTTACAAAATAACAATTTCAGATTTTCTTGGATAAAAGGATGATCTGACAGCTGTAGGCCAGCATTCCTACATGGCCACACTTTACAATTCACCAGAATCCACTTCCACCTATTGTTTGCCACCTAGTGACTTCATTAATGTGGTGTCTTGTCTCTGTAAATGTCTGGTTTTCACCTCTGCCCAAGAAGGCAAGCTTCTTTCTTCCCAAGTTTAAGAACCAGTCTGGTTTTGCTCAATATTGCTCAAAATAGAGATTTTCTCAATCTCCGATGCCTAACATGTGGTTGGCACCCAATATGTGTCCAATGAATTTGATAAACAACTTGAAAGCAACGACAAGGAACAAATACTGAGCATTTAATGCTAAATGTCAAGCACTGTCCTTCGATTCTCCTGAGCAGTATCTTATTTCATCCTGACAACAGCCCCAAGAGGAAAAGTTAAATTATATGGGAACTAAGAGCCCAGAAAGATTAAATAATTGTCCAAAGCCTTGCAACAAGCAAATAACCGGCCACGGCTCAGATGTTCTCCATGTCCCCTACACTGGACTACGGATGCCCCCTTACTAAACGCACGGTAACAACCTGGGAAATCCTACAAGACAAATAGACCAGCACCCGCTCCCGACATCCTCACACACAAAGACACCTACGGGTTACATTCTTGCACTGTACGCTAAGGCGCCACAAGAGCAATGACAGCTCCAGTCGGGGGCCTAGAGTGGGGGTAGGCAGCCCCCGCTTTGCTGCTTTCCGGTGGCTCTGCTGCGTGCAGATCCCACGGGGAGCGGAGCATCCAAAACCGACCCCCCACGGCCGCTCCCAGAGCCCGACCCGCAGCGCTGCGAGCGAGAGCGCATCCTCTGGCACAGCGCCTTTATGTCAGGCAGCGCAGGCCCTGCAGGATGCAGCAGCGAGGAAGGCAGCGGGGCTTCCCCTGGGTCCCTCCCAAGGCCAGCCGGACGCACGGGAGCAGAGGGCCCACGCGTCCGGCTCCCCAACACACCCGCAGCAAGGCCGGGCCCTGCCCCGCCCCACCCCACCCCACCCCACCCCACCCCACACCACCCCACCCTGGCCACCCTCGGCTCCGCGCCTCCATGGCAACGGCCGCGCCCCCGGGCCAGGCCGTGGAGATGAGAATGAACCACGGTGCGTGAGCCACTCTCCTCACCGGCATCGTGGCTCCCTCCCGAGCCCGGTGGGCGTCTCCGCCCAGGGTGCTGTCCTACGACGCCGGGTTCGCGGGAGAGGCAGGCCAAAGATTACCGAAACGCCGCCTCGGCGCTCTCGAGACTGCGGCTCTTCAGAGCTACAGTAAGCTGCGCGCAGGCGCAGTCCAAGTGCGCCCCGCCCATTCCCCCAGCCTGAGACTTCCCCGGCCTCTTCAATTACGCCTGCGCAGAGGCTTCCGGAGTCCGTCTCCTAGGACGCCAGCCAGAGACCGCGCCTGCGCAATGCTGTTATTCCTCTGCGCTAGAAATCTGGCGGGTATTGAGGCGGGGATATCTGGGTGCCAACGACTGAGAAAAGAAAGAATTCCTATCGCAAGCCCCATCTTCTGGCGCTTCCAATATTCCAATATTTAAAAAAAGAAAACGATAGCAATCGTGCATTGTGCCCCATCTGGAGAGCTAAAGACTTCACATACACTAGTGCGCTTGATGACCGCCTTGTCTATGACCTCTCACCAAGGTGAAGTCGTGAGGGGCTTTTGTTGACATTCTCTCATGTATCTCCGAAACCTAGAATGGGACCCAGAATAGGACCCGGAACGGAGTGGGTTTTCAATAAACATATGTGAAAGAACGAATGATCCATCTGCTGTCTTTCTTGTTTGAACCTCTTCCCTGGACGCCCCTCCATTTGGATGCGTAATGGGCATTTCAAGTTTTCGTGTCCAAACCCGAAAGGTTGATTTCCACCCCTCCCTCGGTCCCCATCTCTAACTCCCTATTTGCCACGGAAGGTCAAAAAACTTAGCTCATCACAACAAATGGAACGTGAATTCCGGCAATTCCTTGAGTCAAAACCAGTCTCTTTCTCATGCACAATATCCAGTCTTTCGACAGAGCTCGTTGCCTCTATCTTCAGAGGAGAACCAGAATCTGACATCTCACCGCCACCACCATTTCTCACCTGTATCACCACAATGGCTCAGAAGCCGCTTTCCATGCCTGCATCCTCGCCCCCTCTTAGTCTGCTTCAACACAGAAGCAGAGTGATAATATTAGAACAAGAGAGTGTCTTTTGTCTGTTTGAAACCTGTCGATGATTTCCCATCTCACAGAGTAAAAGTTGCAAACCCTCTTCCTGTATGCTACAATCTTCCCCCTTGCTCCGTATTCTGCACCAGCCCCACCTCCTCTCCTGGATCCATGACATTACAGGCAGGCTTCTTGTCGGAGGCCGACCAACAGCCAACCCTTGACACAGTTGGGTCAGATGAGACACATCTGCACAGCAGAGGCGACTGTGGCCGGATCTCCTGTCTATCTCTTTCTGTATGCCTGTCCCTGCTAGCAATAGGTGGTGGGATTTTTGTATACCTGTGTGTTAAAACAAAAAATCTGCACGATGCCTCTGATTCTGCTCAAAATGACCTGCTGAGCACAGAATAGAGACCACTGGCACCCCTAATGCTGCCTACTTTCCCCACCTGGGAAGTTAAGGACAAAATTAAACTATGGGCAGACCAACTGCCAGAACGCTGAAGGAAGCTGTTGCTAGGAATGTTTCTTAAGGAGTCACCACTCAAAAGCTTAAGATTTATTAGAGCCACTACCCCTCCCATACCCTGGACAGGAGTGTAAAGAAGCAAGGAGTTCTAGTTGGAAATAATAATCTCAGATACATGGAAACGAATACAAAACATGCCCCCCCAAGATGTACAAATCAAAAAACCTAAGCAGAAAACCAGTTACCTAACCGAGAAAAATCTAACCTCAACGGACAACAGCTAATTTCTATATAACCTATAAATCACCCCTTGCACCCTTTAACTTAGACCAATCCCTAGAATCTTAATAGACACCTAGTTACTAATTGACACCTGAAAGTTTGTGCCCCTATAGCTTCATTGACTATCTGATTAATGACCCTCTTGGTCAAAACAACCTTTGTTTAACATGGTTGATCTGTGGGACCTCCTGTACTTTTCAGTTATTTCTTTGTTTAACATGATTGATCTGTAAAACCTTCTGTACTTTTCAAAATTATTTCTATGGTAACCATTTCTGTTTCAATAATCACACTATGCATTGAATGTTGTATAACCTCCCCTATAAAAATAAAAATTGATTCTTCTCAGTGAGTCAGTCGGGCCCAAAAAGCCTGACTGTCCTCTGGCACCTCACTCAGTGTCTGTCTCTTGGCCTGAGCTGTGCATCCTCCGAGGACCCTGAGACCCCACCGAGGCTGGACCCCGGCAGCTTCTACCTTACAATGCAAAGGCTTTTGCATTGCAGGAGGAGCTAATAAAAATAACTATAAAGCATTTTACTTAGTTCCAGTGTACTGTTCTAAGTGCTTTACTTTCCTTTTAAAAATTAATTTAAGACACATTATAACCTTTTAAAATAGGTACTATTGGTCATTTTAATAGAAAATTGGAATAACTATTTTACAGATTAAAAAACTGAGGCATTGGGCCATTAAGTCACTTGCCCAAGGTCATACATATGGACAGTGACAAAGCCCAGATCCAAACCCAGGCCCTGGATAGCTCTCCCCCTAGATGAGTGCCTGGAAGGAGGCCTGACCACCTCACCTCCTTCAGAGTGTCTTTGATCACACATCACCTTCTCGGTGAGCCCTGCTATGGTCTACTTAAAATTCCTCTCTTCAACCCCAGTCTTACCTCCCCTTCCTACTTTTTCCGTAGTACTTACACCATCTGATACACCATATATCTCATGTACATTTCATATATACATATGCCTACTTTATTGAGATATAATCATGTATCATAATACAATCCATCAATTTAAATTGTACAACTCCATGGTTTTTGCTACATATACAGAGTTGTGCAACCATAACCACAATTAATTTTAAACATTTTCATCACCCCAAAAAGAAACTCTATACTCATAGCAGCCATTCCCCTTGATCTGCCCCCTCGCCAATATCCCAGCCCTAGGCAACCAACAATCTACTTTCTGTCTCTATAAATTTGCCTATTCCAGACACTTATTATAAATGGAAGCATATACTATGTGGCCTTCTGTGAATGGCTTCTATCACTTAGAATAATGTTTTCAGGCTTCATTTCTATTGTAGCATATAGCAGTCATTAATATTTATGGCTGAACAATATTCCATTGTATGGACATACCATTGTGTGAATATACCACGATTTGTCTCATTTAACTATTGGGGAACGTCTGGGTTGTATCCAGCTTAGGGCTCTTACAAAACAGTGTTGCTCTGAACTTTAGCAGGTGTCTTTGGGTACACACATATGCATTTCTGTTGGGCATATACTTAGGAGTGGAATTGTGGGGTTTCCATGTATTCTTCTCATGTTTATTGTCTGTCTTTCCAGACTAAAATATAAGTTCGTGTCTATTTTATTCACTGTTATATCCCAGCGCCTAAGACACTGTAGGCCTTCAATAAATACTGCTTAATGGAAAAAAAAAGATATGCGCGAAGAACGATCTTGTGAGGGAGATAATGTCTTTTTTTTTTTTTTTTTTTTTTTTTTTTTAAGAGAGAAGCGGTAATCGAGACCCTGGGAGGTAAAGTCGCACGCACAAGGTTACACGGGGAGTCAGGGACTCCTCCCAAGCCTGTCCGACTGAGGAAAGAACCCGGGGCTGTGGCCCACGCCCCTCTCCAGGGCGCGCCGTCACCAGCCGCCCCATCCCGGCTGGAGACTCCGAGCATGGGGCGCGGGCTTCCGGCAGGCAAGAGGCGTGCGGCGGTCCAGCGCAGGTCAAGAAGGGCCCCTCACTCATTTGCGCGCTCTGTCCCACTGCGTCCGGCGTCTGCGCCCCTCCGCGCAGCAGCAAGTGTCACGGAGGGACTGTTCTGCGCCAAGGGCGGCTCCTGACCAGGCTGGGGTGGACCCACCTGCCTGCCCGCGTCGGGGCGACCCAGAGCCGAAGCCCGGGAGTTAGGTTATAATAAGCCCAGCCAAGCCTCACCCAGACCTGGGAGCCGGCGCGCGCCGTGGCCTCGGACGCCCAGTTCCCGTCGCAGCCCGCAGCCCTGGAGGAGGAAGGTTGGTCCCACGTCCTGGCGGAAGCCTGAATGAAACAGCTATTAGCCTTCTGCTCCCGCCGCTACCCCAGCGCCTCCTGGTGCCTTGTGACTCGGCAGGCATACCGGACGAGCGCTGGCTGGTCGCCCATCTGAAACTAGCCCTGGGTCCGAAGCGCGCCTATGGAGGGGCAGCCACCCCCAGGTCCCGGTCCCCGCAGCGGTGCCCTCCGGGGAGCACCTGCATCCCCGACTTCATGGGCGCACGGGACGCGCCAGGTGCCACCTGAACCCTCGCTTGAATGAGCTGCACCCTGAAGGCCGGAACCTACCCCAGGCGTGTCCCCGCACGAGACACGACGCTGGACCCCACGGTGGGGGGCGGGCTTTCGAGTAGGTGCTTGGGAAGAGGTCTTGTGTGAGTCTCGGGACTCTGCTTAGGCCGGAACACGGGCGCGGGAAGGGGGACGCGTCGCTGAGCCGCTGGGAGACGGGAGGGGCTGCATCTGCAGCGATTTCAGGTGGAGGGGCTGCTTCCCTTAAACAGGCGGCTCCTGCCACTGGTGGACCAAGACCCGCCACCAACCACCTTCCCTGCCATCCCTACACCCCCTTTTCAGCAGGTGGAGTTCAGGGACACTTTCCAGGAAGTTGTATTGCAGCTCCTGTGGCTGGAGAAATCTTTCACTTCTCCCCTGGCTCTGTCTTCTGACATCTCCTGGTGTCAGTAAAGGTGGGGAGTCCTCTGAGGGAAGGTGATGGTGGCGGTGGGGGTGGGGGAGGAAAGGACCTCTGCTTCCCACTGCTGCTTCAGAGATGCGCCATCTCCTGCGCTCAGCACTAACCTCTCCACACCCCACCCCTGTGCCCTAGGGCAGTCTCCTGTGGTTGTCAGGGGTGGACTTGGGGAGCCTGAGAGGACCTAGTTGGGAAAGGCCTTCCTGTGTAGTGAGTAGGGTGTGCTTGTCTGGACGAGTCCACTGGGACTGAGGGACTGAGCCCAGCAGGGACCGTGCCTCCCCTGAACCAGTGTCACCTCCGCGCCAGTTGGTCCTCTGACAAAGAGAAGGGAAGTCATCCGTGGTTCTGATATCAGGAGCGGTCCCACTGGTCAGATCTAAAACTGGCACTGACTGATTTGTGGAGGAATACAAACAGCCACTTAAAAGACAAGGAAAAACTTAATTTCTTGAAGAAAAAGAACACAAATGTGTTATGGTTTGCTTCTGGCAGTCATACACTACTCAGTGGTCCGTCCCAGATGGCAGATAAAAGTGAGCTTACTCTGCACTGTCACAGTCACTTCCTTGCACCGGCTGTGGAGGTTAAGGAAGAAGCGGAGGCCTGCAGCCCCGGAGCCCACTCTGCGCTGCTTTGGGAGGCGGGAGCACCCCAGCTCCCCGTGTACCTGGGAACGGTGGGCATTTTGGAAAGCTATTAACTTCCCAGGATCTCTGCGCTCCCTTCCTTAGGCTTATTGGACTCTGGGAGCCCGCCGATGGAGAAACTAACAGCTGGATTCTCCCAGCCCAGCAAACCCAGAGGCACATAGATCTTGCCTCATTGGCTGATGCCAGATGTCACCTCCCAGTAAGCACAGGCATCTGCTGTGGGGCCAGGAAAAGGGCCTCCCAAACCATGTGGGCTGATGTCCACCCCTGGAGATGACATCTAAGAAAGCTGCCCGAGACTCTAAGACTTGGCTGTGCCCCTGAAACCGGTCCTCAGGGACTTGGGCACCCTTTTCAGAGAGAGACAGGGGGTGAGGGAGAGGCCTCCACAAGTGCTCCAGACTTGCTTGAACTTCGACGTCTCACTGTCGCTTCCGCTCAGGAGAAGACCCTCTGCCAAGACCCTCCCCCGACCTCCCGACCTCCCCTTTGGGGATAATGGAGCCACTGCCATTTCCCCAGGGTCTCCCTGAGCTGATCTCAGAACCTGAGAGCCAAAAAAGTCACTTGCATCCAGTTCCAAACCTTCAATAAATATGCTTTTAACTCATTTATTAGAATATAGCTTGTGCTCCCCCAAAGTCACTTTCATCCAACTAAAAATCAAGTAAGGGACCTTTAAGAGACATATTTCTGGGGGTCGTAGTGATACTTTATCTAAAAAAATAGGGCCAAGTCTTGGTGCACTTGGTACTCAAGTGTTTACTCAGACAAGCCTTGTTAGTCCCTCCAGGATCAAGTTCAAAACCAAACTGCCTAAGTCAAGGCTAAAGGGAGAGGGCTTGAAGCTATGGTGTTGCCCAAACTGACGCTGTCTGGTGCGGACCAGGAAACTCGAATGCTTCCTTTCTTTCCTCCCCCACAAGTAATCCTGGCAGGACTCAGGCTGGGAGTGGGTAGAGCCCGCAGCTCCCAGAAGGCCTTGGGCAAGTTCCTGCCGCTAAACAGGGAAGATGGCAGAGCCCCTGCCTCCAGAGTGCCTTCGGGTGTGAGCTGGAGTGTGGCTGGAAATGAAAAGCTGTCTGTGGAGGGTGACCATGTGACATTGACTACACATTGTCCCAACTACCTGGGGACTTGACAGATAGCCTAGATCTGGTTTGGTGTTTCTTTCCGAAGTATTTGCCATGGCAAGTCGCTAAAGACAACTCCACCAGGCTCGTGAAGGTCCAGCCCCCATGGATAAGAAAACAAAGGCTACCATGACGTGATACAGGGCTTCGGCCTCTTTATTTTCTTTTTACAGTTCACTCCACGCATCAAAGACTCCATAAAGCACTGCGGCTCTGGCCGTACCCCGAATGAGTTGCCGAGGATGGAGCTGGCTATTTGGGGCAGACTGCACTGGGGCCCTTACGTGGGGCGCCGCTGAACTCCTGGACCATAGCAAATACGAGGGATTTTTGCAGAGTCTGCCCGAGATTCATCTGTGCCTTTGAAACAGCTCACCACAGAGGACGAGCGTGCACACGCCCTTGCACATGCACCACAGTAAGGTCACCCACAAGGCTCATGACACACGGAACAGTGAAAATGTACCTTAAGTCCAACACAGTTCCACCAGACTCTCACTGCTAAAGGACATTAGTTAAATTTACAAAGATCTTGAGACGGCATTATTAGGGTGCGTTTCTCTTAAATACACGTTGCAAAAATATTTAACTTTCCATTCTATGAATACTGTACATAAAAAGCTGTCTGCTTTTGCTACACTTTACACACATTCACTTAGCTGTCTTTCTTCACCTACACACAATCCTTATTGAGGCTGTAGACCATATCGATCTGGCACTTAAAAAATACCCTATTAGTCTGGATTGGTTTTTGTTAGGGAATGATGGCCAACCTTAAGGATTCGATTCTGTTAGTAAGGCAAAATCATGTAATGTGGAAATGTCGCGGGTTTGGGGTCTGTTATGAAGCATGAAGATTGTATCAGTAAGGGCTGTTCCATGATGAAAACTGGCCACTGTGGCCAAGTTGCAGGGTTTTTTTCCTCAGGTCAAGCAGATACAAGTAACTTTTCTGCTGCCTTAATCTTGAAGAGGGTACTCCCACTTTTCAGAATTGAAACATTGTTATCTCGCTCCTTCAGGCCTCCTAAGGCCATGTTACAAAGCAGACTGCCTTTTCTCTCCAAGGTTGAAGCTCAGCTTGACCACAGAAGGGGCATGAAGCCTCAAGCCCCTTGTGGGGCCACGGATGGCAAGGAAAGGGGTTGGGTCACATTGATGTTCCCTGATGGAAATTTAAATTGTTTGCACTTTTGGTCATTGACATATGAAAAGTATGGGGTTTTCTGTCCTAACATGGAGAACCACAATGTCCAGTTCCACTCCCTGGTGGTCACGGGCTGGCCCCACGTGGTGGAGCTGCTGCCTCAGAGGAATCCTTCCCTCCACGTCGCATCCCTGACCAAGCAGCTGCAGCACTGTATGGCGGGCCACCAACTGCTGCAGTTCAAGGGCTCCACACTGGCCTTGGTCATCATCACCTTAGAGTTGGAGAGGCTCATGCCCGACTGGTGTGCTCCTATATCTGATCTGCTAAAGAAAGCACAGGTAGATGTCAACTTTGCCCCACACCAAGCTCTCGGTTTTGTTCCATGAGCTGCCACACTCTGTCCCCAAAAGGGTACCCATGGTCCTTCTTGGCCCTTGTGAACTCCAGAAGATGCTCTGCCCATGTCTCTGCAAGGAGTCTGCCTGAGGGCCGGGCTTCCCACACTTGGCATGCCCTCTGCACTTGAGTTTGGCATGCATGGTCCCTACACCGGGCCAGCTGGGGTGCATTTCTCTGACAGTGGGGGAAGCTTTATCTCAGTGGCAGCCCTTGTAGCCAAGAGGATGGGGAGACGTGTCCAGTTCAGGAGAAAGCCACCCTGAGCAATATCGAGGAGGGCAAACTTCAGGCCTCTCACCCTCTACATTTGTCTAGGGGTGAGTGGGGTCAGAATCCCTCAGGATGTAAAAACACAAACACTAACGAAAACTGCTGAGCAAAAAAAAGGTTTTCAGTAAATGTGTTTTGTGTTGGGCCGCATTCATAGCCATCCTGGGCTGCAAGAATCCCTCAGGGGAGGATGAAATGCATGGTTAGACTCATGGCAGTTTCACTGAGTTCGGAGATGGATGTCCCTGAGGTGGTAAGGTTAACGTGCTCAAGTTCTGTGGTCGGACTTTCCTGAAATGGCTCCATGTGACACCCAGCTGCCCATGGCTTAGCACTCAGAATGCTCTGCGTCAGGGATGACCACTCTGTTGTAATCACAGGTGAGCTGGGCAGCTGGCCCACTGCAGGACACAGGTAAAGCAGCAGCTGAGTAGTCTTTAGTCCTCCTCCTGCACAGAGAACCTTCTCTTTCCTCCCCGCAGCTGGTGCCCCTATCCAAAGCCCTTCAGAGCATAAGGGCAAACTCTCCTTGCTTGGCCGCCTGGAAATTCTAGACTTTATGGATCTTGTAACAAGAAAGGAAGAAGACCACAGGGGTGTCCAACCTTTTGGCGTCTCTGGGCCACACTGGAAGGAGAAGGGTTGTCTTGGGCCACACATTAAAAACACAAACACTAACGAAAACTGCTGAGCAAAAAAAAGGTTTTCAGTAAATGTGTTTTGTGTTGGGCCGCATTCATAGCCATCCTGGGCTGCAAGTGCCCCACAGGCCGTGGGGTGGCCGCCCCTGCAAGAACAGCTGACAAAAAATTTCTGGGTCCTTAGAAGAAAATGAATGGGGAAGGAAGGTTGGGGTCACTAGAGGTGAGGGCAGGTCGTGACCCTGCTCCCTTCTCTCCCCCGGGCCTTCTCCCAGGGAGAAGGAATGAACGCTCACATTGCAGCTTGGTTTTGCTTCTCCAGCAAGAACTGGTATCAGCCCCCAAGACAACTGGACTATGAGGCCTGAGGAAGGCCTTGCTCCGGCTGAAGGGCCGGGCTGGCTCTGAGCAGTTCTCGCTGCTCTGCCCACCCGAGCCGGCCGGGTCCTTGCAGCTCCCCGGGCTTATCCCAAGCAGCGCTCTGCCACTGCGAAAACAGGGCAGCCTCCCCGGATGCGCTGACCTGATTTGGCCATGACTCGGGTCTTCTCCTCACAGGGACTGCGTTATAAAGTATGCTTTGTTTAATGTACAGCCATCTGTCCAAGCTTTAAGAATACTTTTCCTTTGTTGCTCTTAAGTGAAGGAGTTGATTGGCTTCGCTAGAGACATTTTTATGCTAAAGAATGATATGACAAGGTGTGACCCCTGTGATGGGGGAGGGGGTTGTGCAGCTGCGAGAGCTTTTTGTGGAGATGAGTAAGTTTGGAGGCTGAGCCCGCTCTGGCCACGGAGCCAACAAGAGGGCGCAGGGCCGGGGAAGGTCACTAGTGTGGCCTTGAGGGGGACACCAGCCGTCTCTCTAAGCTGTGACACTACTGAGCCATTCTTTAAGCAGAGGCGTCCAGCTGGCTCCCCTGCTGTGTGAGTAGTGCTGGGACACGAATGGCCGAGACACACGTCTGGGTGACTTGTGAAGTCTCGCCAATGTGAACGGTTTTTGTAAGCGTGTGGAGCCATGGGGAGTGGGACCACTGCTGGGTGCCAGTGGCCAAGGCCCGCGTGCACGTGACACTGTCTGCACTGCGGTCAGCACCAGTCCTGACCTTCTCTTAAACAGACATGCTTGCTGGAGCTTTTGTGGAGAATAAATCTGAAGTCCTTGCTGCCCCGTCTGAACCTCATTTCACATATGTTGGGCACCATGCACTTAGACTTGCTGGAGTCAGACACGGTGGGAATGCCAGCTCCTGGGCCCTGTCAATCAGCAGCTGTCCTCACGTCCAGCACAGATGGAGAATATGAGGGCAGAGTGTAGCCCACAGCCACCACTCTCACCGGTGGCCACGATTGTCCGCTGCCTCCTTCCTACCCCTGTGAGTGGGCACTGTAGTGGGAGGGGTGGGGCTCGTGCTGAGGGCCCACAGCAGCTCAGGCTGTCCCTGACTTTGGGGAACTGGTGGGAGGCACCTGGACCTCTTCCCTAGGTGGGTCTGGTTGTAAGCTGGTCCTCAGAACTAATCCAACCCGAAATTTCAAAGAAGAAGGTAGGCCCTAGCCAGTGTGGCTCAGTTGGTTGGAGCACCATCCCATAAACTAAAAGGTCATGGGTTCAATTCCTGGTCAGGGCACATGCCTAGGTTGTGAGTTTGGTCCCAGGTCAGGCTGTGTACAAGAGGCAACCAATTGATGTTTCTCTCCCTCTCTCTCTCTTCGTCTCTAAAAATAAATAAAAAATAATAATAAGAAGAAGAAGCATGTCCTTGGGTGAGGATTAAAATAAAATAAAAACAAAAACTGACTGTTTAAAAAAAGAGAGAAGGTAGACCTGTGAGCACCAGGATTAGGGTAAGGAACAGCTCTGTTGCTCTGTCCTTCTGCAAATAATATTCCTCTTCTTTGGCGAAGCAAGCTTCTGTATGGCCGAAGTACCACTTGTGAGTTAAAAAAAAGTTTGCATGCTGTTCAAGCTTGTGCTGGAGCCCTAGGTCCCATCCTACATTCCTCTAACATTTCTTTTCCTTCCTTCCTTCCCTTATTTCCTTCTTTTTTTTTTTTTCTTTTGAGATTAGGAACTCACATCCCACCTCAGATCAGAGATTGGGAACCACTGTGGTGGGAGAAATGGGGACACATCTACTGTCCCCCCACAGAAGGACGGGGGTGGTGGAGGACTGCAGCTGCAGGAAGTAGAGCTGGAAGGGGGCCCCCTGGGCGCGTGAGCACCGCACACCTTTCTGAAACTCATCCAGATGTTACCACCCTCTAATAGGTGGGCTACGTTGTACAGTGTCCCTCCCTCCACCAGAGAGGCCCTTCTTCCCTGGCTTCCTGGACCAGCTCTGCCCTTCAAGTCTTGGTGAACACTTTCCTCCCTGCTCCCTGCCTCCCCGTGGGTAGAGCTGAGCTGCACCTTCCTTAGGAGTGTCTGCATACCAGTCCCCCTGCTGGGCTGCAGGCTCCCCGACTTTGGTCCCGATGTCCGAATTTTGGCCTTCTCAGAAATTGCCCTAGTGCCCAACAGAGAAAGCTCCTCAACAAATGGACCCCACAAGCTTGTCATCACTTCCTTCCACCTTCCTCGACCAAATGTTTGCCTGCCAGCCAGGGCATCCCACCTCCACAAAACCGTCCCAGGTCCACCGTCCTACTATAACACTGGCTGCATTTCCACTGCTCTCCCACCACCCGGAAGGTTGCCGAAGAGCGGCTACAGCTGAGGAATTAAGGGTACAGGTTACCAATATTCAAACGCCAAAGCCTCCAGTTACTAGCTGTGTGACCCTGGGTAATTACTTAACCTCTCTGTGCCTTAGCTATAAAATAGGGGAAATGGTACCCAATCACATTATTATGCAGATTAGAGGGACTAATACATGTAAAGTACTTTAAAGTACTCTAGCACCTAACGCATCTAAAGCACACATTAGGAACTTAAGTGTCAGTGGGCCCATGTCGAGCCTCTTCTGCAAGGAAGTAAACTCTTCAAGTTTGCCTCCTTTGTGCCCTGCACGATTCCTGAAACTCCTACAGAAGCTGACCCACCCCTCAAAGCTCACAGAAAAGACAAGCTGTATTTTACCACAGGCATAGCAGATTAACAGGCTAGGAAACTTGTTAAATCGGGAGAGCTACTGTCCAAAGAAGACACCACAAAAAACTCAAAATAAATGCAAAATTTAATGGAAAAAAACAAACAAAAACGAGTACAACGTGAATGGAAAGGAACAAAAACAGTCAATGAATGAAGGAGTAAATGAATCAACAAAGGAAGCAGTTTCAGAAAAGCATGTCAACGTAACAGACCAGCGAGCCCAGTAACACGGGCCCCACCTCACAGGGAACCCACACGCAGACGCACAGACATGCGCACAGTCAGCCCGCACTACTGCAAACCACCCAGGCTGCGTCCCCCAGAACTGGGGAGCCCCTACCTCTGGGTTTGCCTGGGACAGTTCTGGCTTATGCCTGGTGAGCTGGAGTAGTTAACGGCATCCCTTTTTGCTCTCAAACGCCTCAGCTTGAACAATAAATTATAGGGTGATTCTACCCCAAACCAACGTGATTCGTGAAAGATACGATGTAAATGCCGGCGTGACCCCACCGCCAGCCTCGCTAACGCCGACCTGTGACGCTGAGAGGGCAAGGAGGGCAAGTCAGGCCCTGCCGGCAGAGGCCTCACTCCATAGGGGTCGCTCGTTAAAGAGCGGCAAGAATGTGCACCAAGGATTAATTTGGACTCGGCTAAAGACGACAAAACTCCAAACACAAACCGCACGGGGAGAGAAGTGCAGTGAGGTTCACGAAAGCTGATGGGACCCTTGAAGCCGGCTCAGACCCCAGAAAATGCCACATGGACGGACGCCCCGCTCCAGAGATCTCCTGCAGGCAGGTGACCAGCCGCAAGTCTGGCCTTCCGGTATGGCCCGGGGCAGCCCGCCGGCTGCCGTGGATGAATGGGGGGCAGAATCGCCAAACTGGCTCACGGACCAGGAGCCCTCGTTTCTTACACAACCAGGGAACCCACTGGGTCATTGAGCCTCAGAAATGCATCAGCCGGCAGAGGCTGTCTTCATGTCATACTTCCGCCCAAGTTTATATACTTCTGGCCATATAATTACCCTAGAGACAAGGCGCTCACAATCCACAGTGGCCTCAGATGTGCTGATTTACCTGTCTGGACGCATCAGGTATCAGACACAACCAGAGGTGGATGCGCTGGGAGGCTAATAAAGCTTAATCCTCAAGGTCCCTTCCAAGGCCCTGGGCCTAATTGTGTATTTATGTTCTTTTCCTTGAAGAAGCCTTCTCAAACAGTTCAGGTTTCTACCCCTTCAAAATGGGACCCACTCGTGGTCACAGCGTAACACTGGGAGAGCTTTCACCTGGAGCCTCGATAGAGCCTGCGCTGCTCCTGGAGCCCTGGCGCACAAAGGCGGCCTTTTTCTGGCCTTGCCTCAGTGGACACGCACGGCCCACCCTTCCAGCCCACTCTGAATGGAGCACCGTCTCAGAAGGGCAGGAGGAAACCGGGACTTGATCCTGCAAATCCGTAAAGCAGGTAATGCGGGGGAAGGAGGACGTGGAAAACCAACCACCAACCCAAATCAATCAGTGCAGCCAGGGAGGGAGCGCACGAGCCCGCCGTGAGGGCCTCTGCCCGAGGGCCGCGTGTGCCCGGCAGCCAGTGCTCAGCACAGCGCTTCATCAGCAGGAAGCGTGCTCCTTCCCTTCACCTACGCACTTCCTGGCTCCCCTTTCCTGGGCCGTGTTTTCAACCCCCATCCTCTTGGCGGCTTGCCAGTCAACAGGAACGTGGAAGAATCAGTGATGCTTTAAGAATCCTTTCTTAAAGCAACCCCTTCAGAATGCAGCTGCAGAGGAAAAGCTCCTTGGCTGGCAGTTTTTTCGTGAACTGTCCAGAGACATCAGACACCCTTCCTCTTTTGCCCTGTGACTCAGCCAGGAAAAAGGAAGCAGGGGCCGCGAAACGAAAACCTCCTCCCGGCCGAGGGCTCTGTGCATTTGGGAAGCGCAGCCTGGGGTGGGGGGTCTTGGCTGGGGGGTAGAACACTTAACGCACACACAGAGCTGGCCCCCCATTTACAGGCAGCACCTGGGGGCGCACAGACAAGGGCCTCGGGCTGCTGTTCCATTTACATCCAGAGCGCAAACGCTGGGCGTGGTCCTGCTCCTGTCCCACCTCCATCCGTAAAGAAATTCCAAACACTGTCATCACAGGACGTTTATTACCCGCCTCTCCCTGTATATTATAGGGATACTTTTACATAAAAAAAGGCTTAGAGATATTTTTAGTTTTTAAAAATCGGGGGATCTGTGTTACTTAGGAAAATAACGGGAGAGGTTATTATGTGTTCACGCTCGTGCCAAAAATAAAAATTTAGAAGTGTTTTAAAAGTGATTACTGAAATGAAGCTCTGGGTTAGAAAAATTAAAACGGAGGGGAATCGGGCAAATTTCGAGGCACGTACACCGGACCACACGGCCACACCTAAGGCACCGCCTGAGTCACCATCTGGACGCTGAACAGTCAGGCCGAGCACCGGCGGTGGGGGGGGGGCCTTGGCTGGAGCGGCAGGCTCGTGACTGCTCCATCAAGGAATAGTGACACTGTAAATGGAAGACCAGCCACTGGCTCTGAAAAAAATAAACCTCGTCAGTTTTGGATTCCAGCATTCATGGCTTTGTCGTGTTTGCATAGACAGGAGTGGCCCGCCAGGCCCAGGGTGGCCTGGGGCTGGGGGCAGGGGACACAGCAAGGCTGTGAACACTGGAGTCTGTCCCGGCTCCCAGTCCGTCCTCAAACCACGTTATGGGAGAAGGGCCACAAGGAGTAACTCAAGCAACTGAACACATGAAAGTCTAAAGTCCGCTCTTGGCATGTAAGTCTGTGCGTGCGTTAACTGAAAAATAAAAATAAAACAAACAGAACAAAAACAGACACGTTAAAAGGTACGCAGACGACCAAATCAAACAGAAGCAAAAGACACCAAGGCGGACACTGGGAAAGGGCAGTCAGTTTGGCGTTTGTCACGAGCGAAGCGGGGAACTCGCTTCAGTTGGTCGGCGTCCCAGGCTGAGGGCCAACATCCGACTGGGAAGTGATTTTGCAAAAATGTATTAAAACTTCAAGAATAAATGCAACCAATTAAAACCATTCAACTAAATGGTCATAACTCACCCCCCCAAATGCACTCCTGACTCACTCCACGCCCCAGACAGGGCAGGAGGGAGGGGTGTCCCTGCCACCCCACCCACCCCACGCCTGACTTCCGCAAGGCCAGCCTGGGAGCAGAGGGCTCTCCCAGAGGCCAAACTGACTGAAGCTTTCTGGCATGTCCAGCAAACAGAAAAGACCCGTTTTCCAGGCCCAGGCCACATGGGAAAAGCAAGGGGACCTGACACCAGGATGAGCCCCCACCCTGAGAGCCCTGGCAGCCGGCCTGCACCCCACCCACAGGCCCTCAGACCCTGGTCTGGCCACAGCTCCTCCCTTGTCTTCGCCTCTGAGTGGTTTCTCCAAGGCCCTGACTTTTCTTTATGGACTGGGCTCAGCTGGCAGGGAGCTGGTCCAAGCCACTTTGGGAGCCACAGACCTGCATACCCCCTCCCAGGAAAAACCAGATTTCTGAGCCACTAGCTTGAGATCCACACAGGTTCCAATTAACAGAGGCCCCGCACTCACCAAGCCAAGAGCTGGCTGGGGGATGAGGGCTGGAAGCAAAAGCAAAGCAGAGGGCAAGTTCCCACAGCGAGGGAAAGGTGAGGCTGGGGTCCTCCCTGGGGCCAGGCAGGGGCCCATCTGTCCCGACAATCAGCATGGGGAGACTACAGGAGGGAGGAGGGTCTGTCCCGAAGCAGTGGCCAGGCCTTAGGAAGAGAATTAGCGTCCGATTCCTAAATGCCTGGCTTTGTCCCCTGGGCTCCCCCAGGGAGAAGTCCTTCGTTTCTTTGGATGTGTCTGTGCTTCTGTGCAGGTGCATCTGGGGATGGTGTCAGTTGGTAGGTATGTGCCTCAGTCTGTATACAGGACAGGGCCAGAGAGACAGTGTGCATGCATGAGTATGTGTGTGCACAGGTGTGTGTGTGTTTTGGGGAATGCAGCAATGGGGGACGGAAGCATCCCAGGGCCACAGCTAGCTATGCACTGCATGGCCCTAACCACAGGGCTCCACCACCACCCAGAAAGGAAGGGCCTGGTACACACACTCCCAAACATTTTGGGAGAAAACAGGATCCCCTGGAGCCCAAGGATGAGGGCCACAATGAATACACCTGCTTAGTACCTAGGCTGGCCAGGAAGGAAGGCGCCTAACAGGGGTCGGGGACTGGGAGATGCAGGGATGGATGAGATTCCCACAGGGGGATGTGGTCAGGTCTCCGAATGAGGTGGGGTGGGGAGGGAGGTCTCCAGGCAGGAGCCGCGATATCTGAACTTCAACGGGAAATGTGGAAACGGTACAAAAAGACCGCCAAGGAGAAGGGGCTCTGCATTGCCCCCACCTGGCCGATCTGTTGACTGACGCCTGGCGGCTGGGAAAAACCTCCTGCCACCCCCCATTACTCTCTCTCCTGAGTCTCAGCTCCCTGCCTCCAGCCTCTGCCTTGAGGGGCGGCCCTGGCCCTAGCAGGGCTCCCAGAGTCCTGGCCCAGCCCCAGCTGCTGTCCTTCCTTCAGCCAGGCGGTGATCACAGGGCCCAGGGGGTCAGTGCTGGCTGGGGTCAAGTCTCCTCTGTTCTGTCACCAGCCACCAGCCAACAGGGGTCCTGCAGCCACCGCCTCAGCGGCTGGGGGAAGCACCACAGCTGCCCAAGCAGACACCGTAGGGGCTTTAGGGATCTGTCAGGAAATGCTGACCTTCCCAGGCCTTGTCTCTCTTGTGGCCTGAAGGACCTTCCCTAGAAACCCTGCACACTCCCTATCCATGTGGCCCAGCCTTCAGCACCCCAGCTCTGAGGAGGCTGCAGGAGAATGAGGGGTGGCAAGAAAGAGAGAAAAAGAGAGAGGGGGAGAGGGAAAGGGGTCCCCTGAGAGAGCAAGAGATCATTAGTGACAGAAAAAGAAAGGTGAGCAAGGAGGAGAGGAAAGGGTAAGTGAAGATCAGAGAGAAAAATGGGAAACTGAGAGCACAAGTCACCGTGAAGGGGCTGAGTGGGGACAGAGTGAGCGCCCAGGAGAGCAAGAGCCAGCGCAGGGCAGGGGCCACCACCTACTTCTTCTTGTCCTTGTCCTTCCGTAGGGGCTGCTGCAAGGTGGCGTGCAAGGCCTGGGCCTGCAGGGCCTCCACGGCTGCCTTCCTGCGGTTGAAGGCGTTGGTCTCCTCCTCCAGTTCCCGGCGCTTTTCCTCCACCTTGCGCTTCTCCTCCTGGTGGATCCGCTTGAGGTGCTCGAACTTCTCATGGAGCTGGGAGCAGAAGTGGGGAGCCCAGGCTTCCATGTGGGTCGGGAAGGGGCGGGGCCCTCCGACCATCCAGCCAGGCCCTGGCCTCCCCGCAGAACCCCAGCCCAGCACGCACCTCCCTTTCCTTCTCCTTCAGCTCCAGCTCTGTCTCCTTCACTTTGTTGACGAACATCTGCCTCATCTCCTCCTCCTTCCTCTGCAGCTCGCTCAGGAACTCCTTCCTCTTGGCCTCGTAGGTCTCCTGCAGGCTGTGGAGACCCAGGGAAAAGAGGCCCAGGCTGGATTACAGTGAGCGGGGGCAGGCGGAGCCCGAGCAGCCGAACCTCGTGGGCACGGCGGGGCAAGAGGACGCTGGGGTCCCGAGCCGCACTCCCTGGCTCACAGCTGCTCAGTGCCCAGGACGGCACCTGAAAGGCTGGCTGTCCCCATCGCTGTCCTGGAAGCCCATCTCCTCCAACTTGCAGCGCCGGTAGAGCTCGTAGTGCCGACTGTGGGTCTGCTCACGGAGGTCCTCCATGTTCACGCGGATCAGCATCTCCCGGAGCTTCACAAAGTCGCAGTGGTTCTCGTTCTCCACTGCAAGCAGAGGGCACGGGCGGCATCAGGCAGGCACGCAAACCGGTGGGGGACAGGGCACCGACAGTGGCAGACCCCAGAGGCAGGACGGGCAACAGGGTGGCGGGGAAGCCACAGGACAGGGGCTGCAGGCAGCAAGGCAGGACAGGGGACGGAGTCTGGGTCCCCAGCTGGGGCTGTGCCCCCCACACACTCACCCTGCACCACTCCCCACGGGTACTGCCGTGCTCGGACCAGCTTGTTCCCCACCTTCACCTCCTCGGTGCTGCCCACCACGGCGAAGGGCAGGTGTGCCTGGAGACGAGCCCCAGGGCACGTGAGCATGGGGCTGAGCAAGACCTGGCCAGACCTGGCTCACCTTCCCGCTGTCTTCTGGAGAAGTATCCCAGGGCCTCCAAACAAGGAAGTGGGCTACACCACCCACCTCCCTCCTCGAGTTCCAGGCTGTTCTTTCAGCCCTTGGGCTGCCCAGGGGCCATTAGAAGCCCCCTCATAGGATGTGTGGGCCTGCCTCTTCCCTCAGTTCCCAGCCCTGGCCTCCTGCCTGCTCACCTCTCCGCCTTTTGGGTCCCCGCCCAGACTCATCTTGTGAAACTCCAAGCTGGGGAAGCCCCAGTACCAGCCCAACACCCAGTTCCTCCTGCCCCTTGCCCATAGGACGCAGGACTTGGCCGGTTCCCTGACACCCACCAGTTCCCCAGTCTTTCCTAGAGAAGGTAAGGCTGGAACCCTGGGGAACAGGAGTCTCCCGAGGCCCGTCAGGGATCCGTGCTGGCTCCAAGCCCTCTGGCCCCACAGCCCCGAGGCCCTGGCCCGACACTCACATTCATGACTGCATTAATCTCCGCAACAGCCTCGTCGTCAGTGGGGAATTGGTAGATCTGGACCCCGTTGCTGACCAGCTCGCCCATGATCTTGATCTTGAACTTGTGGAGCTCACTCTTGGAGATGGTGTCAGCCTTAGCAATGATGGGAATAATGTTCACCTGCCAGGATCAGGGAAGAGGGAGCAGTATGTTAGTTGCTCCCCGACTGTGGACAGCTCTGCCCAGGCCACATCTCCAGGCAGAGGGGCTCCACAGGGAGGCCCGGCCTGAACCCGGCCACCTGGGGCCATTTGGATGGGTTGTAGCAGCATTTCTTACAGCCCTGATGCCCCCAAACCAGCCCCCAAATTAGTCCCCTAGACATACCCAGCTTGGCCCCAGAGTTCTCTGAAGGCCTTAACCAGCCTGGGACCCAATACAAGCCAAGTGGCAGAGGGCTGGGCACCTGCCTAAACAGGTAAGGTGACCCTGCGGGAGTAGCCGCAGGACCTCCCAGGCTGAGGCTGTCCCACCTTCCCAGCGAAAGTGTACTCTTGAGATGATGAGGGCAGTCACAGGGGCCAGCAGGCGACTGCAGGTTGCACGCCCTGCCTGTCGTCCCCTCGAGGCTGTCCTCTCGACCTCATGCCTCCTTCAAGTGCTCAAGTGTGGGCCTTGGCTCTCCCCTCCCCAGGGGGCTCAGGGGGACCCCAGGGAGCTCCACAGCAGGAAGGGCGGGGAAGGGAAGGGAACAGAACAACTGGGAATTGAGAGAAAATGAACAGAGAACTGGGGTGCTCTTGCGGGTCGGGGGGGACCTCCAGGAGGAGGGAGAGGAGGCTGGGAGCCAGCAGGCTGGGAGCCAGCAGGCTGAGAATTTAAGAATTCACTGGAAGGAAGCGGCTCAGGATCAGACCCAGGGGACGGAGCTCCAGAGAAAAAGCCCAGAGCAGGCTGTGCCCACCGGAGCAGGAGAGACAGAGAGAAGAGAGATGGCTAAGTCAAGGGGGCCATCGGCAAACCCCAACCACCACGGGGGGCCCTGGTGGACGGTCACACTGCAGCCAGCACCCCCTGCCCACCTCCCGCCGGAGGACCGTACAGCCTGCGGAACGAGCCGGGGGTGCTTGCGGGAGGCACACCTTGCTGTCGAGTTTCTTCATGGTCACCAGATCCAGGGACTTGAGGGAGTGGCCGGTGGGCGTGATGAAGTAGAGGCACACGTGGATCCTGGTGTCGTGGTAGTCGAAGAGCGAGCGGCGGATCTTCAGCTCCTCCTGCAGGTAGTTTTCGAACTGCGCGTCGATGTAGTCCACGATGGGCCTGTAACTGCAGACAGCTCCGTCACCTGGGAGGCGGGGGCTCGGGGCGGGGCCCAGCCAGCCTGCTGGCCCTAAAAAGGAGCAGCTTGCGGACCCCCATCTGGACCCCTTCTCCTGACCCCCAAAGGGTCCTCAGGACCTCAGCTGTTCCCTGAGAGGTCGTCCCCTGTCCCGCCATGGAGTGTAGGGCTTGGTCATTCCTACGGGGACAGAAGGGAGCGAGGAGTGCTCTGGCAGAGGGTTCGAACCAAGGCCAACACGGATGGGATGGGCATGAGCCCACCCTTCCCGCCTCTTGCCTTTCGTCCTTGTTGATCTGATCCCCGAAGCCCACAGCGTCCACGATGGTCAGCTTGAGCTGCACATTGCTCTCCTGGAGGTCGTAGGTCTGTGGCCGCAGACGCACACACTCCTCGTGGTGACTGGCTTCCTCGGTCTCGAAGGTCGTGTTGAAGAGCGTGTTCATCAGGGTGGACTTGCCGATGCCGGTCTCCCCTGGGGGTGGGGGGTGGGGGCAAGGGAGCTCAGAGCCTGGCACTGCCCTGTCCCAGGCAGTTGGCTAGGCTGGGTGGGGCTCAGGCACGCTCGGCCTCCACAGCGGAGAGGGGCCAGCCTCCCACTGCATCCCTCACTGTCTCTGTCCCCAGGAGCCATCCCTTTTCAGTGGCCTCAGGAATAACATGTGAAAGAAAGAGCCCAAAGGCTGACGTGGACAGGAGACGCAGCTATGCCTATGCGGAATGTGTGCGATGTTTATTGTCGGGGGGTGGGGGAGTGGTGAGGCAGAGCCAGGCAGCTGAGAGATACCACCTGAGAGGACACAACCTTTGCTGGCCTCAGTGGGACCGACCCCCCAGTCACCTGCTCTGCATGCCATCCCTTCTGGGTCCAGGATGGTCTGGGGGGTCCCGCAGGGCCAGGGTCTGAAGCCAAGAGACTGGCCCAGCTGCTCTGAGTGGGCCCACAACATGCGCTTTAACTGGGGGGCTGAGAATAGGCTGTCTCCCGAGGGGCCCCCGCAGCCAGCGGGTGCTAAGGCTCAGCCGCCGGCGGAGGGTCTGGCCGAGCTCCCTTTGCCTCTGGGAGGCCCACGGCATCTCCCAGAGCCTCCTGTTTGGGGCTACACTTGTCCGGATGTGTGCAGGAGCTCACTACTCAATGCCATGATGGAGGAAGAGTCTGGTTTGCCATGGTGTCCAGACACACAGTAGAAACAATGGCCAGTGCATTTCTAAATAAACAACCTAAACTTCTGTGACAAACACTCTTAGTCCGCAAAACACCTTCAGGTGCCTCATCCTGTTCACTCTTCAAGGCAGCTCTGAGTCAGGCCCTGCTCCAGCTCTGTCCTTGGCCTTGGCAGAAATACCACCAAAGCCTCATCTGGACCCTCCAAAGCGTCCTGTGCTGGGAGGTCCCCTCGCAGCTGGACAGGTGGCCAGGGCAGCAGCACCCCCTCTCCCAGAAGGCCCTCGCCCACCCTCTGTCTGAGGCTGCCCCCTGGCCAGGCCACAACACTTACCCACACAGAGGATGTTGAAGCTGAAGCCCTGGGTGACCGACTTGCTGACCAGCTGGTCGGGGAGGCTGTCGAAGCCCACGTGGCCGCCCAGGGAGAGGCTCCGGGGCTCTGGCTCCGCATTCTGCTGAGGGAGAAACAGAGCAAGGCAGTGAGCCCCCTGGGGAAGAGGGGCCAAGGTGCGGGAAGATAAACCTGGGTCTAACCCCCTCATCTGAATTTTCAGGAAATCTCAGAATACCACATGAGTACACTAGAGCTTCTGTTCCAGCCAGGTCTCCACGGAGGGAACCCAGTGGGCTTCACGGCCCCGGAATCCATCTCAGAGAAGGCCCTTACAAACCCGTGGCTCTGCTCCACCTGGGCTGGCCAGGCACGCTTGGGCCTGGGGCATCTCCTGGCTGCTACCCCAGGGGCCCATGAAGGTCCCTAAATTTAAACCAAGATTTCTTTTTTTTTCAATTTTACTTATTTATTTTCAGAGAGAGGTAAAGGAAGGGAGAAAGAGAGGGAGAAAAACATTGGTGTGCAAAAGGTACATCAACTGGTTGCCTCTCGTACACCCCCAAGTGGGGACTGGCCTGAAACCCAGGTGTGTGCCTTGACTGGGAATCGAACCAGCGACCTTTCAGTTCACAGGCTGGTAGTCAGTCCACTGAGCCACAGCAGCCAGGGCTTAAATCAAGATTTCAAGAGGCCAAGACTGAAGAGCACGATGTTCCTGGGGTCCCCTCTGAGACCTCCTAGGCCCTCCTACCGAAGCAGGACTCAAGCAGAGGCAGGTCTGGCTCCGCCCCCTCACTGGAGTCCCGCCTTCGTGCACCCCTTGCCGCTACCCCGCCCAAGCGTGGACTGCACATGTGGGCCCCGCTGACGGAACCAGCGCTCGCTCAGACCCACCACTGAGTCTCAGCAGGGGTCTCAGGGTTTCATGACCCTGGGGCCTCCTCCCTCTTGCTTCAGTGGGGTTCTCCAGGGACCCCCAGGATCTGGCTCATGCCACCCTCCCCCACCCAGCGCAGCCCTGATTGTTTTGGCAGAGGGTTCTGGTGAGAATGTGGAGACCTGGCCTTAGCAGAGAGGCCAGCAGCAGGTCCCAGGAAGCGGGGCCTCCAGAGCCGGGCGCAGGCACTATAAAAAGAAACCACCAGGCCCCAAAGCAGAGGGTCAGGTCAGACTCCACTGTGCGTGGCTTCCCTGGGAATGGGGGTAAAAGGCTGTCCTCCGAGGGAACTTTCCCAGGGTTCGGCCCCACTGGCGGGCAGGCCCCAGCCAGCTCCCTGTTGGGCAGAAACAAGCCTCCTCAGTTTCCAGCCCCCTCGCCCTGCCTGCCAGCTGGAGGGAGCAGGGACAGGAAGGGGCAGCGGGTCTGCGTCTCATCCTGCCCACCACGCCAGGGGGAGGGAACAGGCCCAGCTGAAGGCAGCCCAGGAGCTGCTGAGCAGGATGGCGGCGGCCCTCGTGCCAGGGTACTGGGTGGGCCAAAGAGTTCATTCTGTTTTTCCGTTGGACGGCTCTGGTAGCGCTTAGTTGTCTTTAACTTCATTTGAAACAATTTTGTTAGATTGTATTGTGACAGCTGTCATACAAGCATGCATTTAAAAAAATCAAAATTGGTGAATTTTCGTGTAGCCATTTTAATATTGAAGATGGAAGAAAATATGCAACATTTTTGGCATGTTATGCTTTATTATCTCAAAAAATATAAAAATGCCACTGAAATGCAAAAAAGGTCTGTGCCGTGTACGGAGAAGGTGCTGTGACTAATCGAGCGTGTCAAAAGTGGTTTGCAATGTTTCATGCTGGAGATTTCTCGCTGGATGATGCTCCATGTTGGGTGGACCAGTTGAAGTTAATGGAGATCAGATGGAGCCATTGAGAACAATCAATGTTATACCACGTGGGAGATGGCCGACATACTCAAAATATCCAAATCAATAAAGGTATTGGTGAAGATGAAAAATGTGTCTTTTATTTTATGGAAAACTAGATGGACTTTTTGGCCACCCCAACAGATACAGGCATGTTGGCGGACAGGGCCTGGGACCAGAGGGCAGGGCTGTGGTGCCCAGCGCTCCACAGAGGGGTCTCCGTAGCACCTGAGCCCTCCCTGGCCTCCGGCAGCACTAGCTGGAGGCCCCTGGCTTCTCATCTCCACGGATTATACTCACTGGCCCCAGCCTCGCCTTGTAAGTGACCCTTTCCCCTCTCCCCTTGTGATCACGTCACAGCCTCCCCACCCCAGCCCGCCACCCCACCCCCACCACCGGGCTGTGAACAGAACTCAGCAAAGAGGCCCCCAAGGCAGCTTCCTCTCACTGGTGCCCTCACCAAATTCGATAATGGAACGGAGGATATGCTGCTGGCTCAGGTCCAAATGCCCAGCGGGGCGCCCAGGCCCCCCACAGTCCGAGCCTTCCTCACATGCACAGCTCCCACCCTGCTGGTCACCTCTGAATTCACTTTCAGCCTCGGCCTTTTCCCTGGACCGAGCTCAGGCCTGGCCCCAGGTCCTTGCACTCTAGACCCCTCACCTGGCAGTCCCCCCACATCCTGGCCCTGTCGGTTGTCCTTTTTTATCACTGTTTTAACACGTCCTGGTTCTCCATCACTTCAATGAGCACCCTGAAGTTGGCTGCAGGCCGGGGAGGTGGGTGTTCCACTCTTCCCACTGCTGTGGCCGACAACACCACCGTTCATCAACTGCTGACCAGCATCCTCAGCCGCCTGCACACGTGGGCTGGGAGCTGCGGTGCCCAGTCTGTGCTACCTGCCTGTGGCCGCCTGGACGGTCACAGGGAGGACAGGACAATCTAGAGCTTTTCCTTTCCAGGTGAGACTGAACGTCTCCCCAGTTTAAAGCATGCTGTGCTTGCAGAGAAAGCTCTACATTGATTCTGCCTCTGTCCTCCTCCTCCGAGGCCCACACAATAGGGAGGCAAGCCAACGCCCTGCAGCCTGTAGCCAAAACCCACCCTGTCGGGGTGTCTGGGAACCACAGGCTCGGGCACACCCCGCAGCAGGGTGCCTGCACCGCATCGAGGCCATCCTGTCCTGAGCATCCCCCACTTCCTCACTGTTCCAGGCTCCAGAAGCGAAAGGCAGGTGGGTTCCCACAGCCGCCGCCTCTCCGGGCTCAGCAGGCCCCGCCCACCTTCACGCACACAGGGTGGTTCTCTCTGGGGACTCGTGTGGAGCGCAGGGAGGTCTCCATCCCCAGGTCACTGCCCAGGCAGCGCTCTGTCACTCCAGGGTCACAGCCCCGGGGGTAGTCATTGCCTGCTCCAGAGCCTCAGGGACCACAGGAGTGTCGATCCTAGGCGTGTCGATCTCCAGAGCGTGCGCGCACACAGACACGTACACACACAGCACGCGTCCGCAGGCCCTGCCGGAGATGTAGCTTCGTTCCCTGGTCTCAGAGGACCGAGCTGGACTCCGCGCTCCACCAAGTCACCGACACCCGTCCCCCCCTCCCCGGCCCCCACCCTGCATCCCAGTTTTGCATGCACGACTGTGATCTAAGGTGCACTGCTAGCTCCCAGGGGCCCGCGCCAGGTGTCTCTGCCCACCTGCCTAGGGTCCCAGTCCGGGAGGAGCCAGCGGCTGCCAAAGCACCCCTGGCACATCTCAGCTAGCACCTTCATGCTAGCAATTCCCACTGGCTACCTGGCAGTCGGCCCTGCAAGCTGGAAGGTAAAACCCTGGTTCCAGGTCTGGGAGTGGAGCTTCGTCCTCTGGCGCTCATCAGCAGGGTTCCAGGTTGAGCCTTCATGACCAGCTTGTGACCATTAAGGCAGCGAGCTGGCGGAAGGCTGAAGGCCACTCAGAGGGCGGCAGAGCCAAGAGATTGCAGAGATGAGAGCCAGTGTCTGCCCTCCTGCTGGGCTTTCCCCTTGACCCCTGGCCTCGGCTCCCCTTGTGGCTTAGGCTAGTGGGGGAAGGCCATCTATTCCTTACAACTGAAAGCATCTTGGCCGCTACAGTCTCCCAAGTGAGATGCTCTGGATGCAGAAAAACAGGGAGAAAGCAAGGGGAGACAGGACAGGGAAGGAAAAAGTGTGGAAAGGAAAACATCTCAGGGTTCCAACCAAAGGAAGGAACGGACATCGAATGGTGACACTGCCGCCTCGCCGAGGGCCACGTTGCCAAATAAGTCATGTGACCTTACACAGTCTCCTACCCAGTCCGTTCCCACCCTGTGTGCCGGACACCTATGACCCCATTTCCTAGGCAGGGACACTGAGGCTGGAGCACTAATCAGGACAGCGCAGGGCAGTGAGGGCGGCCACTCCCTGGCCACAGACCACTCTGCCGACCCAACTCTCCTGCTCCTCCAGGGCTCCCAGCTCATTCGGTCACTCAGCATCGCTCACTGGGCACGTCTGCAATGTGCCAGACCCGGGGCTGGCTGCCCACAAAAAGATGAGGACACCAGATCCTGGACCTCGGGGACCCAGTCTAACTCAGTCTCAGCTCACCAGGCTGCAGAGGCCAGGCCGGCCCCGTGCACGGGGGAAGGGGAGCAGCACAGGACGACAGTCACCGCCGCTGACAGTAATCGAGGGCTCACCAGGCACGACTCGAATCTCGTTTAGGCTGAGTACCGGCCCTGTGAGGGCGGCTGTAGTATTATCTCCACTGCACAGATGAGGCCATGGAGTCACCGAGAGACTGAGCAATTTGCCCAAGGCCCCGCTGCCCAGAGAGGTGCAGCCAGGGTCGGAATGGAGATGAAATAAATGTGACATCCACACCTCCAGCCACCAAACTCCACTGCTGGTGCGGCCGAGCGTGGGGGCCCCCAGGGAGGGGCCGAGACGGTGGCGACCCACAGAGCCTGGGCTCAGCCCATGACGGCCACGATCCAGCAACTCCAGCCAACTGTGGGGACGCAGACCTGCTATTGCCAAATCTTCCCGTTTTTCAGAAGAAGCCAGAAATCTGGATTTTTAAGTGAAACCTCCTAATTGTTAAAGGTTGGGAACTAATACAAATTGAGAGCATGAGGACTCAACACAACATGTCCGGGGTTGGACCGGGCCCCTCGTTCGACAGGCTGCACCCTCCCGGGTCTGGCAGGGGAGTGGCCCACAGGGACAATACACCCAGTCTCCATTCTTGGGGCCTGGAGCCCAGGGCACTGCTCTGCAGGAGGAGCCTTTGGGCTGAACGACTTAACTCGGACCCCAGGGAGAGGCGTGCCCCTGCTTCTGGCCTCCTCACAGACCCAGCTCCCTGGGGTGCTGGCTCAGGGCGCTCCAACTGTCCTCCAAGCCCCGGGACAGAGGGCTGGCAGCCCTGAGCCCCCCACACACAGTGGGAACCCCTCAGGGCCATTGCTCCCTCTCCAATCACTAACGAGCTTCTGGCTCCTGAGCCAGGCTCCTGGCTCCTCTGTCATCATTTCTTTGGCACATCAAAGACAACAACCAAAATAATAAGTGTTCAGGCCGGCTGCACCCCTCCGTGCCTGGTGTCCAGCACAGAGTGGGGAACGGCATTTCGTTACGCAGCCCAGGGGATAAGGAGGATGTCCCTTCTCTGACCTGAAACGCCCCGTCCAAGCTTTCTGAAGCAGCCCGAGTCACCCGCACAGGGAAGCTGCCCCCTTTACTAACAAGAGAGGCAGGGTCTGGGGAGAAACCATGTCTCACTGCTTGCCCACACAAAAAAGGCTTTTATCCAGAAGGAACGGGAAATCTGCTGAATGTCTGAACCAACAAGGTCAAGGACGCTGTGGGTGAATCCAGACCCCTCAGATCACACCTCCCAAATGAGACTAGTTGTTGAGGTGGGGGCAGAGGTGATACCCACCCCCCGCCCCGGCTGAATCTGGGACGAAGAGCAGCCCCTGCCCCAGAGTTCTCTGGGGCGCCTTTCTCCCCACCCCTGCCCCAGGGCCCCCATGCCTGGCACCCCCTGGCCTGAGCAGCCTGCCAGGC
The DNA here is from genome assembly GCA_028533065.1 of Trachops cirrhosus. Lineage (NCBI taxonomy): Eukaryota > Metazoa > Chordata > Mammalia > Chiroptera > Phyllostomidae > Trachops > Trachops cirrhosus. The sequence continues at coordinate 30,955,785 of CM052546.1, read as the reverse complement.
GGGCAGGGAGCCCACTCCCCGGGAGAGCTAGTAAGCCGCGCAGTGGACCCAGGAGCCGTTGCTCACGGGGAGCATCCTCCACCCCTGTTTCTGGCACAAACCCCCCGCCCCCCACTCCCCGCTCCAGCTCCTCTCAGCAGCCTGGGCCTTAAATAGCCAGAGCAGAGGCCTCTGGCCAGAGCCCATGGTCGCAGCACAACTGTCCTGGAGTCCGACAGGAATCCCAGGAATTTTCCCAGGAAAGGCTTAGGCTCTGGTCCCAGGATTCCACAGCAAGCCGCTAAGCCCAGGTCAAAGGTTACGGGAAATCACCAAAGGGATGTAAGAGAGAGCTGGGGTGAGAACGCTGCTGGCCTGGACCAGGAGGGCTGACCAGGGGCAGGACAGACCTGTCCCGAATCAAGAGGACACCTGGGAGCCAACGTGTCTCTCTAAGGCGGCCGCAGAAACCTGGGAGGAGACAGGAGCAGATAGCCAGGGCTGCGGCTCGGCGACTTGGGAGGGCTTGCTTCGTACTTTCCGTGTCAGAGTCAGGTTCCTCAGAAGCCAAGTGCACAGTTCCTGGTCCCTGGTCCACCGTCCCGCCCTGGCCAAGGACACATTCACATTGCGGGGCTGTGCTGTGCCGCCTGAGAGGGAGCAGTCCATCCCACCGGGGCACAGAGCGGGAGGGTGCCCTGGGCCTTGGAAGACACTGGAACTCCATGCTTTCCCACTGGCTCAGGGACTCCAGGGGCAGCCCACCGTTTGCAGCAGGGAAAGGCACCTCCGTCAGGGCACTGCTGGGGGGAGGGGCAGCCTGTGTGCCCCAGGGAATGGGACCCCACCCTTGGAAAGCGGAGAGGAGTGTGTGGACAACAATGTGGGCCAGGGCGGCTCCGGACAACACTGCTAGACGTCCCTCTTGCTTGCCCCGTCCACCCAACACCAGACAGAGGATCAGACACACCCAGGCCCCGTGGGTGTGAGTCCGAGCCCACGGCCCCTCCTGAACCCTCCACCACAGGTGCCCCAAGCCCAGGAGGCCCCTTAGAGAGTAGCCACCTCCTGAAATCTGAAATAGGCCCTTATTCCTTCATCCCCTGTTTCTGCCCCTCTGATGTGGCCTCCAAGACAGGGGTCAAGGACCACCTGGAAGTCACGTGTTCTGAGGAAGAGAGAATCTAACTTGCCCCAAGACCACCCAGGGCAACTGACGGTACAGCCAAGATGCCGCACTCTGCCCTTCAGCACCCTCCCTGGGCATAGCCCCGCACTTGAGCTGAGAGGAGGCAGCATCTGCACGAGGGCCCGCTGACCTGGGCAGCACCTTCCCCAGTGGGTGTGTCCCCTCCCGTCCACACAGCTCCACATCTGGTGGTCTGACGAAGCTTGCGCCTTGGGGGTCAAGCCTGGGGACCCCGAGCTTGTGGCATAGGGGCAGGAAGGCTGACTTGGTGACAAGGGACACAGAGGCCAGCCAGCCCTCGCAGGTCCTCTGCTCTGTCATCCTGCAGCTGCTTGTTTCCGGTAGCTGGACCCAAGCCACAGAGACATCCTTGGTAGCTACTGCCCCAAACACGCGCCTCAGGGGGCTCCACCCTCTTTGCCATCTGCCGGGCGCTGGGGTGGGGTCTCGGGCCCAAGCTTGCCGATGACCAGAGCCTACATCTTCGCCCGACTACGGGTCGCTGGCATCAACAAGATGATGGACACAAAGCACCCAGCGCCCTCCCTGCCATCAAACTTTTGACAAAAGCCAGGCCCTGGGCCCCCAACCCCCATCTTAGGGGCACTGCGATCAGTCTCCCCTGGGCTGTGCTCTCTGTTCCCGCCCTGGTCAGTTCGTCACGTGCTCCCTTGGACCCCAGATGCCTCCCGCCACCCTCCCTGCTCCAACCCAACCAAGATCTGAGGCAGAGAGCTTCCTAACGTGAGCACCCACAGAGCGGCGTGACACCCACAAGGGAGGAAGGGAGAGCAGGCAGGGCAGATGCACATCCCCGGGGGTAGTGGGGCTTACGTGCGACCTCAGTGCCTCTGGGCACAGAGAGCTACAGCCCACCCTTGCTCCGCTCTCATTTCTCCTTCAGGGCAGCATGGCAAGGAGAGTCCTGGCCATTTTCACAGGACAGGGAGACGCCACTCTGTGACGGAGCCCCACGTGGGGCAGAGGGCTGCCTCCCGCCATCCCTTCCCTCCAGCTCTAGCTTCAGGGAGGGAACAGGCACTCCCTGGGCAGCCTGCTTCTTGGGGAAGTGTCACGATTACAGGGGTGACAACGGAAGTGACAGATGGTGCTGGGGATACAGCTGACACAGGGAGGGTGACTGTCTGGGAAGAATGCCAGGAGTGAGGCTACCCTGCCGCACGCTTCTTCCCTGTCCCTCTCACAGCTCTACTGTCCCCGGCCCTCGAGTCTCCTCCCCACAGAAACCTGCCCCAGGAGACTCTGGCAGGAGATGGCTCTCAGGGCAAGGAAGGGTAAGCCCCTGAGACTGGGAGACCAGGAAGAAGGAGGGGCAGAGCAAGAGTGGACAGAAATCTGGCTGCCCAAGGAGGGCGAGTGGCAACAGAAATTCCTCAGGTGGCTGTCCCAGACACGCCTGACCAGATGTCGTCCGTGACCCCATGGCAGATCCAGGGCTGAGCAGGTCGAGCCACCACAGAGAGGCTGCTGAGCCTGCGGTGTCCACATCGCACCGTGTGGGGAACAGGAGCCCGGCACACACCGACCTCGAACCGCAGCCCTGCACGCTCATCTCAGTGCCCAGTTAGGGCAGCTCCCGGCCCTCCAGGGCTGGTCTAACCTCCGCACCAGCCTGAAAGGCCGTGCAGGTCTGCTAGAGCAAAATTAGAGCAGGGCCTCCTGGCCACCGCTTCACACCCAAGGCAACCCTGGGGCTGGCGAGACAACCAAGCCTATCTCCAAACATGCCGTGAACTGCAATTAACCTTCAACGTACTCTTTGAAGACGATCGGCATGGTTGTGCCATTTTATAGCAAGATAAAGGAAGAAATTCTTTTCCCAGGATGACAAGCCAGGAGAGGAGAATGGAGTCCAGTCACCTAAACTGAGGCCAAAACCCCACCCAAGGTCTCCACCCAAACCAACCCAGTCCAAGTCCTCCCAGGAGTCCGATGGCAGCAAGCGTAGAGGGCGTGACCGGCGTCCATTCATCCTGCCTCACCCGGCACAGCCACCCAGGTGCAGAGCCCAGGCCGAGGTCCCTCCTGCAGCAGTCCCCTCTCTGTGCCTCCGCTCACCATGGGGTTAACACCCAAAACCCTCCCAGGGGGCAAACCCGAGAATCTGAAGGAAATGGCCTTTCCCGCCCACCTGGCAGTGCAGCTGGGCCCCTCAGCTCAGCCTGCGAGGACAACCGCCGGACAGGCAGTGACAGGGGCCCCTCGGAAGGGTGCCGGGTAACGGAGCAAACTCGTTCTCTGCTGCCTTCTTGTACAGGGCAGCCTTCACATCCACACGGGCACCGGGCACCATGTCTCACCTGCCGTGTCTCACCACGTGCCAGACACTGCCCGAGTCCCCCACCGGGACCCTCCAGTGGCATCCGCACAGTCGCCTTGTGAGGGATGTGATATTTTTATTCTCTCCTTCAGACGAGAACACAGGGGGGTTAAAGAACCTGCTCCACACGGCCAGCAAGTCAGGTGGTCTGCTTCTGGTTAGTCTACCTCTCCCACCTGCAAGACCAACTAACTGTTAGAGCAACGTCTGGCCACCGGCAGACACGATGCAGACACGACTTTCTGGTCCGCTGCACAGAAAAAATGCATGCAGACACACCAGCGCTCACAGGTCTCCCGCCTCCCGCTAATCGGCAGGTCTGCAGGACTCAGGCGCTGCCCTCCGCGGGTGCGTAAGTGCCGGCGTACAGTGCAGAGGTGAGGCGAATCTCTGATTCCTCAGCCTCTGTGTCTGCTCCTCCTGTATCTCAACTCTCTCAACCGACACAGCCCCCTCCCAAACGGAAGTAAAACAACCCAGTCTAGGAGTTATGAAGTCATGAGCTCCCATTTTAGTTATGCATATTTCCAAAATAGACCAACAAATGTATTTTCAGGTTAAAGGGAAATTTACATACATAAAATCAGATGACTGTATTTATAGCATTAATTACATAAGTCCTAGCTCCCTTATTTAGCTCCAGAACTAATTCCTTATCAGCCACATATTCAGCATTCTCCCCAACCCCCCCACCACAACAGCCCGGGGCTCTCCCGCCCCCTCCCCCCCACCCGGGCCTCACATGCTGGCGAGAGGACACAGCTGCCTTCACTGTCACAGCCCAGCCTCCCAGACACACCCAGATCCAGCCTCAGACACCAGGCGACAAGCAGACACAACCCAGAAGGTCCCCCTCCCCTGGCTGTGTCAGAAAAACCTTTAGGAAGTTGGCGGTAGGCGGGATCAGGCCCAGGGACCCCTGCAGGGACCCCCAGAGCCGTCAGTCCCGCAGGCAGCGTACCCGAAACGGGGCCCAGACCCACGGCCACTGGGCTGAGTCTGGAATCGCTCCAGTTCCTGGGGAATGGCTGCCTCAGACCTGACCACTGAGGCCGGACCTGCCTGGAAGCGCACCCAGGGTTCGGTCGCTCGTTTGCGGGGCGCGGGGCGGCGGGGTGGGGGGTAAGGCGGGGAGGAGAGGAAACGCAGGCCCAGGGTCTTCAGGACGCCATCTGCCACTGCCCTGAGCTCATCTAGGGACGCCCTCGGATCCCTAGGGCTTCATCCTCACCGGCGGTGCCCATCCAACAGCACCTGCGCGGGCAGGAGTCTCCCCGGCAGCGCAGAAATGCCCAGGAAGGTGGGGGTCGGAGTATCCAGGATCCTCCGCTCCCGCCCGCCGGGCCCCGGTGTGTCCTCGCACCTGGCCGCAGCCGGGCGTGTATTTATTTGCTCCTTCCCGCGAAAGGGGCCTGCCTCTCCGGCGCCCAAGGGGGGCGACCCCGCCGGCCACCCGGCAGGACGCCCCCGCCCGACGCCCCAGGCTCCCCCGCCAGCGCTGCGAAGAGCCCGCCTCGGTGCCCCGAAGCCGGCCGGGCGTCGAGGCCCGACCGCGCGGCGCTGACAGTCCGGCTCTCCACCCGCCGGCTGCAGGAGGCCCCCTCTCCGCGCCCCCCGCGCCTCCCGCGCCCCCCGCGCGCGCCGCGGCCCAGCACGGCCCTCACCGAGAAGCGTTCCAGGTCCGTGGCCGCCATGGCGAGCTCCGCACCCGGCGGGCGGGCCGGGGCGAGCACCCGGGGCCGCGACGGGGACAAGCCGGCTGCGGGACGCGCTCCGCCCGGGCGGCTGCGGCTGAATGGATCCAATATGGCCACTTCCTGGAAACTCCCCTTGGCGGCGGCGGCGGGAGAAGCGGCGGAGCTGCCCCCGCCCCCGCCCGCGGGACCGGCCTCCCCGCCCGGCCGGGCCACGAGCGCAGCCCGCGCCCCGCCGCTTAGACCGCCGGGGGTCTCCACGGCGAGGCGGGAGGTGCCAGCTGCGGGGCTGCTGGGACTTGTAGTCTGCAAGTCGGGGGGCCGGGGAGAGCGGTGCCCGGGGGGGCCGGTGCCTGCCGCCCTGCCGCGTGTCCCTGGGAGGCTGGGGCCCAGCCCGCGTGGGAGTGTTGCGGCCCGCGCCCTAGCAAGCCGGTTCCGTGTGGTGGAGAGTGGGGTGCTGCGTGTGCCCCTGGGGTCTCCCCTACCAAGCCGCCTCCACCACGTCGGAGCCTGCTCATGCACTGGAAACACCAGCCAGGGTGTCGATGGGTCGACTGCGGCTCCTCCGGTCCAGGAGAGACAGCCTCAGCCTCGTGAAGCCGGTGCCCCGGGCCCCACCTGATGCTCTGGTCAGAGCCGGGGCGGGACCCGGGGCGGGACCCGCGCTTCTGGCCGGGCGGCCTTCCTGGGCAAGGGACCAGCCCTCAGCTCCTTGCGCAACGAAGGCACTGGATGCGCAGGATGCGCAGTTCAGGCCCTGGGTTTGTGCAATAGAAAAGCCGAGCTGACAGTCAAGGCCTGTGATTGCGAGTGGCCATCACCCTACCTGCCCCAAGGGTCTAGGGCGAGGTCCTAATGGAGTCTGGGCGCTGTGCAAAGAGGACCACTGCTCCTAATGCATGCACAGTCTCTGCTTTATGACTATGCGGCACGTGCACAAAACTCAGAAAACGAACACCTCTGGCCAAGTGGATGCTGTCAGGGGGCTCTGGTCCTTCTCACCCGCTATCCATACGAAAAATCCATCCTCTGGAAGCCCTTGCTTTTCTTTCCCTTCCCTCTGCCTTCCCGTTCAGTCTTTGGGAATATGGCAAACTTTGCCTCCTGTGCCTCCATTGGCCCCACCACCCTCCACACAGCTCCCCCTGCCCCGGCATCCTCAACCACCCCCTCCGCACATGCACCACCTGGTCCCCCAGTGTCTTCCAGAGAAACAACCCCGCCTGTCCCTCCTACGCAGAATCTTTGTGCTGGCTGGAGATGCTGGAAGAACACATCTGGACTTGGCACACCTGGCGCTAAGAGGATGTCCCTACCTGCCCTTCCCCTGGCTTTCAGGCAACTGACCTTCTCACCCTGCCGTGGTTTTCCCCTCCCCTCTCTCCCAGGCAACAGAAGCTTGTCCCTGAGGTGAACTGTTATCCCAGTGGAACTTTCTCGCTATGTTCGCTTGGGTCCTCTCTCTATCACAGCGTTCCACATGCCATGCACTGTAAATAGTTTTCTACAAGAAATGGGCAGAACAGTGGGTAAGGGGGCTGGACCTACGGCAAACCACCTGGGGTGGAATCCCACCTTCATTCCTCGCTAGCTTTTAACCTCTGGCAGTTTAGTTAACTGTTACACGCTCCCTTTCCTCACCCCCAAAATGAGAATAATTGTAGTACCTACGTCACAGGATTAGATGACATAAAATAAGTCAAGGACTTTAAACTATACTTGAAATAAAATGTTTAATAAAACCTGCCTTGCTAGGCTATAAAGGCCTTAGTGGCAGAGTTGAGAGAGAGGGAGAGTGAGAGAGAGAGGTTGAATTGATCATCCTAGGCTGTATTTGTTACCATTTCTTTTCCTGTAACTGGCAAGAAATCTGACCCATCTGCCATTTTCCACATCACAACGCCCTAGGAGCTTCCTTAACCTATGTTTAAAATGGTCTTCTTTTCCCCTAGTTGGGCATATTTCAAAATATCTGCTTCTAGCAGCCCCAAGCTGGTGGCCGTGAGAAGGAAAAGCCCAGATTACAGCTGACTTCCGTCTCGTGGGATATGCTCACTCTTCTAGGAGAATTTATGCCTGCTCTCCAAACCCCAACTTTCTTATTTCCCTTCTCTCCCCCCTTTTTCTCCTTCTCCTCCTTCCTCCCCCTTCTCCTTCCACTTCTCCCACTCCTCCTCCCAACTCCCCGCCCCCCCACCCATGCTACTGCAGGTCAGAACTACTGAAGCAGTGTCTCACCTGCAGGGACATAAAGGTGAATGGAACAATCATTTCACAAAAGGCAAAGTGTTACTTCTTACGGCAGCATCTCCCAGTGCCCCGATACACCCAGGAGATGTTCACAGATGTTATATACACACCCAGAGTGGTCCCACAGGTACATACCCACCTGTGTAGAATGCTAGCTTCACACAGAAGAAGGTGTCTGGGGAGATCCTCGGAGCGTTTGATCAGCGGGTAGGCACAGCCACTGCCTGGGAGGCAGCAGGAACAGGCAGTGCCCCTCAAACTTCATCGATCGCCCCTCTGCCTGCACCCCCCACACACCCAGCACCACAGCGAACTTGAAGATGACAGACCTCGCTATTGCATCTCTTCTACTTTTGGGTCTAGTTTCTGTTCATACAAAAGCTTAAAATGTTGATGTTATAAAGTTTTCCTGTTATTTCCTTTATGCTTTTCACCATAACACCTCTTTTTAAAAACATTTTCTTACTCAAATTCATAAAGATATATTTGTATTTCCTTTTATAAAAAGATTTTATTTACTTATTTTTAGATGGAGGGAGAAAGAGAGGGAGAGAAATATCACTGTGTGGTTGTCTTTTACCGTGACCCCTACTGGGGACCTGGCCCGCAACCCAGCCATGTGCCCTGGCTGGGAATCCACCGAGCGACCCTTTGGTTCGCAGGCCGGCACTCAATCCACTGAGCCCCACCAACCAGGGTGGTATTTTCTTATAAAACATTACAAAGTATTTTTGTCATATTTAGGTCCATCAGTGATCTGCTTGTGTGTGTGCCACGCTGTTTCATTTCCCAATGATCTACGACGCAGATAGCATCACAGGTTAAGTCTCCACCTGTGTGTCGGTCTGTGGGTGAGTCAGGATCGCATTCAGTTGCTTCGCCAAGACAGAAGTGTCGGTCTTTCTCATGTCACCTGGACCGGTGGCGGCAGTGACCTGACATTCTATACACACCTTCATGGTGCTTTGGTTTGAAAGGCCTTGACCTCATGGTCACATATGGTGACTTTCACATTCCGAGCTGCAGGAGGAAATGAAAACGATAAGGAGAAACTGAGCAAACACTCTCAGATGACGCCAGAAGCTGCCACATGGCAAGTCTGCATGCTTCTGATTGGCCAGAGCTGGGAAATGGGGTCTCTGTTCCAGCCGTCCTGTGGGCAGTAAAAACCCCGTGAGGTGCGGGGAGAGTCGGCACTGAGAGGCAGCGGCGGCGGTCTCTGCGGGCCTGTTTCCGGACTGTTTATCCTACTCCGATGAAATGCCTGGACATTTTTTTAAATATTTAAAATTTTTTGTTTACTTATGAGAAAACTAAAATGTTAAAAATGACAAGTAAGAAAATAGTCAGCTATATACCACCTTCCAGAATCAACTGCAAACATGACCATTCTATTCCATCATCCCAGAAAGCTTCGTATGCTTGCTTGCAGACCAGTGGAAAGATCACAGGTTTTTGTAAGAATTGGACCATAATACATATGCTCCTTTAATAAAAAGTATGACATTTCATTTTACTTGACTTTAAAAGAAGTTGAAGTGAAACCGAAGGAAGAGTTGAACTTCAAATAATGTGTCTTGACCACAAGAGATATTACTTCCTAAAAGATACCTCTGAGGTTAAACAAGAATGCGAAAGACATTGAGAGGTTAGAGTCATTTTTTTAATGACACTTTTCAATTATGTGCATGTATCAGCTCCCCTGAATCCTTCCACCTTCCTTGACCCTGCCTCCTGACTTTTGTCACTTGTACTATGTTCTTTTTTTTTTTCTCTGAGAGAGAGAGAAACCTCAGTGTGAGAGAGGAACGTCATATTCACCTCCACTGGGGATTGAACCTGAAACCTAAGTATGTGTCCTGACCGGGAATCGAACGCGCAACCTTTGGGGCACAAGACAATGCTCCAACCAACTGAGCCATCCGGCCAGGGCTACTATTATCTTATCTTTGCATTTTCCACGTTTATGATCATCATTATCTGTTCTGTAAAAACATAATTGCACAGTTAAGCGATTGCATTGTGATAATGGAAAGCATGGAGTAAGCATGACTGAGAGTCACTTAACACTGAGCCAGGAGGCTATTAGGTTAGGGGCCTCTGCGGCCTATGCACAGCTGGTGCCTCAGTGGCTAAACTGTTGCCGAACTCAGCTCAGAGCTGAGTCATAAACACTCTGGAACTGCTGTGGGACACACATGGACTTTACATCCTCCTTGTAGTTTTCATCTTCCTCATTTGCGTGTTCGAACAAACCTATCCCTGTTAACCGAGACAGCAACCCTCACGCGCATGGAAGAATTGCACTTTGTGGGTTTTTCCCGTTATAAACCCAGCCCATCTTTGTTCTAACCCCAGAGAAGACTGGGTTGCTACCTACACTTGTCTGCTGGGTTGCAACTCCTTTTGCTCAAATAAATGCTTCTGATTCTTTTTTACAGCCTAAACTTCCTGTTCGATGCTTTGTATACAGTTTAACTTTCAATGGCTTCCATGCTCTGCCCTGGTTCTTTGATTGAGGCCTTTCCATTGGCAAATACTTTTTTCAGTTCATCTCTTAATAGACTGAATTTCCTTGTTAAGCTGTTTTTCTAGAAGGGTTTTGGCTGTTCAAGTATATCTGTGTTGCTGTTACTCTGGGATCATCTTGGCTGGGTGAAATATTCTTGGGTCTCACTTTCTTTCCCATAGAATGTGGTGGGTTTAGCTCCTTTTTCTTCTGGGAAGAGGTCTGAGGCCACCCTGACTCTTCTCCCTCACCACTTTCTCTTTTCTCTTGCTTGCATTCCTAAAGAAGTCAATCTTCATTTTTTTTTTATTTCAACGACTTAACTGAGATATGTCTTAGTGTTAAACATTCTGAGTCAAGCCTTTCTGGAATATAATGTGTCCTTCAATCTGCAATTGTAGTCTTGTTCTTCCTGCATTAGACATGCTCTTTTTTCTCTACTTTTTTCCCTTCTTCAGGGATATCAAATAACCCTTATAGTGGATCATCTTTGTCTGTGTGCCATTTCTATTAATTCTGATTTCTTAAATCTCTCTCTCTGGTTCAGATGCCCCAATTCCGTAATTTGAGCTTCAGTGGGGTCAGTTCTCTTTCTTATTAGTTCTAATCTGTTTACTTGTTCTATAAAAATAATAAATTTCTTTTTCAAAGATTTTGTTTATTTATTTTCAGAGAGAGGGGAGGGGAGACAGAAAGAGAGGAAGAGAAACAATGACATGTAAGAGAAACATCAGTTGGTTGCCTCTCACATGCCCCTAACCAGGGACCTGGCCCACAACCCAGGCATGTGCCCTGACTGGGAATTGAACCAGAGACCTTTCAGTTCACAAGCTGGCACTCAATCCACTGAGCCACAGCAGCCAGGGCAGCACAAACCTTTCTTTATGCTGTTGTAACAAGATAGGAGAGGGGAAGTTTACTGACCATCACCCCACTGCTTGCGACCGGCCTGCTTTTCCCTTGGAGCAAGTGCGAGGCTGGGTGTTTGGACCCTCTCCGCGCTTTGGAAGTCTGGAGGGAAGGAGGGGAAGAGGGGAGCTCAGCAGAAGCAAAGCGCCGTTTGTGCTGGAACACCTGCGCGACCTCCTGTCCTAGGCTCTGATGAATGTCCCGCACAAGGCTCCTGTCCCTGACTGGGACCGGAGAGGAGGACACTGTACGCAGTTCCCAAGGGAGGGGGATAACCCAGGCTTTAGATGACTTTCTCAGGTAGGAGCGCCGCTCCGGCGCCTTTATTTCCACCGCCGAGTCAGCGCAGGAGTTCGTGTTGCCTGTTTCCCTCTGCCTCCCCACACACTCCTTAACACTGCGCGTTCAGAAGAGGAAGAACACGAGGGCACGACTCACATCTGTTTCCTTTCAGATTCCGGGCACTAGGGAGCATGTTCAGGATTTGGTCCATCTCTGGCGTTGAGGATGAGGACCGGCTGGGGAGCAGCGAGGTGCTGGGCTACTTACTCCTCACCACCCCGAAGCCTCCTGCGTCTTCCTCGGACGCCAAACCTGAAGTGTATTATTTTGGTCGCTGACCGTAAGTTTCCCCATGGTCTTATCTACTTTCCTTTATTTTGTGAGGAGCTGAGAAAGCGCTGGAGGGAAGCTTTGACCCACAATCTGTCTCCAGAAGTGGCCCCCACTTTTAAAGCAGTGCTTGCTGTCTCTTGCTTTCGGTCTGACTCGTGCCAACACCCGAGAGGCGATACAGGCCCGAAGCAGATCCGAGGAGCCCGCCAGGTGCTCGGTACGGAGCTCACAAGTCCCCAGACGTCCCAGCCAGGCAGGCAATCTCTCCCACTTGGCAGAACATGGCTCTCAAAAGCGAGATTTAGGAATTCCAGTCAAGTGGCCAGGTTGAGGCCTAGACCAGGAGCCCTAGTCTGATGGGATAGTTGTTCCAGAGAGAAGGGGTTTTCTGACCCCTTCTTCCAGGAAGACTGGCCAGAGTTTGCACCAAGGCTGGAGGCAGGAGCCATGTGGCACAGGGAGCAACCAGCAGACAGCGGCCCTCCCCTGCCACATGGGCCTCCGGCTGTCCCCTGCCTCAGGCTTCCACCGTGGAAACCACATGCTGCAGATGCCGGGAAGCGTGTCAAAACTGAGTCCCGCGGCCTTCCGCCAGAGCATCTGGCGCTGGCGCCCTGCGCACACGGCGCCCGGAGAGCCTCGGGAAGCCCTGCCGATGAGTCTCTGCCTCCTCTCACAGGAGGGGCTCCCCTAACGCAGGGGTCCCCGGGTCCCCTGGGAGAGCCCCGGGGTCAGAGTTCCCAGGGATACATCCAGGTTTGGTGGGGCCTACAGCGTATAGAATTTGGAAGGCTTTCTTTGAGAAAAAAATACACGACTGTAAACACAAGATCAGGTATGGAAGTAATTATTTCTCTAGAGTGGGAAGAAAACTGGCGAGGGACTCCGTGCAAGGGAGAGGCCTGAAATTTAAGAGACACTCACAGGTCCTGGTCTCCGGACTCCTGAAGCAACCTCCATGGTCCAGAGCTGCCTGCTCTGGAGGAAACCCCACTCCCGGCCTGGCCCGCAGAGCCCAAGGACAGGGGTTGATAGCGACTTGGCAAGGGACTCCAGGTAACTGGTAGGGAGGTCTGGCCCATGGCTCCACCCCCGCCACACCCCCAATAGGCACCTTGAAACCTGGGCCCCCCTGAAGTGGAAGCATTTCTTCTCCTCCAGAGTACTTCTGACCAAAAAGAATTCTCTGGGGGAAAAAAAATATGGGTCAACTGTCCAGTAACCAGAGAGCTGCCATCTGTGTAAGTGGAGCATCCAGGTGCCGGGCGGTGGGCAGGCCAGCCTGCTCAGCACGGCCCCCACCCCTGCAGCCAGGGGCAGGTGGGACACAGAACGTGAGAGGATGCCCCACAGGGTAACGCACTGGGAAGAGACAAGGAAGTTAAAATGTTATGCTTTGGGGACGAAATGTGACCTTCGAAGAACACTGGGGAAGTGAAGAGAGGACAAAATGCTTTGTGCCGGCCCGGGGAACTAAAAGACACCCTTCGGGAAGGAGACTCTGAGCCAAGGAGAAGCCAATGGGCAGGGCCAGGCTTATAAAGGGCCGGAGAGGTGGGGGATGGGCTGCTGCAGAGCACGGTTTTCAGACTGGGCCCAGAGGGGCCATCGGAAGAGTGGGGCGGAGAAGGGGCTCAGCAGGGTTTGGGGCTCTACCTCCTCCCCAAACAGCTCCATTCCATCTGCTTTATAAACTGGGCTTTCATTTCCACAGAGGGTTCTCCTGCAGCTAACAGTGCGTCTGAAGCCATGTCTCTGGGGGGATTGATTGAGGCAGACAGCGCGGGTCTGGAGAAGGCTGCTGCGGGAGGGCATCCTGGGAGACCACCGCGCTGGAGTCAGGATGGCCCAGGGGCTGGCTTTGCCCGGAACCTAGGGGTTCGCCAGGGAGATCAGGAGAAGGGATTGAAGGGAGCTGAGAGAAATTGCTGTAATGTGAATTAGGGGTGGAAATAAAAGTAAATTCACAACATGGAAAACACACACACACACACAGATGGGACCAGCTGGCTGCGGCATGAAGTGGAACTAAGGGCTGATCAACGTAGAGACCCAATCCAGATGGATGGATGAACACACGCCGAGGCCCATAACGCACCTGTTTGGTTCATAACTCACCTGTTGGCTTCACACTGCTGGTTTGCTAAGCATTCCTCCTCTGCTTGAGTGTGGTGGGGACACACTTAGGAAGGAGAGCAAGCCGGAAGCGTTTAGGAAGGCAGGCAGAGGTCTGAGGGGTCATCCCTCCTGTCCTCCATGTGGGGCAGGATATTGGGCCTGCACCGGCAGGACGGCGTGGCCCTCAGAACAACAACCCCCAAAGGTGGCCCTGTCCTCAACCCAAGGACAGGCGAGCACGTCCCCTCACGTGGCAGAAGGGACCGTGCAGATGGATTAAGTCAAGGAGCTTGCGATGGGCAGTCATCCTGGGCTCTGTGGGTGGGCCCAGTGCGAACACGTGCGTCGCTAAGAGGGAGTCGGAAGTCAAAGACTGGACGACAGAAACAGAGATCCGGACACAGGCACAGGCTCCGCGCACCACCCCAGAGCCGCCTGCAGGAGGACAGCGGACCACAGCGCCTCAGCGATCGCCCTGTGCAGACCGTGGGCCTCCAGGGCTGGGCGGGGACAAGTCTACATCATGTGAAACCGTGAAGTGCGTGGTAATTTGTTACAGCAGCAAGAGGAAACTCAACAGATGACATCGTGTCTGAGAGGGTGCGCTCAGCTCTGCGTGTCCAGATTCAAGTTCCAGGGCCACCCACTGCCAGCTGAGTGACCTCAGGTAAGTTACTGGATCGTCTGGTCCTCAGTTTCCTCAAGTGCAAAATGAGGGCATCCTTTCTGCCTTGCAGGGCTATTGTGAAAATTAAGTGGGAAATGCTCAGAACCATTTCTGACACAGAGTAACCTTTCGATAAATGTCAGCTGCTGTTACTGTTGTTATTATTACATAATCGTCATACGATTTATTTTCCCCACCCTGCTTTCAGCTTTCCGAGGCCTGCCTCGGCGCCACAGGTGGTACGTGTGGACACCGGCATCACTCACTCGCTTCTTCAGCCGGACTTTTGCTGAGTGTCCATTCCATGCCAGCCGCAGTTCCAGTGCTGAAGAGAACAGAAGGGAGGAAGGGGGACAAAGGACTTTTCCTTGCATCGCTCTTGTCTTTTGTCAAGGATAAATCTTCCCCAGATGCCCCTAAAGTCCCGCTCTGGGGTCTTATGGACCAGAAACGAGTCACATGACCACACAGAAGTCTCGGGTTGGCTCAGACTAATGCAATGTGCGGGGGCTGTGTTAGGGAGAATATTTAAATTTGCTGCGGAAGGCCAGAAAAGCAAAAACCAGGCAAAATTCCTAAGACGTGTTGAGCACAGATAGTAAGCTGGTAACCTGCGAGAGGTGCTGGACAGAAGGAAGCACGTGGATGCTGGGCATAGACAGAAAGTTTGCAAGAAGGCAAGAGCGTTGCTTGAGGGTAGAAAGGGATGGAAAACCAAGCCGCATGGTGAGGATCATGCTAATTCCAGATGGACAGCTGCCATCCCCAGATCAGCCCCCTTGGGGATCCCCGTGACGATCCCATCCTGGCCCCTCATGAGCCCTTCCCTAGCTGCCCTCGGGGTCCTCGGCGTGCGGCGGCTGCAGCCGGGGTACTAGCCTGTGTTTCTTCCGTACACTGTGTGTTGGCTCCAGGCAGTGTCTGTGGGCTGAGCCCCTTCGCCCAGTCCCAGTTCTAGTCCCATAACTGTGCTGTCGGTCGGGGAGGCTGCTGGGGGGCGAGAGGGGGCTGGAGGAGGGGACACAGGATTCGGCCAACGTGCTCCCTCCGCACCCCCACACCCCAGCCTACATGGGCTCACAACCCCCATTCTTTCCCCTTGTATCTCACTGCAAGTTTTAAAATAAATCGTTGAGGGGCAGGATCTTACATTGGGCGAGTCCTTCTGTTCACGGCTTTTGGACCACGTGCCCGGTAGAGCACTTGGAAGTACACAGACAATTCCCGACGACAAACAATAATGACTCAGTCCCTAGGGCTGGGCACGTGGCTATCTGGACAAAATTGGAGTCTAGCTGGAAAGAGGGAAGGATGGCTGTGGGGTGGGGGCCTGAAGTCACAGAGTTCACTTAGATACACTGAGCTCGTGTCAGATGAGTCCACTCTTCTGATAACTTGCCGACGCAGGGCCGTTGGGATGTGTTCTCATCTGTGAAGTCCCTCTTGGAGGGAGGGGAAGGATGGGCTCACTTCTCAGGGTCCTGCTGGCCCAGGCTGTTCCGATTACAGAAGTTCTTGGACTGACTAGTTCTGAGGTCATTTAGTCATTCGAGCCACGCAGATTTCCTGAGCACTTACTGTGCGCCTCAGGCATGAGGATAAGAAGGTATGGTTACGGCCTGCCAAACATCAGGGTTCCACAGGAAGGCAAACGTACATATCACTCAGTGTACACATTTACAGCTCAACTTGGTCACTCGCCCCTTTAAGAATCTTCCTTCAGCAAAGTGAAATATGCTGGGAGTCACATAAAAGGCCACGGCATTATTAAGTCCAAGTCCTGAGCCAGCTTGTGCCAGCAGCCCGTCCAGTCCCGCACTGCCAGCCCCCACCTGCTCCCCTCACACCTGACTCGTTCCCCTCGCCTGCTGGGTGTGCTGGGCACTTGGGGTTTCTCTAGGCCTCCAGCCCCCGCATCCGGATGCTCCCTCGCCTTGGCCCGCCTTCCTCCCAGGAAGGGCGCTGGCCTGGCAGCTCCTGGACCCCCAGCCCAGGCTTCCCAGTGGGGCTCACAGCACCCCCTGCCCAGGATCCATAGGGAGAGGCAAGGAGAAGGCTTCCCTGGAGATAGCATTTGAACTGAGGCTCACTCACTCATTTGCTCTGGTCACAGCAGCTACCAGCACAAAGGATGGGCCCACCCAAGGCATGAACACTCTCTAGGAATGAAGCCAGGGCCTTGGAAAGCTCCATCAACTCCTCCAGGCCTCCGCTGAGAGAATGACAGCAGGTCAACTCACACTACAAAACCCCATCTGCTTTCTCGGCATGCTCCTCCCTGCCTGACAGCGCTGCCTCCCCACGGTCCCTTGCTCAGCAGACCTCCCAGAGTCGCTAGGAAATCCTGTGCTTGTTCCTTATCACCAGCTGGTCCCATTCTCCGCGACAGCTGCTCCAAATGTTCATCACTCTCCCCCACCCCATCCCCCTTCAGTCTCAGCGAAGAAGATCCATCCATTCAGCCAACAAACATTAACCAAAGGCCTACTGTGTGCTAGAGCTACGGGGATAAATCAGGCCTCGTTCCTGCCCTCACAGTCCAACACAGGGTCAGAAAAGGACAGGCAGGTGAGATTCAGGGCCCACAGGCCACACCTGTCACCGAAGCTGCCAGGCATGGGCCAGCTAAGGCCCTCACCCCAACTCCACCATCTGCCACTCACCCCGCCCAACACCGGCGTCCACAGTGCCGCCTGGACTACTCTCCCTCTGGGCTCCAAGGAGGTAGCGCCCAGCTCTTCCCCAGGGCATTTCCTTCCCTTTCTCAGAGCTCAACTCTCTCCCTCCCTCCTCCTCCCGCCCTCTTATCTGGCCAACACCCTCAAGTCTCCTCCATCTCAAAAGCCAGTCTGGACCCCCCACACCCTGCTGATCCCTCCTTATCTCTCTCTCCTTCCCTTCCCTGTGTGACCTCTGGACAGGTCTACTTTTTAACTCCCAGCTGTGTCTCTCATCTTTTATCAAGCTGTTTTTTGTCTCCACTGCTCCGTGGAGACTGTTCTTGGTGACACCACCTCTTAATGGCTCACTCCAGTGGCTTGTTTTTAATTCTGCTTCCACCCCTCCCACAGTGCACTGGGCTCTGTTAAGTCCTCTATAACATTGCACGTAGTCATCGGGACAGAGAGCCAGATGCATCAGAAGCAGGTAAGGAGAGTGGGAGACCCCGCCCCAGCCTCCCACTCCACTCCCTGGGTGGACACGTGTCTTTTCACACATTTGTCCAGAAAGAAACAAAAGTGGAATTCATGCACAGAGTTCGGATTTTTTTAAAAAGTGTGAAAAACCTCATCTCATTCCACAGGCTCCTCCCACCCGGAGATTTCCCACAGCAGGTCTGGCTGGAGCCTCCACCTCGGGAGAAGTAGTTTTAGCCATTAGATAAGAAGATCACAAGAGCCCAACTCCTGCAGGCCCCACTGAGGCTGGAGTCTCTGAACTTGCGTTCTGCTTCTGGTCCACAGAAATGTGTAGCCCCGTTGGAGTGCACCTCGGACTTAGAATTTCCTCCTTCTGTGTGCTGTCCGTGCCTTGGGCCCTCACAGCAGGGACTTCCAATACCCACGCGCTTGCTCAATGAGCGACTCTGTGAAGGCACCACTCAGACCCTGTTGGTACCATGTTCATCCGCCTGCGACGGCTCCCACACGCTGGCACACCTGCCACGGCTCCCCCGTCCACGGAGCAAAAGCCTCAGTCCTCATCACGGCCCCAAGGCTGCAGCGATCTGAGTCCCCTGACCTCTCCACTCCAGCCACACTGGCCCCTTGCCATCCCAGAGCACTCCTGGCCCATGCCCTTTCCTTCCCACTGTGTTCCTCCCCCTCATAGGCTTGTGGCTCACTTCCTCACTCCCTCCCAGAGTCTTTTCTCCTGGAGGCCTTCCCTGGGCCACCCTCTGTGAAGTTGCAACTCATCCTGCCATTCCGATCCCTCTTTCCTGCTTTATTTTTCTCTTAAGCACTTGCCACCTTCTATCATACCGTGTACTTCCTTCTTCGTCTGTGTCACCTGTGTTCCTCATTGTATTGTGAGTTCCGTCAGGACAGGGACTCGAACCTGTTTCGCTCTCAGAGGAACCCCTAGAGCCTGGACAAGCAGCAGCCCTCAGTAAGTTAGTACTGGCTGCATGAAGAGGTTGTGGGTTCATTTAGCAAACACCACACATGCACTCTGATCCTTGTCAGCGCCTACAGCTCTTCTTATTCCTGTTCCAAGGGGATGGCCCTGTCACAGTCCAGCCATTGCCCCTCGTCCTTATTTCTAACTCTCTTTCCTCCCTTGGCTTTCCTGCTTCTCGGTCCATTCCTTCCTCTCTGCCTCCACGGGTTGCTCCTTCACCTGCCCCTTCAGGGCCGAGATTGCCCAGGCTTCTGCGCCTCCTTCCTGCCCTTCTATCCCTTCCCCCTGGGTGGGCTCGCCTGCACCCCCGGTCGGCTGCCATCCAAAGCTCCTGATGCCCAAAGTTCCAGCCCAGAGGTCTCTCTTGAGCTCTAGTGCTTCCTTGGCAGCTGCCTCCCTGGGGGCCCACCCTTCAACTTAGAGACTTAACTTGTCCAGACTCAACTTGTGCCTTCCCTTGCTTTGGTCTTCCTCTGTCAGCACAGGCAACACTGCTTCCCTCTTCTGTCAAGATAGACACCGTGGGGTTACCTCGAATAGCCACATTCCCTCATCACTGTGATAACAAAGGGCGCTAAATCCTGATGGTGTCCTCCAACACATCCCTTCAGCCAGCCTCTCTCCTCCACCCTCCCCCGCTGCCTCGTGGGGCCCTCAGTCTCCTCCACGCTCCAGCAACAGCTTCAGGACCGGCCGCCCCACGCAGCTCTCTGCAGCTCCCCACCCACACTGCCACTGGACAGCTTCCTCCAAGCCATGTTGGCCGTGCTTTGGCTGCTGGCTGCCCACAAACAACTTCTTTTTAAATCCGCACCTGAGGATATGTTTATTGATTTTAGAGAGATAGGAAGGGAGGGAGAGGGAGAAATATGGATCGGTTGCCTCCTATATGCTCCCCCAGATCGAACCTGAAACATTTTGGTGTACGGGGACAACGCTCCAGACAACTGAGCCACCCAGCCAGGGCTCACAGAGAACTTCTTCGAAGCAGGAGTATAACCCTGAACAAGGCAGGGGGTCCTGAACTGGGGGAGCATGAGAGGAGACCACCTCAAGGAAGGAGCACAGCCGGGAAGATGCGCAGACAGTCTGTGTGGAGCAGAGATGGAGAAGGAGGAATAGTCCGAGAGGCAGGACGAGAATGTAGAGAAAACGAGGTGCATCCCAGGAACTGAGAAGAGCTAAAGGTTGGGGACAATGCTGGGGCCAAGGCCCAGACGCCCAGTTCTGGTTTCCCTCCTCTGTTTTCGAGACCCCTTTACAATAACTGTAAGGAAAAGTTCTAAAGCACGTTTCTTGCAGCCACAGTGGGGAGAGAAGGAGATCTCTGTAATAAAGGACAGGGGGCAGAAGGGGGCAGGATGGGGTTCGGGGATACAGTGCAGTGGGTGAAGCCAGGCCCTCAGAGAGGGGCTGCATCCCCCGCTCAGGCCCTGGAGTCTGGAGACGCAGAAGCCATGCAGGCATCGGGAGAGGAGCTAAAAGCCAGAGGCTAAGTGGTCTCTTGTATATTGGATATTCTTCCCCATCTACCCTCCCAAGCAAGTGTAGATCAAGGTCATTTTTTACAGACCCATACTGAGCCTGTCTTAGTGAGATTTCAGAACTGTCTGGGTAAAGAACAGACCCTAAAAGCTCCCCTAAATAAAAAAAAAGAAAAGAAAAGAAAATCTATATGCAAGAATGCTGGAATAGCACTGCACTTCTCATTAGCAACATTGGTTGCTTAGAAGAAAATGGAGCGATGTCTCCAATGTTTTTGGGGAAAACTGTTTGCAACCCAGAGCTCCCTATCCCAAGCTGAGTTGTCAATTCAGCATAAAAGAGAATGAAGAAATGTTTGGACATTTGAAAAGGTACAATGCTTATCTCATGTTGGATGTGGGAGAAAGGAGCTAGAAGGTCCAGGAGGCTAAGTTAGATGTTTGGCATGAATTTATGAGGTAGTTTCTCTTTTCGAAATGTATTTCTAGCTCTGTCTACTGAAAAGGCCTAGAAAAGTGATTGACCCAGTAACGAGGAATGGTTTGTCCCAGGTCTAGGACAGGAGATATACATGATGAAAATGGTAAATATCCAGGAAGAACAAAGGAAGAGGCTCAGAAGCCAACACAACAAAGTTTCTGTCCTGGCTGGTGTGGCTCAGTGGATTTGGGGGCCGGCCTGTGAAACGAAAGGCTGCCTGTTCAGGGCACACGCCTGGGTTGCAGGCCAGGTCCCCAGTTGGGGGCACACCAATCAATGTATCTCTCATGCATCAGTGTTTCTCTCCCTCTCATTCTCCCTCCCTTCCCCTCTCTCAAAATAAGGAAATAGCCTTGGTTGGTATAGCTCAGTGGATTGAGCTCTGGCTGCAAACCAAAGGATCACTGGTTTGATTCCCAGTCAGGGCACATGCCTGGGTTGCAGGCCAGGTCCCAAGTGAGGGCCATGTGAGAGGCAACCACACATTGATGTTTCTCTCCTTCCCTTCCCCTCTCTCTAAAAATAAATAAAATCTTTAAATAAAATCTTAAGAAAACAAAGTTTCCACTAGCTAAAGAAGATGTGAGCATCATTAAGGATCATAACTGTGATGAACTGAAACAAATATGTTCAAAGTCATGAGTAAAAATTTATGAAGCTCTCAGGTCCCTTTGGGAGATGCCAGAGGCACGTTATTCTGAAAAAACGATAAATAAAGGGAATTTTTCTGAGTTTCCCCACAGGAGCTCAGGACAACTAATTAGCAAATGAGAGGAAGTTTCTCTAACATAGAAGCCTTCCAGCTAATATGTGAAGGAGTGATAGAATTTCACCCTGTTGGAACCCCCAATAAATAATGGACCCAGGCAGGGACCATCAGTGACTGTTCACATTATAAAAAGGGGACAAGTCGACCTGATGTGTCTCCTTTTGGAAACACACAACACACATTCTGGAAGGTGCACCCAGAATAATCCATTTGAATCTGACGAAGATTCTGGAGTTAATGACTGATTTACAGGAAATACAGGAGATAAACAGTTCTGTCCCATGTCCCAGCAGGAATTCAGTCAGCATCATCCAGAGTGTGAGAAACTTTACAAGAAAAACAAAATTCTCTTTTCAACAAAAAATCGCAAGGGAAAAAAGAGAGGGGGGAACCACCGATTAAAAGAGACTCAAGAGCCACCAAGTAGCAGCAGTTGGATCTCATTCAAACAAGCAAACATTTACAGACATGGGGGAAATTCGAGCACCGCCTGGCTGTTTGATGAGGCAAAGAAAATATAGCTAGCTTTCAGGGGTGCCCTTACCTTTCCGAGATACTTACTTAAATATTTGCTGGTGATATGATATCTGTACTTTGCTTCAAAATCATCTAGGAGCGCTAAGAAGCGGCTAGGAGTACAGACGAAATCAGGTTGGCCGTGAGCTGATCATGACTGAAGCTGGTAGATGAATGGCTGAGGGCTCATCATATCATCTCGTCTCCTTTTATAGGCGTTTGAAGTTTTCCATAACAAAAAGGTAAAAATAAATAAATTATCCTCTAAGCATCTTTTCTTTGGAAGTTACTTTTATAGCATGCTTCAGCAGTGACCAAGAGAAAGAAAAAATGGGACATGCAGAAACGGTGCATCCAACCCAGGGGAGCAGCTAAGGGGAGACCCTGGCAGAGAGCAGGGAGCCGGGCAGCACATGTGGACGGACGCCAGGACAGACAGAAGGCTCTTGGAGACAGTTGGGGCCCAGGGGAGGAGGAAATTCAGTAGAATAGATAGTATGATTGACCGCTTGGAAACGCAGGGAATGTGAAGAAGGAGGTGGAGGAGAAGAAGACGAAGGAGGAATGGGGGAGGAGGAGGAGGAGAAGAGGGAGGGGGAGGAGAAGAAGGAGGAGGGGGAGGAGGGGGAGGAGGGGGAGGAGAAAAGGGAGGGGGAGGAGAAGAAGGAGGAGGGGGAGGAGAAGAAGGAGGAGGAGGAGAAGGAGGGGAGGAGGGGCAGGAGGATGGGGAGAGGAAGCACGAGGGGAGAAGAAGAAGTAATTACACTCCCAGTTAAACAAACAAAAATAGATGAGAAAGGCCAAGGTCAACTATGAATCAAACTGAAAGAGCACAGAGGTGAGCCACAGTGAACAGTTTTTCATGGCTATCAAAAAGTTGAAACACTTGTTTGTCTAAAAGAATCGACCTGGGAAGAACCTATAGAAGACTCCACTATAGTCACGGGGAACATAAATGCCACCAAATGCACAGCGTGAAGGTCGCTGTGGAGCAGGGAGCGGCCGCCGTGGGGTCGGGGCTCGGTGGGGTGGGAGCTCTCAAGTTCCCTTCTTACCGAGTGGGAAGTCTGTCCAGGATCAGGGAAGCAAGAAATTAAGGTTTAAGTATATTCTCTGAGGTTTCCAAACAGACCTCAGGACGAGCTAAAAATAGTCTGGGGATCAGAAAGAGACAAAAGGTAATAGAAGTCCACTAAACCCTTATTTCTTGTACTAAGATATTCAAGATTGAGAAATCAAGAAACTTCAGTGCAGGCACAATATTGGGGATATATGCGGGTAACCCCCGGAAGCGCCCAAACCCAGAACTGGCCCAGAAGAGGTTCTGCAGGGAGGAAGTATGCGGAAGGGGGAAGTCAGGGCACACCCATGTCCCATCGTAAGCTCCTCTGCTCGTTTTTTTTTTTATCAGAAGCTGTATTATAAGGTCCTTGTGAGCCATTTAAAACAGAGTTTGACACAGACAGGCTGTGATACGATTCAGTCTGTGCTCTGAACGGATCACTGGCCGCAGGTGAGAAGGGAGGGAGGCAGCAAGACTAAGACTGGAGCGGGCGGGCCGGAGGAGTGGTGGGTGAGACCACTGCCCATGGCCAGACTGGCGATGACGCTGGCCTGGCACGGGGAGGGAGGGGGCCGGGTGGATTCCAGAGGTTCTGAAGAGGGTGACGAAGCCTCATGCCCGTGCCCAAGTCTCTGCCAGCTGGGCCGGTGAGGATCCCTTTGGTGAGCGGGAGGAAGAGGAGGGTTCCAGAAGACAACTGGTTCGGTTTGGACACGTTCACTGTGAGTCATCAGGGATGTGTGTGGCCCTTAACAGCCTGGCACCAAGCACCTTCTCCAACCTGTTTCTGTACTCACTCCCCAGCCTCACTCCTGTTCTCTCGTGACCCTGAGCTTCCCGCTCTTCCACAAACACACAACCTACCTGCCTTTGCTCAGGGCCAGGAGCCCAGCCCCGCCCTCCTCAGGGGCCAGTTCCTGCTCATTACTCACCTCCAGGATCTTGTCCCCAGAAAGCTCGCAGAGTCTCCCAAGGGGGAGTGCTGCTCCTCTGGGCTCCCAGCACACAGCCCTTCTCTGTCGGTCCCAGGCACACCCTCCCCCAGGTCTCTGTTGATATGGCTATCTTCCCCACCAGGCAACTGCTTCATCGTGCGGAGGATGGGAACCTTTGCTTCTTTGTACTGGAAGCCTGAGGATGTGCCATCTTGCCTGGACCACTCAGCTCGGGACAGCCACCTGCAACGCCTTGCTGTGGAGGTCCCAGGGGCGCGGGTGGTGCAGGGTGGTGGTGGAGTGCGGGAAAGCCAAGTCTGTCGAGGGGGGAGGAGGACTCGGGGACCAGTAGTTCTGCAAATGAGCTAACAAGCAGCACCCCTCCTGCCCTGGCCAGGTGGCTCAGCGGGTTCAAGCATTGTCTCATGTACCAATATGTTGTGGGTTTGATCCTGGCCAGGCCACAAACCTAGGATGCAGGTTCGATCCTGGCCAGGGTGCGTATGGAAGGAAACCGATCAATGTTTCTCTCTCTCCCTTCCTCTTGTTCTAAAATAAGCGTATCCTCTGACAGAGATTAAAGAGAAAGGAAGGAAGAAACAGCCCTCCCATGCTGAGGAGAACTGCTCTGCTGACCTGCCATCTCATCCCGCAGAATGGGACGCCTGCCTCCGCACCCAGATGGGTACTGTTGTACCCTCAGGGACTTCCGCTCCCCAAATTTGGCCCACACGTCGGGACTGTGCCATGGAGCCACACCGTGGGGTCCAGTTGAGACACGCCTGGGCCAGGTCTTCACAGCCCTGGGTCATCCGAGTCCTAGGACCTGAGGAAAGCCATTTCAGGGTGGAATCTTCCATTCAGCGAGATTTGGATGAATACCCCATTTCTTTCTAACATTCTGTATTTGTTTCCTATATCTAGCTTAACAAATGACCGCAACTGGGTCTCTTAAAACAACAGAAATGTGTCCTCTCACAGTCCCAGAGGCCAGAACCAAGGTGCCGGCTGCCTGCACGGCCTCTCAAAGGCTCCAGGGGAGAATCCTTCCCTGCTCTTGCGGCTTCTGGTGGCTCCAGGTGTTCCTCGGCTTCCTGGGCGGCAGCACTCCAATCCCCGTCTCCATCTTTGCATGGCTTCTCCTTTTCTGTGTCTTATCCTCTTATCATTTATCAGGACACTTGTCATCAGATTTAGCACCCATCTGGATAACCCAAGCTGTGTTCTTTTTTTGTTTGTTTTTTTGTTTTTTTTGGCAGAATTGTATGGTTTTACTAACACAAACACAGTGTGCACACAAGCTGTCCATTCATTTTCTTCACTGCGCAGCCTGGCATTGGGGCTGGTGACCCTGATGGCCGGCTGGGCTGCCCTGTGCGCAGTGGCTGTACGGTTGCAGGAGGAGGCGTTGTGAGCAGTCTCAGCACAGTGGCATTTATTGCGCATCCGCAGCACTTCAAGCTCCCTGATGTTGTGGACCAGGAACCTCCGAAAGCCCCCGGGCAGCACGGCTCTGTTTTTGTGTTGCTCCCCTAGCCAGCGCTGGGCTCAAGGTCTGGCCCTTCAATCTGCTCTGCACTCTTTTGTCATTGCCTCTGGGTCTCTGCCTGTCACGCTTACGTCTGACATACGGGTCTGACAGGTGCCGGATGAACTCCTTGTTCCTCTTTCACAGTCTTGGGCTTCACAAGGGTCTGAGGGCAGCCCTGGTGCCCAGTAGGGGACGGCTGCCCCAAGCCATGTTCATCTTGAGACCCTTAATTTAACTACATCTGCAAAGATCCTTTTTCCAGATTGGGTCACGCTCTGGGATTCTGGGACAGAGATGTATCTTTTGGGGGCTGCCATTCAACCTACTGCACCTTCTGGATGGAAAATGACAAATAGGACATGGGATTTGTTAGCTTGGAGACTTAAACAATCCCTCTTCGTGGAGACATAAGCAACGTTCTTTAAAAATTTAGACTGAACAGTGAAAAACAACCGCGAAGAAGCAGCAGGAAGAAGCCCAGCCCTGGCCAGCCACATTGGCCTGATTGTTTTGTCCTCGCGGTCGCACACACACAGAGGCACTGTGCGGACTGTGGTCTTATTGTCTCTCCCCTGGAAAGTCTCTAAGGCCCACTTATGTGCAGCTCGGAGGACATTGGAACATTGTGACATTTTGACAAAATTTTCCAGTTAAAAAAGAAAGGGTCATTTTGCCCAGCAAGTTCTGTCGTGATTGCAAAAGGCGAGAAAGAGTGGAGAAGGAGGAAGAGAGGAAGGAACAGGCTGCCCCACAGAGAGGGAGAGCCTCCTTCCCGGGACGGAGCGCCCGCTGGGGGCTGTGGGTTTTGGAGGCGGGAGGGGAAGCCCAGCCTTCCCTCTCGCCGAGCAGTGCCACGAGCACCTCTGTACTTTCGTTCCTTGCTCTTAGGGAAGTCATTCTACCTGGAACTGATGCCCTGCGGGATTAGCACGGGTGTTTGTGCTGCCCATGATGCTGTGCCCCCCTCCATTCCATCACCATCTGAGACGGTGACCAGAAGTTTACATTCAGAAACATCCCGAAAAGCAGCTCTCTCCACGGTCTCACTCTTGGCTTTTAAAATTCTTGAACTATGACCTGGCTCCATGGCTCAGCTGGCTGGAGCGCTGTCAGGTTGAATCCCCGGTCAGGGCACATACCTAGGTGGCAGGTTTGATCCCCAGTCAGGGTGCGCACAGGAGGCAACTGATCAACGTTTCTCTCTCACATCAATGCTTCTCTTTGTCTAAAATCAATAAACATATCCTCGGGTGAGGATTAAAATTCTTGAACTGTGTTACCCTATTGTAATATCCAATAGTTTGCAGACAGAAAACTCTGTCTCAGACGAGAGGTATGTAGACAGAAAACTCTGACCCCATTTTATTTTATTTTTTTTATTTTTTCTTGTTTTTTGGTTTCTTATTTTTTCTGACCCCCCCTCTTTAAAAAGAACAAATTGTTGCTGGTTTATTTTTATCAGTAATTATTGAACACATTGTGTAACTATTGAATGGTTATTGACAATGACACCCTGTGACCCCACTCTGAAAAAGAAAAGTCAAAGCAATGAAGGTCATTATGTGACAAATTGTTGCCACTCCATCATTATCAATATTTATTGAACATTTAGAAATATATCCCAACTGATGAGGACACAGCACCTTGCTCTTGGGAGCATAAACCAACTCATGGAAAAGTACCTGGAAAGAGACCCTCATGATCCTTGTTGTCATTTCTTTCTTTCTTTTTTTTTTAAAGATTTTATTTATTTTTAGACAGAGGGGAAGGGAGGGAGAAAGAGTGAGAGAAACATCAATGTGTGATTGCCTCTCAAGCGCCCCCTACTGGGGACCTGGCCCGCAACCCAGGCATGTGCCCTGACTGGGAATTGAACTGGCGACCCTTTGGTTTGCAGGCTGGCATCCAATCCACCAAGCCACACCAGCCAGGGCCCTTGTTGTCATTTCAAACTGCCAACGTTTCGCTGATGCCTAGTCAGGAAAGCCAAGGCAGCGCTGCTCAGGATGCTTCCCCAGCCCCGCAGCCGCAGTGGCAGAGCTCATCTTCCTGTTTCTTGCTCATTGCCCAGTGTCACAAGTGGTTGCTCAGAGCACTGTTGATAAGACTGTTCTGTACTGACCTAGCCAACAGACTCAGCGCGGCAGGCAAGTGTATCTTCTGGGAGCTAACCCTCTGGCTGCCTGCCCACCTCACCAGCCGCCTCATTCGGTTTCTCCAGCTATGACTTCGGGGGGCTCCTCCCCCAACACGCTCCCTCTAGGAGGGAGGGTCTCTCTCAACACATGACTTTCAGTCTCTTCGTATAACTTAGGTTAAAGATTTTATTTATTTTTAGAGAGAGGGGAAGGGAGGGAGAGAGGGAGAGAAATGTGGATGTGAGAGAGAGACATCGACTCGTTGCCTCTCGAACCCTGACCAGGGTCTGAACACACAGCCCAGGCGTGTGCCCTGACCGGGAATTGAACATGAAGCCTTTCACTTTGCTGGATGATGCCCACCCAACTGAGCCACACCAGTCGAGTTTAAGTTTTAATAAGTTAGTTTAAATTTTAGTTTGAGCTCTCTGTTAAAAAGCCTTTAGAACCATTGAGTAGGAAGCTGGAGAAGTTGATGTCCAGGGACTCTTGCCCCGTTTCCCCGTGTTGCTAACCAGAAAGCAGGTTAAACATGCAGGTGCATCGATGCCAGAGCTTTGGGGGGTGGGGTGAGGGGGTGAGCCGGTTCCACCTGTCTCTCTGTAAAGCCAGAGGCTGTCAGTGGACCTGTGCTTCCAGCATTTGGTGCTGTGGTTTCCAAGCCCACCCAAATGGGTGTTCCATAACAGAATGCAAGTCCGGCCTTTGGGTTCCTGATATATCCACCAAGACCCGAGACTCCACTCTACAATGAAAGAAATGGTTAAAACAGCCCTGGCTAGTTTGGCTCAGTGCATGGAGTGCCAGCCTGAGAGCCAAAGGGTCGCCAGTTCGATTCCCAGTCAGGGTTCATGCCTGGGTTGCGGGCCAGGTCCCCATTAGGGACCCTGTGAAAGGCAACCACACATTGATGTTTCTCTCCCTCTCTTTCTCCCTCCCTCTCCCTCTGTCTAAAAATAAATTAATTAAATTTTTAAAAAAATTTTAAAAAGAAGTGGTTAAATAGCATGTTGCAGGCCTCTCAAACTAAGCTCTCCTAATTTACTGACCCATATGAAGGAAAATGGAGCCTCAAAATGTCCCTCTTGGTGTGAGGGGGGAAATCTTTTAAGTCAAAACTCATCTGTCGGAAAAGCAGGCCAAGAAGGGATAGCTGAAGGCAGCAAAGGGCGACATTAGCGCCTGATTCCTCGGCCAGGACACAGCCTCCCACGGCCTCGTGGGCCAGGCCGGCTGGCTCCCTGCCCAGCAGCCAAACCCGTCTGAGGAGTCAGAGCAGCCGCCTGCAAAGTCAGTCACAGACACAAAACTCCGCTCACAGCAGAGGTAAAGGGTCTGACATCTGTCACTGAGATTTAGAAATAAAGTCTCTTCCACCTCGGAAAGGACTGGGCTTAAGAAGTCGCAGGCGCGCGAGAGAGACCCTGCTCGCGTCCCTGGGCTGGTAAGCAGGAACAAAACCCGATTCGTTCCGGAAGTCCTGGCTGCACGACTTGGTATCTGGGCAAAGTCCCTTTACAGCCACTTCTGGGGAGCCCATCCCCCTCAGGCCCCTGGAGCCCCGGCCTACTGGGGCCCCAGACACCAGTCTTCTTTACTGGGGACAATGCTTTGGCGAGACGCCAGGGGACAGAGGAGCCAGACTGTGGGGGACTGCGCCCACTGGAAGATGACGGTGCATGCTGTGGCGACAGGGCAAGACAGGACGATCCCCAGCACAGAGCTCCCACCACAGCTCTCGGTGGGGTGCACAGGGGTGTGTGGGTTGGAACAGGCAATGAGATACAACAACATAACATAATACAGATTATGGAGGGTTAATTTTGTATTTATTTAATAACGCGACTTTAAAACACACAGAGTGCTGCCCCGGCTGGGTGGCTCAGTGGGCTGGAGCGTTGTCCCATACACCCCCCACCCCCCCAAAAAGGGCTACAGATTCCATCGCTGGTCGGTACATACGGGAGGCACCCGATCGGTGTCTCTCTCTCACATTGATTTCTCTCTGTCTCCCTCCCTCCCTCCCTGCCTCTCTCTCTAAAATCAATGAGCATATCCTCAGGTGAGGGTTTAAAAAAAATACAAAGTGCCTTCCACCCTGACTGCCTCCAAATTTAAGATACTGAACTAGGAACAAATGGCCTTCTAACTTCTTTCTCCCATACTCGACACACTGAGACTTTAATCCTTGCCAGAAATATGCATTTTTTATTGGATTTTCCCAATGTTATGGGCACACTGTGGGTCACTGGAAGGATTGACTCAATGGCCTCAGTGACAGCAGGGCACCAAAATTTAAAAGCGGCCTGGGCAACAGAATATCACGGGCACCCTGCCCTAGCGTTTGCTCAAACAGTAAACCAGTGATGGACTATCTGAGAGCGTGGCAAGTTCAGATGCCCAAGTATAAAGGTTTAAGCTAGATTTTGACTTGAGGAGTTTTCCCCTTTATTTATTAACACTCAGTTTTAATTAATTGGTGATCCCATTTTACACAGTAAGTGAACACAAGCTTTGGAATCAGCCTGGGGTTCAAGTTTGGGCTCAGCCAATTAACTGCAACCTTGGCTCAATTCTTTGTATAGCTCAGAGCCCAAAGCCTGTAAAGCACCGTCAATGAGCTTTGCTTGTACCAGCAATTCCTTTTCAGTCAGTATCTAATCCCTTGTCTATTCTCAGTGGTCACAGCCAAAATGAGTTCGGACCACGTGAATCAATAATGATCCTGAACCTTCTCCCTCCCCGCCGTTGGAGGGGTCAGTAACAAAATTCCAAGCTGATCGAGGCTCCACTATCTATGAGATCATGGAAACGATCTTTACAAGGGACCGAACAATTTGTCCTGAAAAAGCTAAGAAAATATATAAAAAGGTGGCTATTGAAATGAAAATCATAATGAAAGAAATGGGACTTTAAAAATGAAAACAGGCCCTGGCTGGTGTAGTGCAATGGATTGAGCACGGGCCTGAGAACCAAAGGGTCACCAGTTCAGTTCCCAGTCAGGGCACATGCCTGGGTTGTAGCCCAGGCCCCTAGTAGGGGGCTCTCGAGAGGCAACTACACATTGACATTTCTCTCTCCCTCTCTTTCTCCCTCCTTCTCCTCTGTCTAAAAATAAATAAATAAAATCTTTAAAAAAAATGAAAAGAGGCAATATAACATAAGTGCTGTTTCTGAAGCATCTTTGGCATCCATCCCTGCCCTGCTGCCCACACTGCGCCAGCTCCATGGCCCTCACCAACTCCCCCCAGGGCCCCTCCCCCGTCCTCCACACCAGCATCGTCCGGGAGGGCAGTGAGGAGGCACGGGCTACGAAACGCCGTGTGTGCCCTTCCGTCTGTGTAAACGGCATGCACAGCTGTGTTCATCTCTCCGGATGTGCACAGAAAACCTCATCGAATAAGCCCAAAATGTTCAGAGTGGTTCTGCAACATGTGGTCCATTCTTTTTATAGTTTGGTAGCTATTGAGAATTGGGGAAATATTATTAATTTTGTAATCAGAACAAAATTAAAGCTAGCTGTTAAAAAGAAAAAAGAAAGCAAGCTTTCAATGGTATTCTATTGCAATCAGGGTCAAGTCCAGCCTGACATTTGAGGTCCACCACCATGACCCCAGATTACTTCTCCAACGTGATCTTCTGACTCGTATCCTCAACTGAAACACACCAGACACTGTTTACCCTGAGGTCAGCCTCTGCCGCCCAGCTTCCTGGTCTCACGCCTGCCTCTCGGGGGCGTCCCCCTAGAGCTGACCTGCTGCAAGTGCCCAGGGCGCTCGTTTCATCTGGACACGCTGTGCTTTTCTCTCTGTCACCAAACGGGAAGCTCTTCAAAGACAGGTGCCTTCTGCCCAGGGTACCTGGCTCACTGCCTTGCACCCAAAGATCGTCAATAGATGTTTGTGGAAATAAATTACAGAGGTGAAGAGGACGATACACCTGGGGCAGGTGCGGAACACTTTAGAGAGCTGGGCCTACAGAAGGGGTGAGCCCCTTTCTGACTTCCAGCCAAGATGGAGACGTAGGTAGACACTCTGTGCCTCCTCCCACAACCAAAATAAGGACAGCAACAATTTAGAAACAGAATAACAACCAGAACTGACAGAAAATTGAACTGTATGGAAGTCCGACAACCAAGGAGTTAAAGAAGAAATATTCATCCAGACTGGTAGGAGGGGCGGAGTCGGGTGGCTGTGTGGAGAGGACACTCGGCAAAGTGGCGGCTGGTGGACCCCGGGCACGCAAAGTGGCAGCGGGCAGACCCAGCGAGGCTGCGGATTGTGGAGGGGCGCGGCACGCAAGGCGGCTGGTGGACCAGGCGGTCCCACATTTGCATACAGATAAACCAGGCAAAACTGGGGAGTGAGACAGACCTCGCAACCCAGGGTCCCAGCACAGGAAAATAGAGCCTCAAAACACCGATTGAAAACACTTGTGGGGCTTGAGGTGCCGGGAGAAACTCCCAGCCTCACAGGAGAGTTTGTTGGAGAAACCCACAGGGTCCTAGAATGTACACAAGCCCACCCACCCGGGAACCAGCACCAGAAGGGCCCAGTTTGCTTGGGGGAGGTGGCGGAAGTGACTGAAATCCAAGAGAAAGTAGGGCAAGTGCCATTGTTTCCTCTCAGACCCCTCCCCCACATACTGAGTCACACCATGGAAGTGGGTTACTCCGCCCTGGTGAATACCTAAGGCTCCGCCCCTCATACGTAACAGGCACACCAAGACAAAAAAAAAAAAAAAA